>OLMO02000278.1:7017006-7031802 GCA_900291935.2 Cassiopea xamachana | reverse complement strand
AAAATGAGTGAAATTCATTGAGAAAACATGTTTTATCCATACTTTTGCACTGATTCCAGTAGTTTAGTCAATGTTTCCCCATGGGAATGGCGTTAGTTTACGTTGTTGTAATACATGTTGCGTAATAGGCTTTATAAGCTGTTATAGTGACAATAGTGTGTAGACAGTTATAATCATTGGAATTACGTGTATTCGTTCGCAAAACCATGTTCTAAACGTGTTTGTACGCTGAATTTAGCATTATAAACATTGTTTCGCCATGAAAACTCTGTCCACTCTTGTATTTTCAGTGTTTGCATACTTAGGCACGTTAGGCCGGTTACAATGAGAAAAACATTGTTGAAGGAAAGTTTCAAGGAAATGAGTAAGATTCATTGAGAAAACATGTATTATCCGTACTTTTGCACTGATTCTAGTAGTTTAGTCAATGTTTCGCCAGTAGAATAGCGTTAGGTTACGATTTTACAGTACATGCAGCTTTAAATCGCGTTATAATCTGCATAAGTCACAATAGTGTGGAAACAGTTATAGTCTTTGGACATACGTGTAGGAAATACATGTTAAATCCATGTTCTAAACGTGGTTCTACGCTGAATTTAGCATTATAAACAGTGCTTCGCCAAGAAACCTCTGTCCATTCCTCTATTCCTAGTGTTCTTTGCATACTTAGGCCCAGTAGTCGGGATACAATGCACAAGACTGCACACAACATTGTTGGAGGAAAATTTCGAGGATATTAGGTATCATCATTCAGAAAGCATGTCTTATGCGTACCTTTCCCTAATTGTAATAGTTTATTCAATGTTTCCCAATGAGAATAGCGGTAGTTTTCGGTTTTAAACTACATACAGCTTTAAAGCGCTTTATTAGCTGCAAAGTGACAATAGTGTACAACCAGTTATAATCATTGGAAATACGAGTATGCTATGGGAAAACCGTGTTCTAAACGTGTTTCTAGGCTGACTTTCGAATTATAAATGTTGTTTTACCATGACACCTCTGTCCATTCTTAGTCTTTCAGTGTTTGCATACTAAGGGCCAATATGCCAATTAGAATGAACAAGACTGCGGAAAACATTGTTGGAGGAAAATTTCGAGTAATCAAGTGAAAATCATTGAGAAACCATGTGTTATGCGTACTTTGGCACTGATTCTACTAGTGTATTCAATGTTTCTCCATGAAAATAGCGTTAGCTTACAGGTTACAATGCACAAGACTGCACACAACATTGTTTGAGGAAAATATCGAGGAAGCAAGTGAAAATCATTGAGAAAACGTTAGTTTTATGAGTACTTTTGCACTGATTCTAGTAGGTTATTCAATTTTTCCCTATGAGAATTGCATTAGTTAAAGTGGTTACACTACATGTAGCCTTAAAACACTTCATAAGCTGCAAAAGTGACAATAGTGTGCGAACAGTTCTAACCATTGGAAATACGTATATTCTATGGCAAAAACATTTTCTAAACGTGTTTCTACGCTGAATTTAGCATTATACACATTGTATGGCCATGAAACCTCTGCCCATTCCCGATTTTTCAGTGTTTGCATACTTAGGCCCATTTGGCTGGTTACAATGAACAAGACTGCACACATGAGTGTTGGAGGAGAACTTGGAGGAAATGAGTGAACATCATTGAGACAACATGTTTTATGCGTACTTTCGTACTGACTCTAGTAGTTTATTCAATTTGGCCCCATGAGAATAGCGTTAGTTTACGTTTTAACACTACACGAAGCTTTAAAGCACTTTATAAGCTGCAAAAGTGACAATATTCTGGAAACAGTTATAATCATTGGAAATGCGTGTGTTAGAGGTCCAACTAGTCTCTATCTGATTCAGAGGAACTTAGCAAAGAATAGTCCGAGTTTATAACAAACATTCATTCATCAATAATCAATTCACTCGGCAATCTATCGTAAAACTCTGAGTAATATCAAACGTGCTTCAAATATATAAACCTAAAGTCTGTCTATGCCTAGTGTCACTAACTGACCAATCAAATGCTAACTAACACTGGCTAACTGAGAAAAAACTGGATTATACATAAAATTAAACTATAAATTACTGGTTAATCACTTCGTTAATTATTAATGCTCGCAAAACAGCACCGAGCCAAGCCTACCTCAGCGGTGTAGCAGCCAGCGCAAATTCCCACGCGGTGGCGGAGCGCTTCCTCCGTCGTTTCTCTCAGAATCCTCATTCTTTTCTTCCAGTTGTCTTTCTCCTTTCGAGTCCATTTCTTCCTTTTGATCTCCTATCTCTGACAACGTTTTTTTATCTGCACTGACACCTGGAATGTCGAGAGGGTAAATCTTTCGGATAGGCCTACTCAAAATATGTGTCTTACCTTGACTAATGATATGGACTTCCACTCCTCATACCTGACTATCCTTTCCAGTGATTAACTACTCAACCATTCCCATTTTCCATTGAATCCTTTTTGTGTTGTCATCTTCCAAAAGCACAATATCTCCCTTGGCAACTACATTGGTGGGAAATTCTTTCATTCTGTGCTGCTCTCGTAGATTTACTAAATACTCTCTTTTCCATCTTTTCCAACAGTGAATCAGCTTTCTCCTCAAAAATAAGACTCGTTTAGTTAATCTATCTGCAGTTAAGGCCTTATCTAAATCTGACGACCACGATTCTCAAAATGGTGAAAACCTTCTACCATAAATGAGATGAGATGGCGTGAGAACTTCCCCATCTTCATTGGTAGGTCAAATGTCTAGAATTCAAGGTACACTCAATCTCTGAAACACCCTGATCTGAAAAGAGTAACTTTAAAAGTGTCTGTACTTTTAAATGTTTTTGCATTGTCTGAAACTACTAAACTAGGGGTGACCCTCCTAGAACAAAAGCGCTTAAAGGCATTCAAAAATGAGCAAGCACTTAAATCTTCAGTTACTTCGAGGTGGATTGCTCTTGTTACACAGCATGAAAATAAAGCTATGTACACGTTCTTAGTAGTTTTCTTCTCACTTTTACAATACAATGGCCCTGCAAAATCCACACCTATTTAGGGCGGGGCTTCCTTCACCCTAAATTCTGGCAGGGGTGCAATCTATGGTAGGCTGTATGGCTTCCCTTCTAACTTCCTACAAATGAAGCATTTTCTAATCACTTTTGTGACAAATTGTCTGCCTTTTGTCACCCAATATCTTGATCTGAGCTCTGCAAGGGTTGCATTTACCATTTACCTTGCAGTGATGCACTTTCTCATGCAAATCAATCACAACCAATTCTGTAAACCTGTGGTTTTTGGGTAATAATATAGGGTTCTTTGCACTAGGGTCTAATTCTGAATATTCTAACCTTCCCTGACACACTAAAATCCCATTCTGGTCTATCACACATAGTTGTTCCTTATATTTTGTATAATCTGGATGGCTCTTTAAGGTCTTTTGTGCTGCCTTAATACACTCTATTTCAGCCTTCTCTATCTTTTTAACACCCAATATATCCTTGTTTACCTCTCTACCATTCACCTTCTCTTTCAAATTTCTAATGAATCTCTTCACATATGCTGTTACCCTTAAGAGTGTAGCCAACATGTTGAATCTGTTGATATCAACAGATTCAACATGTTGGCTTCACTCTTAAGGGAAAACAGCAGTTGCAATAACTTCTTCTGTGACAGTTATTGCAACTGCTGTTTTCTTTCCTCACTCACCTCAACTGATTCCCTTACCTGGAAATTTGTAGGCCAATGTTCCCTATCACCTGATAGCCATTTAGGGCCTTCCCACCAAAGCTTACTGTCTTTCAGCTCATTAGCTGGAACCCCCCCAGATCCTAGATCAGCAGAATTCTCATTTCCAGATACATGCCCCCACTGGTACTTAGTACTTAACTTCAATATTTCCTCCAATCTATGGTGCATAAATGTCTTCCAGTCACCTCTATTGTGTAACCAATACAATACTGTCATGCTATCAGACCAATACCTGACCTCATCCACTACAGTTTGCTTACTTAGGGCATTCAAAACAGTCGTAATTAAAGTTGTCAAAATTTTTGCTGCCAATAACTCAAGTCTTGGAATGGACAACACTTTCAAGGGAGCAATTCTAGTTTTTGAACTTAACAACCTACTGTGGATACTATCTGCTGTCTCAATTAACAGGTACACTGCAGCACAATAGGCCTTCTTACTTGCATCTCCAAAACCATGAAGGCTTACCCTGACAAACTGGCCCTCTAAATTTGAGAGAATGCATCTTGGGGCTTCAATAACTTTGGCTTTCTTTAATTCATCATTCCACTTTTCCCTAGCTACCTGCTCTGGGTTTAAAGAACTATCCCAATCTAGCTTACTGAGGCACAATTCCTGGAAAAGAACTCTGGGTGGTACAGATAAAGGACTTATCAATCCAAGTGGGTCATACACTGTAGCTAGGCCACTGAGAATCCCTCTCTTAGTGGGTGCAACTAAGCTTGCATCTTCTGCTATCTTACCTAAATTAAATTCTAGCTTGTTACAGCTGCTACCCCACATTAATCCTAAAACCTTGCTCTTATTGTCTTCTAAATTAAAGGAGTTTTCCTCAGACCTTTCAGATACTTTAACCTCACCTTCTCTTCTCTTAATTTACTCAGCTAATAAATTATCATTTGTCTTCCATTTACGGAGCTTAAATCCACCATTACTCATTCTACCTTTTGCATTCTTATACAAAAAATAAGCTGTTTAACTGTCTCTACAAGAAGTGACTAAATCGTCTACAAAGAATGAGTTGATCAAACATTCAACAAACTGGGGGGGGGGGGTCAACATCCATATACTGATTAATATGGTGACAAATAACTGCATTCAATAGGAAGGGGAGGAGTTTACCCCAAAAACTGCCCAATTAAATCTGTAATCAACTATATCTAGCTTCTTAGCATGAAGGTCTCTGACCCAAAAAAATCGCAAACAATCCCTATCTTCTGCATGCACCTTGATGTTGAGGAAGGCTTTTTCTATATCACCAACCAATACAAATGGTTGCTCCCTGAATCTTATAAGTATGTCAAACATCAAGGGTGTTAGGGGCGGCCCTACATGTAAGCAATCATTAAGCGAGGTATTTGTACTCCTGTCTTTACCTTTACATGATGCATCATATACGCATCATATGCGGACCTTGGTGGTCTCTGCATTCTCACGTACAACTGGCTGGTGTGGCAAATACGAAACTTTGCTTACCTGCAAATCTCCTGGGACTTTTTCAATGATGCCATCTTTTAACTGGTCCTGGATAATGCTATCATACTGCTTTAACACTTCAGGTGTTCTGTGTAACTTGTTCAATTGACTCTTAAGAATCACCACTGCATTGCCATAATTTGATAGTACAGGTTCATGTCCAGTTTTCCATGGCAGGCCTACTGAGTAACGCTGTCCATCAAAAGAAATATTATCAATTACTTGCTGATGAATATCATTATCAATTATCACCCCAACAGTTTCTAGGTCCCATAGCCTATTTAGATTTTTATTGACATCAAGAATTTCCTCTTCCAGCAGGTGTGGGTTCAATGACAAGAGAAACTAATGCATCACAATGAAAACATACACTCTTACTTGCCACTGGTCCAGATAAGCACCATCCAAGCAATGTCTTGACAGCTACTGGCTCTTCCTGCCCCCCTCTTATCACTCCCACCCCAACTGGAAATTCCATAGATAATTTGAACCAATCAATACATCAATCTCCAAAATGTCTTCAGACCTGCAAACTTCTGAGAAATACACATTACACAAATGGGCATAATCCTTCTTAATTGTTTCAACATGAATGTTATGAATTGTAGATATTTCATCAACAACAATTGCTTCTACTTTTACACCTTCTCCATTCCTTTTTAGTGGTGCAAGTGTTACTTCATATACTGTTGGGTTTCCCAGCATTCCCTGAAGCGCACGGTAAGAGGAAGCTAATGTTGTTAATCATCATTAGCAATATATTCCTATTTGCGTAGATGCCTCGTATTGGAAACGAAGCAAGGAACTATTAAAAGTTTTAGTTATTAGTCGGAACCAACCTTAATTTCGTAGTAGAAATAATTGATTATTATTGGTTAATATTTTATTTGCGTAAATACAATCTAGTATTGGGATTGGAAGATAAATTTTTATTTCCGGACTGAAGTGTATAATTAAGCTAAATTAGAATGTTAGACTAGAACGCCTTAAGAGAACGGGATAAGCTTCGATTAAATTTACATATAAAACCTCAAACTGGAGTCTTTCTTTCAAAGTTCTCTTGGTCACTTGCAATAAAATAATCAGAAAGAATTGGAAATCTTGTAGTGAACGTAAACATTGTAGCCAAGGCCATTTTCTCATCCATTCAATTGTCACACAAACACCAAGCAAATACAAACAGTTACCTTTTCAACAACAAATCATTATCCATTGTTTCGTCTCGTAGCAACATTCTGTATATATGTGTGTAGTTTGTTTTGTGTAGTTAGTCAGAAATTAGTCTACAGACAGTGTGTATCTCTGGCTCCGTGTCCTCTGCATGTAAAATAAGGCAACAGTGAAGCATCAACGAACCAACGAGGGGTAGTCACAAACAAGTAAAAATAGGATGAACACAGTCTCCTATAATCTCAACATATACTTCCCTCTCTTTTATCTCAGGCTCACTTTCTCCAAACTTTTTAATTGCAAGTATCTCCTCTCTAAGTGGCTTCAAATCTAACTTTTTGACAACCTTGGCAGATATGAATGTTTTCTGGCTACCAGAATCATAAAACACTCTCACTCTACTCTTTTCTTTGCCTTCAACTCTAGCCAAGGCTGTCTGCAAAGCCACTTGCTCTCCGCAGCTGACAGAGCAAGAAATGATACTACCGGTCAAAGATTCTGCCTCCGGATTTAGCTGCTGCGCTTGCGTTCGCCTCGCTGCGTTAGTGATGTTATGTGTGCAAATCAGAGAATTATGTTTGCTCTTACAATAACTACATCTGCTCTTACTGCGACACTGGAAGGACCTGTGCCCTTTCTTAAAACACAAGAAGCACCTAGAAAACTTACAAAGTACTTTCTTACGTTCATCAGGTGTACTACAGTCCTTACAGTCCTCAGGATCGTGGTCCTGATAGCAAAATGGACACTTATTGGCTTCCAAATGTTGGTGCTGCGTGAAAAGAGCACTTGCTGTACCCATCTTTTCCTTCTGATTCTGCTGCACTGGCCTAGTAAGACTTCCTCCTGTCCATTCTTTTTGCTGCCTATTCTTGAAGACTGAGAAGTGACTTTCCTTGATTTCTACATCTTTCGCGAACACATCCAGCATCTCATCCAACGTCCAGGTTAAGTAATCCCCTCCAAATCTTATCATATTCATCCGAATCTGTTCGGGAATTTTATCCATAAGCGCAGGTACTACAATGGATGAATATGATTCTTTGTCTACCTTGAGAGCCTCGAGTCCGCGGAAATGAGTCTCAATGTCGTATAACAGATGACGTAATCTGCAAATATTTTTTTCATGGAACACCGGGGCCAGATTCATAAACTGAGTGATAGGAACTCTCTTGATCAATGCAGGCTTTGCGAACCGATTTTCTAGAATTTCCACAGCTGCATCATAATTCGCGTCCGTCAAGGTAAGTCTTGCGATTACTCTTCTTGCTGGCTCTTCCAGATAGCTCCGCAAATACTTGAACTTGTGGATCTTTGCTATCCCAGGTTTATTATGTACAGCACTTCGAAAAGAATCCCAAAATTCTTGCCAGTCTTCAACATTTCCCGTAAATTCGCGCATTTCCAATTTCGGAAATTTCACTCGCACCTTCTTTTGACCTTCGCCTCTTGAATTCTCGGTTGAACCAACTGTCCCAAGTGATGATTTTGATGAAACACCAGTTGTAACTTACGTTTTTGAGTCTGATGAAGCGGCCGTTCCTACTGGCAATCTTGATTTCACCGAGACAAGGCTTTCTTTCGACCCAACGCCTCGTATAGTTTCGCCACAAACAGACGAATTTTCTTCCTGGCTAAGTTCTGCTAACGTGTCTTCAATAACTATTATGGAATACGTAATTCTCTCTTGTATAGCATTCGCCTCTTCTGCTTCGTTGTCGCTCGTATCCTCATCTGCATCTGTATCACAATAATTATCCAGGATAATTTGATCTAATTCCTTAAGTTCCGTAGACTTTTCCTTCAAATCTGCAAGGAAATGCCGTAACTTCCTTCGATCTATTACATCAGGTTCTTGCTTCAAGTGATCCGAAACTTTGTGCACCAGTTTCGTGACCAAACCTCTCGATGTTCTTCTTAATTTCTTTCCGCGATCTACTGTCAATTGCTCCATATTCCTCTCCGATCCGCGTGGTGCCTCCACTGTGCTAGAGAACCAACGCTTCTCTATCTGATTCAGAGGAACTGAGCAATGAATAGTCCGAGTTTATAACAAACTTTCATTCATCAATAATCAATTCACTCGGCAATCTATCGTAAAACTCTGAGTAAAATCACACGTGCTTCAAATATATAAACCCAAAGTCTGTCTACGCCCAGTGTAACTAACTGACAAATCAAAAGCTAACACTGGCTAACTGAGAAGAAACTGGATTATACATAAAATTAAACTATAAATTACTTGTTAATCACTTCGCTAATTATTACTGCTCGCAAAACAGCACCGAGCCAAGCATACCCAAGCGGTGTAAGCCATCGCAAATTCCCAAAGCATAAAATACAGGGGGAAGGTATCCGCACAACGAGTTTTATAGGGCGAGACCATCTTCTAAACATTGTTTCGCCATAACACCTCTGTCCATTCTTGTTTGTTCAGTGTGTCCAACCTTTGGCCCATTAAGCCGTTTACATTGAACACAACTGTACACAAACTTGTTGGAGGAAGATTAGGAGGAAATGAGTGATTATCATTGAGAAACCATGTTTTATGCGTACTTTTGCACCGATTCTAGTAGTTTAGTCAATGTTTCCCCATGAGAATAGCGTTAGTTTACGTTTTTTTAAAACATGCAGCTTAAAACGCTTTATAAGCTGTAATAGTGCCAATTGTGTGCAAACACTTATAATCATTAGAAATACGTGTATTCTATGGCAAAACCATGTTCTAAACGTGTTTTTGCGTTGAATTTAGCATTATAAACATTGTTTCGCCATGACAACTCTGTCCATTCTTGTTTTTTCAGTGTTTGCATATTAGGCCCATTATGCCGGCTAGAATGAAAAAACCATTGTTGAAGGAAACTTTCATGGAAATGAGTGAAATTCATTGAGAAAACATGTTTTATCCGTACATTTGCACTGATTCTAGTAGTTTAGTCAATGTTTCCCCATGAGAATGGCGTTAGTTTACGTGTTTTTAATACATGCAGCTTAACTCTTTATAAGAAAGAAAGTGCAAGAAAGTACCAGCAGATGTTCTACTTTCTTGCATTAACCAAAAATTAGCCAGCTTTGCAGCTGGAAAACCAATTGGTCCAGAGAAGTGCCCGGTATACCTAAAATTGCCCTGCATTGGTAATGTTTCATCAAAGTTTGAAAACCAAATCAGTAAAGCCATTGCATCTTGTTACTATGCTGTGAAGCCCCATGTGGTTTACAACACTAGGGTTATGCTACCATCTGCAAAAAAAGATTGCGTTCCTACCACTCAAAAAAGTTGATGTTTATGACTTTTCGTGCCGATGTGAAGCTCGGTACGTAGGACGCACTACGCAGAGACTAGCAGACAGAATAAAACAG
This sequence comes from Cassiopea xamachana, assembly GCA_900291935.2. Lineage (NCBI taxonomy): Eukaryota > Metazoa > Cnidaria > Scyphozoa > Rhizostomeae > Cassiopeidae > Cassiopea > Cassiopea xamachana. The sequence goes on along the minus strand of OLMO02000278.1, from coordinate 7,022,076 downwards.
CATGTCCCCGCGAGCATCAGGAATAAAAGTAATACCGTAAGAGAACAGCCACCTCGTATGTGCAAAAAGAACAACTATAACATTAATTGTGAGTCGGCCATAGGACAACACCTTATCGCAAATCCAGACTGTGCCAAAACATATACAGACGACAATTTTCGGATCATTGGGCAAGCAAGACCGTCTTTTCAGTTAAGTGTTTTGGAATCTGTTTACATCAAGACTCAAAACCCAGTCTTGTGTAGACAAAAAGAGTTTGTTTTCTCATTGGGACTCTTTAAGTAAACTATGTTAATAGGTCCTAATTGGTCACACTTGGGGCCAATTAGACGCATCCTAACACATTAACTGCATCTGGATATATATTTAGGTTTACCATTAGGTCATTATCCGACGTTTTCATACTCTGATGAGTGTCGGACGAAAAAAGCTAGTATGTCAAAATTATGCTGCCGCTTTTTCGTGCTGTGGCAAATTATAAACAGTGTTTCGCCATGAAACCTCTGTCCATTCTTGTTTTTTCACTGTTTGCATACTTAGGTCCATTAGGCCAGTTACAATGAAAAAAACATTGATGAAGGAAAATTTCAAAGAAATGAGTGAAATTCATTGAGAAAACATGTTTTATCCGTAATTTTGAACTGATTCTAGTAGTTTACTCAGTGTTTCCCCATGAGAATAGCGTTAGTTTACGGTTTTACACTAGAAGCAGCGTTAAAACGCTTTATAAGCTGCAGAAGTGACAATAGTGTGCAAACAGTTATAATCATTGGAAATACGTGTATTGTATGGCGAAACCATGTTCTAAACGTGTTTCTACGCTGAATTTAGCATTATAAACATTGCTTTCACATGAAACCTCTTTCCATTCTTGCCTTTTCAGGGTTTTCATACTTAGGCCAATTAGGCCGGATGCAATTTCGAGGAAATGAGTGAACATTATTGAGAAGACATGCGTTATGCGTAATTTTGCACTAATTCTAGAAGTTTATTCATTGTTTCCCCATGAGAATAGCATTAGTTTACGTTTTTACACTAAATGCAGCATTAACACGCTTTATAAGCTGCAAACGTGAGTATACCAGGCAAACAGTTATAACTATTGGAAATACGTGTATTCTATGGCAAAACCATGTTCTAAACGTGTTTCTACGCTGAATTTAGCTTTATAAACATTGTTTCGCCATGACACCTCTGTCCATTTTTGTTTTTTCAGTGTTTGCATACTTAGGCCCATTAGGCCGGTTACGATGATAAAATCATTGAGAAAACATGTTTTAAGCGTACTGTTGCACTGATTGTAGTAGTTTAGTCAATGTTTACCCTGGAGATTAGCGTTAGTTTTCGTTTATTTAATACATGCAGGTTAAAACGCTTTATAAGCTGTAATAGTGACAATAGTGTGCAAACAGTTATGATCATTGGAATTACGTGTATTCTATGGCAAATCCATGTTCTAAACGTGTTTCTACATTGAATTTAGCATTATAAACATTGTTTCGCTATGACAACTCTTTCCATTCTTGTTTTTTTCTGTGTCTGCATACTTAGGCCCATTAGGCCCGTTACAATGACACATTGTAGAAGGAAAACTTTGAGGAAATGAGTTACATTCATTGAGAAAACATGTTTTATCCGTACTTTTGCACTGATTCTAGTAGTTTAGTGAATGTTTCCCCATGAGAATAGCGTTTGTTTACGTTTTTTACACCATATGCATGCAGCTTTAGAACGATTTATAAGCTGCAATAGCGTGCATACAGGTATAATCATTGGCAATACGTATTTTGTATGGTAAAACCACGGTGTAGACTTGTTACCAAGCTGAACGTAGCATTATAAAATTTGTTTTGCTATGAAACCTCTGTCCATTCTTGTGTCTTCAGTGTTTGCATACTTAGGCCCATTAGGTCGGTTACAATGAACAAGACTGCGAACAACCATGTTGGAGGAAAATTTCGAGGAAATAAGTGAAAATCATTGAGAAGCATGCTTTACGCGTTCTGATGCACTGAATCTAGTAGGGTAGTCAATTCACCACAATGGAAATAGCGCTAGTTTACGTTTGTACTCTATATGCAGCTTTAAAGTGCATTATAAGCTGCAAAAATGACAATAGTGTGCAAAAAGTTATAATCATTCGAAATACGTATTTTCTATGGGGAAATCATGTTCTAAAAGTGGCTCTACGCTGGGTTAAGCATTATAAACATTGTTTTGCCATGGAACCTCTGTCCACTCTTGTATTTCACTGTCTGCATACTCAGGAGCTTTAGGCCCGTTAGAATGAACACCACTGTATACAATATTGTTGGAGGAAAATTTCAAGGAAATGAGTGAAATGTATAGAGAAAATATGTTTTACGGTTACTTTTTCACTCACTGAAAATGGAAGTTTCATTTGATACTTTTGCACCAAGGAAAAGCTATGTATAATTTTGTCTCGATTTGGACCTTCAAAATGACGTCGTAGATCGCGTGAAATGTGGGCTTTACGAAAAAGATCACCTAGCAGATGTTGAAATCCTTAGGGTTTTTCTACAAGAAGCTGTTGAGAAAAGACAGATTAGGTGGCATATTAGACTGTTAGGGTATATGTCCTGTCTAAATATATCTTTGATCTCAATCGATTATAGCGCATGGGAGTGATTGGTGAAAAAACTGTCTCAATTATTTGTTTCGTATGAGGATTTTGATGCTTTTGAGGGCAATACCTTTGATTAAAATAAATTATTGAGCATGGGAACGATTGTTGAAAAACCTTAACATCTTTACTGAAACAGAAAAAAGCTTCTTATACTGAACTGTCCCAATTAATTGTTTCTTATGCGGTGTTTTGATGATTTTGAATGTGATTCCAGTTGTCTGAAGCAATTTTCAGACATGGGAAAACATTGTTGAAAAAACTCAACATCTTCCAAGTTCAAAATTTTCGCTTCAGAACTAGACGTGTCCCATCCTGTGATGTCTGAACACAGTCCTGAACCCACTGTCCGAATTCTATGGAAATAGAATGAGCATATGTCATGGGACGGCAAAGTTGAAGATCTTTAACAATGAGGCCATCGCTTTTTTGGCTGCTGGAGGCCATTAATCCACACGAAGTGTAAGAAATCACTTTTTTGATTTGTCCAGTCATGGTGCACGATTTAAGAAACAGAAGACCAGTGGAACTCAATTGTTGATTATTGATTTGCCAAAGCCCGGACTAATGGGTTACATTTCTCTTTAATCGTTCTGGCTTCCACGTCACAAGAGACTAGGATCCCTCCAGAGATAGGGCAAAATGCTTACTATAAGCACGGATATCAGAAACAGCAGAAGGAATAGCCAAATATTAATGTGTGTTTCGTGAACAGCACATCAAGTTTAACGGAAAATCATGACGTTTGGAAATTAGGTGATACGCTTTTAAGGGAAGACAGTGTCACGAGAAGAAATTGATGGGAAAAATTTTTGGGGAAGAATTCTTGCAGTTACAGGTTTCACAATTGAAGAAATTCTTGGAATCAAGTGTTGATACTGGGCTATTCCAGTTAAATTATGGGGTATTGTATTTGCTGTCCAAAAACATTGAGAAAATCTTTGGGAAAGAAAAACGGAAAATTTGACATCAAGAATCTTTCACAAATAACATCAAACACTTTTTAAGAACAATAACAGTGCTTCAACTACCATAGTGTTCAAGAATTTCGTAGCTGCTTCAATGGGTGATTGTGAAATAAATACATAAAAGCCACATTTTCTTGGTTTAGAGTGTCATGATCATCGACGATTTTCTTTTCACGCTCGAAAAATTTCTTTATTTTTTCGTGGAAATCAGTTCCACGACATGGATCCATAATCAAAAGGTAAACCTCCTATGAAACTTTCTTCAAGTGAACGCCTCTTCCTTTAAGATAGACCTGGGCCTGGGATGCTAAAGGATATGCTGTCTCATCAGAAAAATTCATTTGAACTTTAAATGCAATACTACTGATAACAGGTTCAATATATCCAATATGAGAAAAAGACTAAAAGTGGTAAAATTGAGCAACTGACAAGTAAAATGGCTAATTCTATAAGTGTCAGCTTAACTAATTCCATAATTCCAAGAAAACATAACAAGTCAGCTAAAGGAAGTAAGGAGAAGAATTCCTTTGAGGAATGACTCTTTGAGAATCAGGCACAGCACTAAACAGCTTTGCTTCTCTATTTTTTGCATCAGCAAATTTGAGCACTGCAGCAATATTGCCACAACGGTAGCAATAGTTTGGTGCAGACCAAACTGTTACCAAATTACTATCAAACATATATTTGTAGCCTTCATGAACAAGTTGATGAGCTCTACATATCAAACCCAGTTTATTTGATGCAATGAACTGAAAGAGAACAGAGGTGACAGTTGTAATATTTCTACAAATAATGATACTAGAAGAAACATAAAGTCAGTAATGAAACATCACTCTGGTGCTCACATATAGAGGTATGCCAATACGGCCCACGGCCAATCCGAATCTGATGCCAATCTAATTCGATATGGCCTGCTTTTGGAGCCAAAAGTTTGTATTTCCGATTCGATCAGATTGGAAAGGTTGTTTCAAAATCGGTTCGGATTGGATGTTGACTATCAAAATTGAAACAAAGTAAACCAACCATTCATCAAAAAAACAAAACTTCAGCAAAAGGCTGTTTTGTATTCTATTCATGATTGAATTCTGATCAGAGAAGTGGGTGACTGAAGTGTAATAAGCCAAATATTTGGGAGCTCAACTTCATCAGTATCTTTTTGGGATGAGCATGTTAGATTTGTGTGTCCTAAAGTATCTCGTGCTTCAGGGCTTTTGAAATATGTTGAGAAACTACTACCGCCTGGGAAGTCTTAGCCAAATGGAAAATCGGCAAACACTAGTTGCATACTGTGGCACTAATCAGTTGAAAAACCTTGACTCTGAGGTTAAACAAGTTCTCTCTGAACTTGCATCTAAACATCGATTATGATGTTTTTTTGCCTTTTGCTATTCTTATATATATATATATATATATATATATATATATATATATATATATATATATATATATATATATATA
>OLMO02000278.1:7006767-7016919 GCA_900291935.2 Cassiopea xamachana | reverse complement strand
TATATATATATATATATATATATATATATATATATATATATATATATATATATATATATATATGAATATATACAAAAAAAGAGAAACCACTTTATATTGCACATTGATTTCACCGTACTGATCGGATGAAACCAGTACACAATAAAAAGTGGTTTCCATTTTCTACATATTTTCTCTGCCGTTGCATGAAGTAACAGATAAATTGGTGATCAAATATTAATTATATATAATATATATATGTAAACAATTTTTCATAAAAATATCAACTAAATGCAATGGTAAACCTCACTATTACAGGTAGTTTACTTTTGGCTACTTAAATTGACAAAACGTGGTAGAAGCTAGTAGTTCATAAGTTCTGGGTTACACCAATCTTTATTGCGACAGCAGAAGATAAAATACGAGGACCTAATTGCGATGTTCATTATTCTTTTCATTATGAAGCTTGTTGGTCAGTGGTCATTTCTACATCCTTCATCATGTCAATAAAATCTGAAGAAGATTTATCGAATAATCCAAGTGAACTCATTGATAAATTGACAAATTTGACCAGTCTGTAATTGTCTTTCAGCTGGTTTACAAGTTCAAGATACTTGAGCTTTTTTCGATTTGCATTTTTAGCCAAATTAGATTCAAAACCTACTGTTACTTCAATTATGTAAAGACACTTGTTTTGAAAATGTAAGACGAGGTCAGGGCGAAGAGAATCGCCTGTGATAACAGAAGGAGAAATAAAACCTGGAATATCTGCATAGAGAGTAGAATTTTGAATAGACTGAAATGTCTTAGCTATGACATGAAGAATGGAATCATGTCGCCATGTAAACCGACCCTGTGTGAGATAAGTTTGACAGCCAGCTATAATTTGTAAGAGTGATTCTGACTGAAAACAGAAGGAACAATCGGATGTCGGTGATAATCCCCATTTTTGCAGATTGGAATGAGTTGGCAGTGTATTGTTGATGTACTTCACTGTAAAATTAAATACATTCTTTGGAAGCCTGCTTTGGACTGTTGACCATGCAGAGGTTAAATTAAGTATGGAGTGTTGTGAAATGATAGAAAAGAACCAATCCTGAGAGATGAGGTCGTTTTGAAGTTTCATTTCATGCTCACTGTGCACGGCCTTTAAAACTTCCTTTGTATTTTTGTACACATCATATTGCACGTTCTTATTATTACTGGTATCTTTCCAGAGACTCCTTATAGCCTCATTAGGGGATGACTTAAGTGCATTACGGTGAACAGTTCGACACTGTGTAAATGTCGTTGATGGGAGAATGATATCAAGGCCAAACTTTTCACGAGGGAGGAGGATGTTGCTGAGAGTCGAAGAGACAGGTAGATCAAGCCATTTACGGATGCAGTGAGAGACAGTATTGTCCAGATGTTGAATTATCCACGTCTTAGAAAGGTCACAAACTGTAAGATGCCAAGATATGTTAGATAATAAAGAGCGGTTATACAGCAGTAACTTGTTTTTAGGATGCAAAGGGAGAGAATCAATGGTATTCAGTGTAGATGTGACCAAGTGGGATAATTCTGTTTTATGCAATTGATTAGACATTTGAAAGTCAAAATGATGCCCAAGGTAACGGAAAGGTTAGTCAAGTTTAACACAAGATACAGACTCTTCATTGATGAAAAGCTTTGGTTGGATCTGAGCAGATTTTGAAGAAACCTTTTTGATACCAAAAGTACAACACTTATCCACACGAATAATCATGCCAGCCCATTGACACCAGATAGTGAAGCGATTTAAAAGCATTTGATTTTCTTGCTCTTGTCCGCTTATTACTGCAGCATCGTCTGCAAATTGAAACCAATGAGTAGGAGTCAAAGACAAACCATGGACGCTCTTCAAGCAAAAACCGAGTTGGCAAAATTTCTCAGATCTAATATGCTGAATGAAAGTATTAAAACACATGTTGAACAAGAGGGGACTGAGACAGTCACCCTGTAGTACACCGCGCTCAACAGTAATATATGGAGTAGTGAAATCAGATGTAATTATTGAAGTTTGGAAACCCCTGTATAGACTTTTAACCACTATCATTATATGAGGAGGGATATGATGGTATTTTAGAACTTCGCTTATAAGATTATGGTGAACTTCTCCAAAAGCATTTTTGAGATCTAACAAAGTAATAATTAGTGATCGTTGTTTGAGACGGGCATTATTGATTACCGTATTTACTCTATTATTCCCGCTTCTCTTTTATTCCCGCCTTTCTAGTAATCCCGCCTTTATTTCATAGATTGAACGAATAATCCCGCCTCTCCAGTAATCCCGCATGCGGGATTGCAACGACTAATTGTTATTTGTATTATTATTGCTGTTGTTTTAATTAACGTAAATGTAGCTCCGTTATTAGCTGTAAAAATACAAATCAATATATAAATTAAGCTTTTGGTGGATGTAAAAATTGAAATTAAAAACAATTGGAATTGCTATTCTTTACACACTTTGCATTGGCTTCCAAATCAAATGTTTAAACCTTTCCTTGGAATGAAGTGGGATAAATCACGTGACAAAAGATTACCGACTTGAAATGAAAATCAGCATCGTGAAAAAGATGGCTGACGGTGAGAAAGAGAGCTTGAAAATCAAGCATAGAAAATATACTTTGAAATTCAAGCAAGAAGTTACCCTCTATGCGAAGCAAAAATTCTGTGAACGCTGCCGCTAACAAATTCGGTATTCACCGCAAGTCAGTTCAAGAGTGGAAGCAACAAGAAGCTCGACTTATCGATATCCAGAATCCCAAAAAGCGCTTTCGTCTAGAGGGAAACGGAAGGAAAATAAAACACGATGAAGTAGAGGCGGGTGTGTTGCAGTTTTTTAAAGAAATGCGAGATAAAAAGTTGCGTGCTACCCGAGGAAGGTTGCGACATAATGCTCGAGAAATTTATCTGAATCTGTCAGCAGGAACCGATACTGAGGAAGAGGGCAATTTGTTGCATCTGAAGGCTGGATGACCAAGTTTCTTGATCGTAATGGACTTGTTCTACGACGATCAACAACGGTGTGCCAGAAGCCACCAGCTGACTACATCGAGAAGATTCTCAAATTTTTTGTTTATGTCAGGTCTTGCGAGAACGTTTTAAGTACCCTGACAACTGCATCATAGCCTGCGACGAAACAGCAATATGGTATGATGCATTATCCAATTCTACTCTTGCTGCTAAGGGTTCTAAAGAAGTTGCCGTGAGGTCCACTGGCCACAGCAAAAATCGGACACTGTAATGCTTTCCGCGAAAGGAGATGGGACCAAGCTGAAGCCTTACATTTTGCTACCTCGAAAACGAGCAATGCCAGATCTCGTTGCTAAATATGGTGGCCGTGTGGTTATGATGTTTGAAGGAACAAACTGGATGAACCAGGAGCTTACAGAAGATTATTTAAGCAAGGTTATCGGCTTTCCAATGTTTACNTGTTCCAGTGTTTGCATACGTATGCCCATTAGACCGATTACAATGATGCAAAAATTGGTAGAGGTAAAATGTTGTCATGTTGTCATTGTGTGTCTACGCTAATCGAAGCATTATAAACATTGTTTCGCTATGAAAACTCTGTCCATTCTTGGTTTTTCAGTGTTTGCATACTTAGGCCCATTAGACAGGTTATAATGAAAAAAACATTGCTGAAAGAGAAATTTGAGGAACTGGGTAAAATTCATTGAAAAATCATGCTTTATCCGTAGGTTTGCAGTGATTATAGGTGTAAGGTCAATGTGTCACCATGAGAATTGCGGTAGCTTACGTTGTCTTAATAAATGCTGATTAAAATGCTCTATACGCTGTAATAGTGACAATCGTGTTTGAACTGTTATAAGCAATTAAAATACATGTATTTTATAGCAAAACCATATTCTAAACGTTGTTCTTCGCCGAACGTAGCATTATAGCCATTGTTTCGCCATTAAAACTGTCTACTCTTGTTATATCATTTGCATATTTAGACCCATTAAACAGGTTACAATGAACAAAACATTGTTGGAAGAGACATTCAACGAAATGAGTGAAATTCGTTGTAAGAACATGCTTTATCTGCACTTTTGCAGTGATTCTAGTAGTAGCTCAGTCAATGTTTCCCCATGAGAATAGCGTTAGTTTACGCTGTTTATTATACATACAGCTTGAAACGCTTTATAAGCTGTAACAGTGACAATAGTGTGCAAACGGTTATAATCATTTGAAAAACGTGTATTATATGGAAAAAACCATGTTCTGAACGTGTGTCTACGCTGAATTTAGCGTTATAAACAATGTTTCGCCACGAAAACACTGTCGATTCTTGTTTTTCAGTGTTTGCATACTTAGGGCGATTAGATAGGTTACAATGCACAACACATTGATGGAGAGGAAGGTCGAAGAAATGAGTGAAACTCAGTGAAAAAAGATCTTTTCTCCGTACTTTTGCAATGATTCTAGTAGTTCAGTCAGTGTGTCCCCATGAGAATAGCGTCAGCTTACGAGTTTTAATACATGCAGCTTAAAACGCTTATGATCTGTAATAGTAACAATAGTCCGCAAACAGGTTTAATCAGTGGAATTACGTGCATTCTATTGTAAACCATGTTCCAAACGTGTTTCTACGCTGAATTTAGTATCATAAACATTGTTTCGCCATGAAACATCTGTCCATTATTGGTTTTTCAGTATTTGTATACTTACGCCCACTAGGCCAGGTACAATAAACAGGACTGCACACATTGTTGTGGGAAAATTTCGCGGAAATGAGTGAAAATCAATTAGAAACCACGTGGTATATGTATTTTGGCTCTGATTCCAAGAGTGTAGTCAATGTTGTCCTATGAGATTAACGTTAGTTAACGTTATTGCACTACATGCGGCTGTAAAACGCTTTATAAGCTGCAAAAGTGACAATAGTGTGCAAACAGCTATAATCAATGGAAATTCCTGTATTCTATTGCAGAACCATATTGTAAACATGTCTCTACGCTAAACTTAACATTAGCAACATTGATTAACCGTGCACACTCTGTCGACTCTTGTTTGTTCAGTGGTTCCATACTTAGGCCTATTAGGCAGGTTACATTGAAAAACAGTGGTAGAGGAGAAAGTCGAGGAACTGAGAGAAGTTCCTTACAAAGACGTGTTTTATCCGTAATTTTGCAGTGATTCTGGTTGTTAAGTCAATGTCTCCCCATGAGAATAGCGTTAGTTTAAGTTGTTATAATACATGCAGCAAAACACGCGTTATAAGCTGTAATAGTGCGGATAGTGTGCAAACAGTTATGATCATTGGAAATACGTGTATTCTATAGCAAAAACATAGTTTGTCCGTACTTTTCCACTGATTCTATTTGTGTAGTGAATGTTTCATCATGAGAATAGCGTTAGTTTACGTTTCTCTAACACATGCAGCTTAAACAGGATTTATAAGCTATAATAGTGACAATAGTGTGCAAACTGTTATGCTCATTGGACATGCGTGTATTCTATAGCAAAACCATGTTCTGAACGTGTGTCTACGCTGAATTTAGCTTTATAAACATTGATTCGCCATGAAAACTCTGTCAAGTCTTCTTTTATCAGTGTTGGCATACTTAGGCCCATTAGGCAGGATACAATGAAAAAGCATTGGTTAAGAGGAAATTCGAGGAACTGAGAGAAATTCACTGAAAAAACATGTTGTATCCGTACTGTTGCAGTGATTCTAGTTGTTAAGTCAATGTTTCCCCATGAGAATAGCGTTAGTAAACGTGTTTCTAGTACTTGCAGCGTAAAACGCTTTATATGTTATAATAAAGGACAATAGTGTGCAACCAGTAATAATGATCGGAAGTATGTGTAGTCTATGGTAACATTGTTTCGCCATGAAAACTCTATCCATGGTTGTTTGTTCATTATGTTAATTCTTAGGCCCATATGGCCGGTTACAATGAACAAGACTGCACACAATATTGTTGAAGGAAAATTTTGAGGAAATGTTTTATCCGAACTTTTCCACTCCTTGCAGTTGTTTAGTCTATGTGTCCCCATGAGAATAGCGTTAGTTTACGTGTATTTAATACATGCAGCTTAAAACCCTTTAAAAGCTGTAATAGTGACAATAGTGTGGAAACAGGTATTATCCTTTGGCAATACGTGTATTCTATGGCAAAACCATTGTCTAAACTTGTCTTTATGGCAAAACTATGTTTTAATATTGAGGAAATCAGTGAAATTCATTAAAAAAAGTGTCATCCGTACTTCTGCACTGATTCTAGTAGTTTAGTCAATGTTTCCCCATGAGAATAGCGTTAGTTTACGTATTGTTAATACATGCAGCGTACAACGATTTATAAGCTGTAAGAGTGACAATAGTGTGCAAAGAGTTGTAACCATTGTAAATACTTATATTCTATGGCAAAACTATGTTCTAAACGTATTTCTACGCTGAAGTCAGCATTATAAACAGTGTTTCGCAGAAACGGCTGTCAATTGTTGCTTTCCAGTGCGTGCATACTTTGGCCCATTTGGCCTCCTACAATGAACAAGACTGCACACACCATTGGTTTAGGAAAATTTCGAGGAAATAAGTGAACAATAGTCTTAGGTTAGGCTTTTAAACTACATGCAGCTTTAAAACACGGTATAAGTGACACTAGTGTACAAACATTTATAATCATTGGAACTACCTGTATTCCACAGCGAAACGATGGTCCAAACGTGTGTATATGCTAAATTTAGCATTATAAACATTGTTTCGTCATGAAATCTCTGTTAATTATTGCTGTTTTCAGTGTTTGCATACTTAGGCCTATTAGGCCGGGTGCAATGAACAAGACTGCAGACAACATTGAACAACATTGAGACAACATGTTGTATGTGTAATTTTGAAGTTATTCTAGTAGTTTAGTCAATGCTTCACGATCAGAACAGCTTGATGTTACCTTTTTTACACTATATGCAGCCGTAAAAGGCTTTACAAGCTGCAAAGGTGATAATAGTGTGCAATCAGTTATTATCATTGGTAATATGTGTATTCTATGGCCAAACTATATTATAAACGTGTTACTACGCTGAATTTAGCATTATAATCATCGTTTCGCCACGAAACCTCTATGAATTCTTGCTTTTTTCAGTGTTAACATACTTAGGCCCATTAGGCCGGTTAAAATCAACAAGACTGCACGCAACATAGTGGGAGGAAAATCTCGAGGAAGTGAGTGAAAATCACTAAGAAAACATATTTTATGAGTACTTTTGCTCTGATTCTAGTAGTTTAGTCAATAGTTTACGATGTTACACTAGATGCAGCTTTGAAACGCGTTATAAGCTGCAAAAATGACAATATCGTGGAAACAGTTATAATCATTGGGAATATGCATGGTCTTTGGGGAAATAATGTTCTAAATGTGGTTCTACGCTGGGGTAAACATTATAAAGAGTGTTTCGCCATGGAACGTCTGTCCACTCTTCTTGTTCAATGTTTGCATACCTAGGAGGTTTAGGCCGGTTATAATGAACAACACTTTATACAACATTGTTGGAGGAAAATTTCGAGGAAATGAGTGAAATGTATAGAGAAAATATGTTTTACAGTTACTTTTCACTCGTTGAAAATGTAAGTTTCATTTCATACTTTCGCACCAATGAAAAGCTATGTTGTTGTCTCGATTTTGACTATGAAAATGACGTCGTAGATCACGTGAAATATGGGCGTTTCGAAAAAGATCACCTAGCAGATGTTGAAATTCTAGGGTTTTTCTACTAGAATCTGTTGAGAAAAGAAAGGTTAGATGGTATATTAGACTGTTAGGGTATACGTCATGTCTAAAAAAACCTTTGATCTCAATCGATTATTGCCCATGGGAGTGATTGGTGAAAAAACTTTCTCAATTATTTGTTTCGTATGAGGATATTGATGATATTGAGGGCAATACCTTTGATTAAAATAAATTAGTGAGCATGGGAACGATTATTGAAAAACCTTAACATCTTTACTGAAACAGAAAAAGCGTCTTATATTGAAATGTCCCAATTATTTGTTTCTTATGCGGTGTTTTGATGATTTTGAATGTGATTCCAGTAGTCTGTAGCAATTTTCAGACATGGGAAAACATTGTTAAAAAAACTCAACATCTTCCAAGTTCAAAATTTTCGCATCAGAACTAGAGGTGTCCTATCCTGTGATGTCTGAACACAGTCCTGAACCGACTGTCCAAATTTTATGGAAATAGAATGAGTATATGTCATGGGACGGCAATGTTGAAAATCTTTAACAATGAGGCCATCGCCTTTTTGGCTGCTGGAGGCTATTATTCCACACGGGAAGTGTAAGAAATCACTTTTTTGATTTGGCCAGTCATGGTGCACGATTTAAGAAACAAAAGACCAGTGGGACTCAATTGTTGATTATTGACTTGCCAAAGCCCGGACTAATGGGTTACAGTTCTCTTTAATCGTTCTGGTTTCCACGTCACAAGAGACTAGGAACCCTCCAGAGATATTGCAAACTGCTTACTATAAGCAAAGATATCCAAAAAACCAGAAGGAATAGCAACGTATTGTGTTTTTCGTGAACAGCACATCAATTTTGACAGAAAATCATGAAGGTTTGAATTTAGGTGATACGCACTTTAAGTAAAGAAAGTTTCGCGAGAAGAAATTGATGGGAAAAATTTTTGGGGAAGAATTCCTGCAGTTAAAGGGTTCACAATTGAAGAATTTCTTGGAATCAAGTTTTGATACTGGGCTATTCCAGTTCAATTATGGGGTATTGTATTTGCTGTCCAAAAACATTGAGAAAAAGTTTGAAAAGACAAACGGAAAATGTGATATCAAGAATCTTTCACAAATAACATCGAACACTTTTTAAGAACAATAACAGTGGTTCAACTACCATAGAGTTCAAGAATTTCGTAGGTGCTTCAATGGGTGATTATGAAATAAATACATAAAAGTCACATTTTCTTGGTTTAGAGTGTCATGATCATCGACGATTTTACTTTCACGCTCGAGAAATTTCTTTACTTTTTCATGGAATTCAGTTCCACGATATGGTTCCATAAACAAGAGGTAAACCTCCTATGAAACTTTCTTCACGCGAACGCCTCTTCCTTTAAGATAGAAGTATGTGCTGTCTCATTGGAAAAATTCATTTGAACTTTAAATGCAATATTAATGATAACAAGCTCAATATATCCCATATGAGAGACTGACAAGTGGTAAAATTGAGCAACTGACAAGTAAAATAGCTAATTCTATAAGTTCCAGCTTAACTAATTCCATAAATCAAGAAAACATAATAAGACAACTAAAGGAAGTAAGGAGAAGAATTCCTTTGAGGAATGACTCTTTGAGAATCAGGCACAGCACTAAACAGCTTTGCTTCTCTATTTTTTGCATCAGTAAATTTGAGCACTGCAGCAATATTGCCACAACGGTAGCAATAGTTTGGTGCAGACCAGACTGTTACCAAATTACTATCAAACATATACTTGTAGCCTTCATGAACAAGTTGATGAGCTCTACATATCAAACCCAGTTTATTTGATGCAATGAACTGAAAGAGAACATAGTTGACAGTTGTAGTATTTCTACAAATAATGATACTAGAAGCAACATGAAGACAATAATGAAACATCACTCTAGTGCTCACACATAGAGGTATGCCAATCCGACCCACGGGCCAATCCGACCCACGGCCAATCCGAAGCTGATTCCAATCCAATTCGATATGGCCTGCTTTTGGGGACAAAAGTTTCTATCTTCGATTCGATCAGATTGGAAAGGTTGTTACAAAATCAGATCGGTTCGGATTGGATGTTGACTATCAAAATTGAAACAAAGTAAACCAACCATTCATCAAAAAATCAAAACTTCAGCAAAAGGCTGTTTTGTATTCTATTCATGATTGGATTCTGATAAGAGAAGTGGGTGACTGAAGTGCAATACACCAAATATTTGGGAGCTAAACTTCATCAGTATCTTGTTTGGGATGAGCATGTTAGAATTGTGTGTCCTAAAGTATCTCGTGCTACAGGGCTTTTGAAATATGTACCCTCTGAACTTGCATCTAAACATCGATTATGATGTTTTTTTGTCTTTTGTTAGTCTTTATATATATATATATATATATATATATATATATATATATATATATATATATATATATATATATATATATATATATATATA
>OLMO02000278.1:6975868-7006434 GCA_900291935.2 Cassiopea xamachana | reverse complement strand
ATATATATATATATGTGTGTGTGTGTGTGTGTGTGTATGTGTGTGTATGTGCGTATATGTATATATTTGTATGTATATATGGCATGCCTGACTTGGAGGGATGTTACCCTTATTGATTCTCCAAGCCAGTTTAACAGAGTCAATGAAAGCATACAAGTCATTGAAGGCGTGTGACTACTTTGTTTGCCATCATGTGCAGAATTGCATTTGCGACCCAATTGATGATAAATGCGAATTCTGCTTATATAATGTGGAGGTAGATGAAATCATAAGGTGATAGATGAGATTCGCTCACTTTCCGTGGAAGTACCACCACTCCAGTCAATGGTGCCTTTAGTGACCTTGTCTCCTTTAGCACTAGGATAGAGATTCCTGGTCTTTCTTGTTGGTAAGCTCACTGTGATTAGTTGCTGTGAGAAGCTGTTGTGCCTGTTTGATGCCTGGCTATACCTGGGAGTACCATTGGAAAAGGTGGACTTCAGGCCTGCTGCCAGATAGTACAGAGGCCCCAACCCATTGGTGGCACTTTTGGAGGTTGCTCATCAGCTGGTGTATAATCTCGGGCTGTCTGCTATACCAGTTCGCAACTGGAGCCACTCCTAGCTTGCAGCTCCAGGGGATCCTTCTGAAGCCACAGGATAGCTATGGGAACTTTCATAGGTTCACTGTCAATTGCTGCCTCTATCACGTTAACTGACCCAATCATCAGTTACGTTTATTCACACTATGCCTCTCATTCACACAGATTTTAGCTCTACTTTAGCTACCAATGTGGCATATTCTAAACTCTTTTCCAGATCATTCTGCAACATTTGTGGACTATCCTCCAATCTCAATTCTGTACACCAATATCTCCAGTCCTGACGTCCTCATGCCCTTTTCCTCATCTAAACTAAGATCAAACCACTTGACCAATACAATAATTCCACTCTCTCTCCACGTCTGAAATGTTCCTGGATATGACCCGTTTTCTTTTTTCTCTAATAGTGGTGTTTGTGCATTCATCCGCTCTGATGTACAAACTTCTTGTTTACCTCAAGTTGACCTCTTGACTCCTAGTATTCAACTCATCTGGTTGAAAATTTCTCTACCTAATACTTGAAAATTCATTTGCACCCTATACCGCTTATGCAACTCAACCAATCACGAGCTGCTATTTGTCCATCTATCAAAATCAATTGACACAATCACTCTTCATTTTCCTCGCTCAGAAATCATCATCCTTGATGATTTCAATGTCCACAATCCAGACTGGCCTACCCACTCTTTAAATTTCACTAGCCCTGCTGGTCATGATGCAGAGGCCTTTGCCATTGTGAACGACCTGTCACAATTAATATCAAAGCCCACACATATCCCTGATCGCTTAGGGGACAAAACTAATACACTTGATCTTTTTCTTGCATAAAACCCAGACATTTATGCAAATCCTGCTGTAGATTCTCCTCTTGGTAACTCAGATCATTGCCTTACATTAATTACCAATAATTTCGGACATTTTTAGTTTCAGACAAACACATGGCCAATATTAAAAACGTTCGAATTTATTGGTGTCAGAAATTTAAAAGCGTTTTTGTAGCATTAGTAGCTTCAATAAGTACTGCCTGTACAACAGTTTGTTATTTGATATTTGTTATGTTCTCCCTAACAACTTGCTTATTCTTTTTCGCATGTATCTGTGGGAAACGGAATCCAACTTGGGGGTGAAAATGAACAAAGGGTTATGGGTATAGCCTTAAATTTTTTAATTTGTTTATATATAGCTTATTTTCAAGGAGCTTTTTACAGAATTGAAATACCTCTTTTCATTGCCGAAATTGATGCACAAAGATATGGAGCCTTAAAAGCCTTGTACAGAATTGAAATATCTCTTTTCATTGACGAAACTGAAGCTCAAGGATGGGGAGGACGTGTCAAAACCATAGTTTTTCAGAATCCTTCAGAATATGACTAAATATCCTTAGAATCTATCTCTATGCAAAACGGGGGTATTTGGGCCTTGTATTGATAAAAAATGCTAACAAGATTGATATTTGGCCAATTTATTATATAGTACCTTACTGGGTGAACCTTTCGTCAATTAAACAAAAATTCATCACTTTTGCCGGATAAGGTAAAGGTCAGATTTGAAGTGTGCTCCTAAAGTTTGGGCATCAATATCTCTGCAATGGAAAAAGATTGTTTGATTCCACAAAAGGTCCTGAATACATATAACCCCAACAGTATCATAATCTTTGACATTAAGAATCAACTGAAACTTCAAATCCATCTCAGACCCCCTACCCCTTAAAAAGATGTAGGGATCCACTATGGATCTACTTATGTTTAGAATTTGGAAACATTATCAGACCTCTTTCATCAAAGGAAGACACTAGTTTTGTTCAAAGTTTCGAATAGTTTGGATTGAATTATGTCTGAAATATGCATAAAATCCTGAATTTTGCCTGTAAGTTTTGTCCAAAATTGACCGAAATAAGGAGTTTTTTGTCCAAAATGTAATGTCCGAAATTTAACAGTCAGAAAGTTTTGGAAAGTAATGTATTACCCTACAACAAAATTTTGTCTCCCACCAGGATAGATCTCTCTTTTTTCAAAAAATCTTCAACTATAACAAAGCTAACTTGGAATCTCTTTGAACCTTTTTCGTTGCATATCCCTGGTATTCTGGCTTCTGTAATGAACCTTTCTCCTTTGCCACTTACATTACTAACGCAATTCAACTTGGTATGGACCTTTCTATTCCTTCTTCCTATACACCTGACAAAAAAATTCTCCAAAGTGGATCAATTCTCAATGTGCAAAGGCTGTCAATGCTAAAAACCACAGATTTGAAGTATGGAAACACCACCAAACTACACAATCTAGAGCGTCACTTGTATAAGCTCGTAATCTATGCTTCAATGCACTGCCACTGCCATAACCTCTTTTGTCAACTGCATCAGCAATAAAATTGCTTCATGTCAAACTGGATCTTGCTCCTTCTGGTCCTTAGCCAAAATTGTCTCACAAAGCTTTTGCCATGCTTCCTTTTCACCTCTAAAAAACAACTCTGGTTCATCTTCATGCATTCTTTCCTCTAAAGCCAATCTCTTTGCATCAACCATTGCTTCCAATTCTAATGTTGTTAACAAAGGGTCCCGACCTCCTTTCTACCCTTCATCCACCATTACAATGCCCCTTATTAAATTCTCTACATACAAAGTTCGGACAGCCCTTCTTCAACTCAACACCTCCAAATCAAAAGGACTAGATGATGACCTGATATAATTTTGAAGTCCTGTGCCCTTGAATTTGCCCCTGTTCTCAACAAACTTTGTCAGCTCTCCTATAATATTGGCATCTTCCCTTCCTCTTGGAAGCTAACACACATCTTCCCTATCCCCCCAAAAGGGGACAAATCTGATCCTTCAAACTATCACCCTATTGCAATCACTTCTCTCATCTCTAAGACTTTGGAAATCATTATCACCAAACAACTGCTTGCCTTCCTTGACAATAACAGCCATCTATCTGATCATCAGTATGGCTTTTGACAAGCCAAATCTGCTGGTGACCTTCTAGCCTATGCTGTTCACGCTTGGTCCTCTGCTCTGGAATCCTATGGTGAGAGTAGAGTGATCTCTCTTGATGTTTTCAAGGCCTTTGATCACGTCTGGCACAGAGGTCTTCTTGCCAAACTGCCTATGTTTGGTCTCCACCCCACCCTTATTACATGGATTGCTAGCTTTCTATCTGGTAAGTCAATTGCAATTAGGGTTGATGGCTTCCTCTCCAGACCTCATTCTATTAACTCTGGTGTTCCTCAGGGCTCTATAATATCTCCTGTTCTATTCATCCTCTTCATAAATGACCTACTTTCCTCTACATCTTCCAGCATATTCTCGTTTGCTGATGACACTTACTTAAGCTCGTCCTTTTCATCCAATCCACAACATCTTGCTTATTCTGATATTTCACTACACCATAACACCTCAACCTCACTTCTGACCAATGACTTGACAAACGTAGAAAGGTTGGGTAAGGACAACCATGTTGAATTCGATCAAGGAAATTTCCCCCTGTTTTCACAAATGGTTGTGAACTGGACATTTCATCTTCTGTCACTCAGGTTGGTCTTTCTACTTCATCTAATCTAACTTGGAAACCCCACATCTATTCCATTACTAAGCATGCATCTCAGAAACTCGGATTTCTTTCTAGGGCCTGTGGCTATTTCTCACCCCCTCAGCTGCTAACTATATACAAATCTCAGATTCAACCTTCTCTTGAGTACTGCTCCCACATCGGGTGGTTGTCCTAAATCTTTTCTCCATCTTCTTGATAAAGTCCAATCTAAAGCAATCTGTCTCATCAACAGTCCAAACCTCACCCATTCTCTCCGGTCTCTACCAATATCATCTGGTTGCTGATCTTTCCATTTTCTATCGAAATTTTCATGAACATTGCTATCTGGAGGTCAAGAATATCATTCCTGGTCCAGTGAGGCGTGTTCAAACAACCAGAAGCTCTACCCAATCTCACCCTTTCCAAGTTACGCTACCTAATCCTCAAACTCTAGCTCACATATCATCTCTTATTCAAAGAACTTCTCAACTATAGAACACATTGCCTCCCCCTGCTTTCTCTGAAACCTACAACTTATCATCCTTTAAATCTAACATCAACAAACTTGACCTTATCTCTCTATCCACCAAACCTTGCCTAAGTTTTTGCTTTGTTGGGGCATTGTTACAGGCCCTATGGCCTTTCCCCATCAGTACATACTAAAAAAAATTAGAGGCAATGTCAGGTGTTCTTAGATATTCATAAGTTTCCAAAATTTGCAAGTCTAGAATATGGATTCTATGATAGTCTAGTCAAAAACACTTAAAATTGAAGCAAAGTTTTATCAGGCATGTGCCTGTGGGGAGCACATGGGCAATGCCTCCAAGTAAAAATTTTGCATGGTTTTGCCCCCCATAAGGTAATTATAAACCTGGAGATTTAAATAACAAAATAAGGCTTTTGCCCTCCCAAAACAGTCATTTGTACAGACAGGTTGCGGTTTGCACGCAAGGCTTGAGTTTCATCCACAAAATGTAAATGGCAAATGTCTCTCTTAGAATGCTCAATTGTTTAGCATTTCCTTTCTTTATGATACAGTTTGAAAAATGTACCAAGTAATCTGATGTTCCTCAAAAGTAAAAGAATCATAGTGCATAATCGTCTTTCTTTATTAGGTTTTGCCAAGTCAATGCCAAGGCACAAAGACTTCATTATGCAGAGTCTGGGTGTGCTTACACAAAATACAAGGCTGGGTCTTACAGGGCATTTCACATGTATGACAGGGCTGGGTTCTTCATGCAGCCATGCTGCAGCACTGCTGTTGAAGATGGAAGCAGCTGTTCATTTTAATCCTAGTCAACCAACAGCATGTAACAATCAACTCTGCTAATGGGAGGCAACAAAGAAATCTGTTAAAGCAACCACAATGACGTCAATAGATTTCTCACGAGCAAGGAATCATATACTTCCAAAAATTTGGAGACAGGAGTGCAATCTGTGAGGCATTGTTCCGGTAATGATGCAGCAAAAACAAAGTACCCTGTTTCAGGTGAGAAGCTTGAAAGCATATATCCAATACATCTAGATGTTGCAATATTCAGAAGTTTGGACTCCACTAGATTTCAATAAGCAAGTGATGGTTTTCCATCATTGTCCTGCTACAATGGTAGTGACACTGACAGCGATACTGAAACTGAACAGAATGTCATTCTAAAGCCTCTGAATAGCTTGTTTGATCCAGCAGCTATGGGTGAACAACAGCTGAAAGAACATGGAAAACCCTCTACCAATAATATATTGCTACAAATTATCAAAGGTAGCTGGTAGAATAACTGCCTCTGTTTGCAAACAGGTCTCAAGGATGCAGAAAAGTGATTCAGTACTTAAAACTGTAATGCAGTACAATCCTCAGGTGAAATCAAAATACACATCATATGGAACCATTAGCAAAGCAGTGCTTCAACGTAAGGTCACTACTCTTGTGTTAACATTCCCACCAAACCTCGTAAAGAATGGTTTTGCAAGTAATGTAGAAAGCAAAATATGTAGAACACTTTCTATCTAAAGCCAAATTAAAGAGGTAGTATTCAAGTTCATTGTGTTGCTACTTCTCAAACACTAAAAAAATTGCAGATTTATGGCATGTCATAGATTGGCAATTTCAATAATTTAAATAACTGATTTGACTACTTTCTCTTTACAATTGCCTTGACTTCTCAACAAACTGAGAAGTATTACTTAAAACTCGAATCTAAAAGTTGTGGTCTGTGGCCTACAAAGCAATATACTGGGGCCCCCACCTGGACATAAAGTATAATGAATTTGTAAGTTGTACCAGGAGAGGACCCCTGAGGGGTCTCTCAACCAGCTACTGTTCTTGTCCCTTATCAGGGCTACACTAGCCTTGTGCACTCTACGATTTCTAGACATCAGACGGCATTTTACCTTCACAATGATTATCAAAATTGTTAATGAGGACATATTAAGATATGATAAAATGATTTTTGGGCAATCCCCTATGCTCTCTTGCCACACCCAAGAAGTGCCCCCAGGAAAATTTTGTTTGAGACACTTGATTTAACGCTTCTCTTCTACACAACTACACATCTATTTATATTGACAGACGCCATACAAAGTGTAATTCCCTCAGAGTATCACAAAGAGCTGATGCAAAAGCTTTGATATTTCATCTGGTGAACAAAAGTGTTGGATTTGTCTCAGAGGTATGCAAGTATCGTAGAAATATGGAGATCCACGCAAAGAGAGTTTATTGCTCTATTGTCAAGAAGAAGCACCAAAATATGCTTTTTAAAGGTAGTGGACTTCTAATCATGAAAGGGAAGCCATATATTGCTGCATCAACTGACTTAGATATTGAAAGTCACTGTTGTGGAAAAGTTCATGTTGAAATAAAGTGCCCCTATACACAAGGAATGAGAACCCATCTGAGAAAAACCTAAAGTACTTAGAGACTGGAAATGGAAAGCTGAGGTTAAAAAAAGTTCAAATTATTATCATCAGATTCAGGCAAGATGGGTGTCAGTGGATGCTCATATGCTGACGTTTTTATTTATACTTCAACAAGATACCGCTTAGAAAGAATTGAGTTTGACAAAGTGTTTTGGGAAAGTCTCATAACCAACCTGGACTGGTTCCGGTATTCAGATTTAGCAAAGGCATTAATTTCACCTCAGCTTTTGTAAATTGGCTCTTTTAATTAGTAAGAGCAGCGCAGACTATGAGAATGTCATCAATGTGTAAACTAAAGTCATAGGAAGTTCATATCTGAGAACAGCAAATGTCTGTAATCTTCTGATAATCTGCTATGATGCAAACGTTTGCAAACTTTTTTGTTCTGGCAACATCCAAACATCTCATTTGTGAGTTTCCTCGCCTTCCAGTGGAACATATGGTACTATATGATTTGCACAGCACTCTTCTTTTATATTGAATCCTTTGACAAACATCAGGGCTATGCTATGTGGAACATCCTTGAGATAACCAGTTTGAATTGTGATCTCCTTGACAGATATCCTGCCAGTATATGCCCAAGAAATAAAAACTATGAAGGAATTTGGTGCAAAACTTATGAGAAACTTGAGAGTACTGTGATGCCTGAAGGTGGGGAATGTTGCAGCTTGAAGATTTAGGTCTTTAGGAGTTTCAATAAAAATTTCTGAGAAGTCAAGCATTGAGTGCAGATTCTTAATAGATTTAAACCTCTTGGGATATCAAATCTGCTTGCCAAATCTTCATGCAAAAGACCAAGCCTAATTTTCATTAAAACAAGAAGGAATTCATCTTTTGAAGGCAATCTACTTGTAGACTTGGCTCACATTCCTCTTTGTATCCTAACTGGTGCTACCATTTCAGATGTATAAAGGATGCTATCAGGTCATGGAAGGAGCTAAAAAGCTCTCTGTTTTCAATACCAGTGAAGAGTCTGACATCATGGTCACTTTTCAGCAACTGTGAATGACAAGGTTGCTTACAATAACATATATCCGTTTCCTTTTAGTACTTTTTGCAGTCTGCCCACTTCTTCTTCCAATTCACTTATTTTAGCTTTCAACTGCTTGATACGCAGCAGCTTGTCTGATATCTCAATCTAAGCTGCTAAAAAGACAAACAGTAAAAGTGGGAAAAAATGAACAGCTTTTTGTTCCCATGGATTTTTTCATCACTTGTTGTTGGTGGGGTGCTTCCATTTATTTCTATTTGTAGACTTTCTTCTTCACCATAATCCATTACCTCACTGTGCTTACATACCAGTGCTACTTCTCTCTCAATCACTCTACGTTTACTTGATTGCGACACAAATAGTTCTCTTCTTGAACTGTCATACCCAAGGTTTTTTTGTTGGGAAAGAATTTTCTGATGTTGGCCTTCCATCAACAAAATGTTCAGAGCAAATTCCCCTTTTAGCAACAGCTTCTCTGTTGATCGGCTGTCTCGACTCTAGCCTATCTTCAGGCCACTTCTTCTTTGTTGGAAAGGGGTGTAACCTTTTGCAAAAAACCAATGTATAAATGTAGTCTGTCAAGCATTAATGATTTAATTTTATAACACCTTTTGTCCTTTAGTTTTGAATCTTTTGTTCTGTTGGAAACATTAACCAAAAAATTACCAACCTGCACCTGCTCTTGTAAAGCATAATGAGAAGTAAAAGTGGTACTAAGAGCCCGTTATTGCAAATATCTATTACTACACGAATCACGGGACAAGAAAGTCTACCCAACAATAGGGCAGTACACATTTGCAACAAAACTGTGCTGTGATTAAATTAGATTATATCTGAAAGAGGTGAAAGCTTATGGTCATTACAAAAGTGCTTTGGGCAGCAGTTAACAAACACAGTTCTAAGTTCTCTATTTCCTCATATTTTATTATGTAGGGAGGACATAGAGCCTACCTGCCATGCAGTGTATTCAGCAGCAATGGTTGGGAAATACTCTATTTACAAATCTAGATTAAGTGCCCTACCTACATTTATCTTCGCAGTCACATCCAGGCCTATCTTTCATGCAGCAGTGTATTGTATACTATTCTTAATGCCACTTTTTAAGTTGGTACCCACCATTGGAACAAGAATTCACCGCACAATGGTAGTCCAGCAAGATTTTCATTCGTATCTTCCGATATTCTCGAATATTTCTTTTATTTTTGCTTTGATTATCCATTACATGTTTCTCTAATTAATGTTCCCACAATAGTTTGTTTACTCGAGACTTTTGTTGCTACGCAGCGTTGCTAACCTAAATCCTTGTTCTGGTGTAAGTGTTGAAAGGTGTATTAGCACTTTCCTGCGTGTAGTTGACCAGCTGTATTCTGATACACTAAGTGCTGTATCTGAGAGGATAACAAATGAAGGGAGCTTCTGTGTTCCCGCAATCGCTTTTGCCAATTTAACTCGACTTGCAAGAGCTTCACGTTCTGCAGTGTAATCTGCACATGTAAAAAATTCTGATACTGTACCTGCTAGATTTGTTACACCAAACCTATGGAGTTGACTGGGTGTTAGTATCTGGTCTTGAAGGCTCGCTCTTTTAGTTTCATGCTTGATTGTTCCACTAATCCCATCTGATGGACCCTTTCCATGGCTTGTTGCAAAAAAGTACCATTCAGCTGTAATCCCAAAATCTTGCTTGTTGAGATATAGATGAATGAAGTTTTTTAGATTCTAATATTGGCCAACGCAGCAATCTGAAAAGTATATAATCTTTTAAACTATAGAAAATTTATCTTTAAGGTGAGCAACAAGTCATGTCTGAAAGAGATGTACTGCTATTGTATCATGTATATTGTAGTCGGATATCAGCGCAAAATTACCATTGTTTATGATATCCTGGCCATTGTAATAATAAACAAACGGATGAATTGTTGCCATATTATTGTTCCAATGGAATGACTGAGCTGCATCTTGGACAATAAATGATAAATTTTCAGAAAAATCTCCAATAACTACAAAATCTCCAGTTACTAGACCCTCCTTGCACAACTGTAAATGTCGAGCTTGCTGCTTAGCGACAAAAACGTGTCTCTTTAGACGTTGCAACTGTGACAAAAACTGCTCAAAAAAATCTTTAGTTGGCTGCACCTTGGTTTTAAGAGTTGATCTAACTGCTGTTGTCCGTTGTTTGAATTCAACAGCTTCTATTTCTGCTTCTTCAAAACACTGTGCTAGCTGGACCTTCAGGTATTCGGTATCAGGACAATAATTGCATTCTCCTAAACAGCATGATGGTTAAGCAGGATTGCAAGTTATTCTTGCAAGTGCATGGGATATTTGAACCTAACAAACGATTCCTTAAGGTTACCTAATACCAGTCGCTGTTGAACCTTAACCTTTTCTTTATCCTTAACTACTGTAAGGCAGTCTTTTTCCCAGCATAAGTCTGTATATATCTTCATGATAATAAAATGACTGCACGCATTCTGCACCTTCGGCTGCCAATGATCGTCCATACCGATAATCTTCAGTGGCTAATATTCCTCTCTCATTTGAAAGTCTTTTTACATGTACAGCCATTCTGTGGGAGCATCCTAGCTTTAATATCCTCTTTTGTCTTGTCAAATTGGTGCAAAAATAGTTAGAAATGTCATCTTTTCTGGATGGCTATCAAAGTTTCTATACCATTCTATCAAAGATTTAACAATCTCGTTTCCCCTCAATTCTTCAGTTATATTGCTCCAAGCTTGTGCAGATGTTGACCCACACACACTCACATTTCTCAGAAACTGCTTCGTACACTTTTCCCTTCCTTTTTGGAAGATAAGATGCAGTAGTCAAAGCTTTGTCCCCTTTCAATGGGCTGACGCCAATCAAGCCAAAAGACTAGTTGATAGTGTCCAAATTAGACTTAGGACAACTGAACATGTGTGAGGATCGCCTTGGAGAAGTTTCCATATCATTTGAAAGATCGCTTAAGTAATCATGATTTTATTCTGCGGGCAATATTGCAATTTCCTTTTGACATTTACTGCAGATCTTTTGCCCAAGAGAAAGAAACAATGGGTGATTTCTTGCTTGATCTTCAGTGACAAATTTAAAATCTTTCATTTGACTACCGTGCAGATTCAATGGATTTGCGCAACAATTCTGGGCTTTCTTAGACTCCATTTTCCTTCACTTTACTTTATTGTATATATGTAGGCAAGAAATAAGCATGTCAATGGTTATTGAAATAGATCTGTTTTGTAAATGGATTGATTCATTTTTGTCCCCAATAGCACATTTGCTCTCAGAAAACGATTTCCCACATTCATCAGGATATAACACTTCTTCATAATATACGCAGTTTCCTGTTACCAGATTAGTTTTATTATAAATATATTTATTGTATTCATTAACGTTATGCTGTGGAAATGGATGGGGCAGATCCACATATAAACATTAATGGGTTACATTCTCTAGCAAATATTTCTATGTATAAATGCAAAAGCCTATTGCTCTTGCTCCATTCTTTAAACACCTGTTGTCATGGATGCATCTGATTACTGTAAAATGGATGCTATTCACTGTTGATAGACAGTTTGTCGATAGTAAATGAACTATTGGTAAACTCACAAAGAATTGCCAAATATGACATACTTTAATAGTACTTTGACAGAAGATGAGTAGAACATCAACAAATAGCTTGTGTTGTTTCACTATATGTTAATGATTGCAGACTACCTTATTACAATCAATTCTCATTTGTGCAAGAACCCAAGGTCTTCTCAACTTGAAATTGTACAGAAATGTAGAATATAAAATTTTTCAACAGTGAAAAAAATTTGATGACCGTTGACCTTGCTGCTGCACAGTGGCATCCTGAAAAAATATTATTTTTGGAATTTGGTTGCACTCTATGGGGCTTAGACTATTTTAAAGCCAAAAATAAGATTCTTCATCTAAAAATTTTCATATGACACCAATTACAACTGCATAGTGCAAATACAACAAATTCTAAAAAGTAAAAGGCATGCAGTTGTTAGCGCAATCATTAAACTTCAAAAGTGCTATAAATAGAGAATGGGTGGAAAGATTTCGAAAAACATTCAGGATTTTACTTTCTCATCAAACCAAACATATGTGCAAAATTTCAAGGAAACTGGTAAACTTGCAATTCAATCTGCTGTACCACTTGGCATGGAATGACCCATAATTGAATTTCCCTGTTATTGAGGAGCGATCCATCATCTCTTCAAAACATCCAGAGCCTAGAGAGGTCTGTGCATGCACTTTCTCAGGTAATACATTTATAACACCTAAAATATTCACAATTATTGACCACCCTCCCCCTTTGTCGGACATAGACTTACACTTCATCTGTCATTAAGAATATAATTCGGTAGATGGACAACATACGTAATAGTTGCAGGATATGCATTCATTTAGGAGATCAGTGTTATGATAGGCATATGAACAGTGTTGGGGACCCATCCTTTAGATGTCTGGATAATGAAGTCACGCACATTTTTGACATTCCTTATTCACTCATCCCAAATATTTGCATTTTCTAATAGAAATCTCAAGCTTGACAATAACAGCAATCTTATTACTATACATGCAGCACCCCCTAGATGCATCTTCTTCTCATCTCTTGAAATGTGTTATTTTCTAGCACTTGAAAAAGGTTTAGAAATGATCATAAAATGATATCTTGAATACTCTGACAATGGAAGGACCTCTGAAGTATTATACTTCCACCTGCATTCTATTTTTAACCAATGGACTTTAAAATCGTCTAAAAGTCTACAAGTCAGTGAACCCCCTCCCCTAATCCTTGCTGACGTCATATATGTATGACCATAATATCCGCTTGAATGACATAATATTCGCTCATGGACTCAACCGACAGCATCAACTTCAGAAATTATTAATTCCCATCAAGGAAGGCGTACTTGGAACCTACCTCATTTGCAACCCTTGCACCAAATAACCATCCTGCACCTCTTGGGCTAACAGCCCATGTCTCAACATCTTCTGGATCTGACCAAACCAAATCTGCACCAAGAATAAAACCATTTATTACATCAGGTAAGATTATACAGTAAGATAATAACTGCGCAAAAAGCTAAAGGCCGGGTTGATAAGTAAAATTTTCAGCTGTAATCTGATTGAATAATGAGCTGTTTTGGTAGATCTTGCCGTGTAACATCACAAAAAACTATGTGAAGAGGCCTTAGCAGGGAGTAAAAGATGTGCTGAATAAAATCTATTGGATTTGCTTTCATTCTCAATATCTGATCTAACGTGAGGTGATTTTGGCCGAGGTCATTCATGTTACGCCATATGGTTTTGAAGTTGGAGAGCATTCTGAGCACTTGCATGCTACTAAAGGTGCTTTCCTGCGACGTGGAAGATGAATGGCTTTGTGCAGTTACATGTGTGGATACGCCCAGTTCTTTTCTTTTTGGAAATGTTGAGTTGCATAATAAATATTAGCCGTTTTATGAGAAATGAAGTAAAACAGGCTGTTTGAATGCAGTTTCTCACCTGATACTATGCCACACAAATCGACTTGGTTGCAAAACATGATCTCAGCCAGCAGCCAAAGACGGCTACACTTGATAACAATGCCGGAAACATCTCAATAGGTGAAACGTGTTCGTGGGGTTTCAATGACATATGTTTTGTGATGCTACACAGCATGATATGCCAAAACAGCTCATTATTGTATCAGATTAAAGCTTAAAATGTTACGTGTCACCCGTCTTTAAGATCTAGTTTATGCTTTTGAGTCATGAAACAGGAATTTAAATCAAGTGGAAAATATTTTCATTAATCTTTAGTGTGCTATAGCCGCAAGAAAAAATTCATCCGCTGAAGATAAATCAAATAAATAAGATACATCAGATAAATCAGAAAAGAGCTTCCTCATGAATCTCATTATTGTAAATGTTGTCAATAAAATCAGACCATTGCTCTGCAACTCTACTTCCAGAAACAGATCCAAGCCTTGTTTTGAGAGTGGAATGAAAAGGGATGTATTTAGAAGATACAGGCCTAATTGCTACATTAATATAAGGCGCTATGGATACAAAGAAAGATTTCAGTGTAATTCTTCCTTACTTTCTGTATTTTGCTCAAGTATTGTAGTGATTGTGGACATGAATATCGAGGAATGAAGTAGAGTAACTTGCACGATTCTATAGGTTGAGCTCACAAAGAGTCTGCTTTGTGCTTGCGCTGTTAAATTTGGTCCCACACCATCTTGCTACTATCCCCAATTCCCTCCTTTGAGAGTCTGCCTTCATGTCCACAATCACTTACACTTGGGGAACCTTTAATGAAGGAAGTAGGTAAGAAAAGTTCCACTTTAGGCTCATATCTGGTAGATTCATTGTCCATACTCAGAGGGATATTATTTTAAACGCAGCCATGTCAGTTGAGCATTGCTGGATTGGCCGAAAGTGAAAGAGGTATAGCCATGCGAAGTCCGGGACAGACCACCTCAAAATTCAATTTGCTTCGATAATAGCATGAAGCATCAACTAATCATCTAAGGCATTATTGTATCATATTAAACAAGAAACCAAAAGAGCAGTAAAGGCGCTATACCCAGCAGACCTGCTGACATAGCTTTGGTTTTGATTTCATGCGCTGTAGTTTTTTAGCAGATATACCGAACAATTGACACTTATATTGCTATCATGACTTGATTAAATGCGCTGAAGCATAACTTCGACAAATGAAAAAAGCCTAACATACATCTGCTGTAAATCTAAGTGTAGTACACAATACTAAGATATATTGAAAAACCATACCACAGGGAGTAATATCTAGTTCATACCAAGTAGCACTTACATATGTGGGGGGGGGAGGGATTCAGGCTAAGGGCAAACTGGCAAAGCAAAGCACTTAGACAGCACATGCCAACAACTTTTCTGCCCCTTTGGAGGTTGTAGGTGTTTCTGGCTAATATGTTGAATTTAAGTATGACATCTGTTTTAGTCCTTTACATCTGAATGTTTTGATACACTGCATTCTACATGTGTTATTTGTTGCGATTTTATTAAAATAGCAAAGTAAAGTCAACATCTGCTCAAATAAGACTTTTGGTGGATATGGGTTGTATCATCAACAGAAACAAAATTCATGGATTATTAATTGATTGAATACTATTCAAAAGTCGTTTTACATCAAAATTTTTAGAATTTTATTCCAATCTTTGCTAAAAACAAATCTTTTATTAATAACTTGCTTTGCAACATATCTCAAACTCTAGACATGATACAAGAACTCTGATGTGATTTTGAGTTCAGCATATCAAAATTATATAGATTCATTTATTCCTAGCAAGAAGGCAACAAAAATTTTTTCTTTGTTGGTTATGTACTGAATAATGTCACTCCAAGTCACTTCCACTTTGATGCTATGTCTCAATTATCAGCCCTCCCACCACACTATCTCCTCTTAGTGTGTACGCAGCCTAACAAGAAAATTACCAAACAACAGTACCAAACACACAAGGAAACAAAAGGACACAAATACATAGGAATGATAAAAAATAAGCGGGCCAACATGTATGTTGAAAAAATCAATCAAAGCCACCTGCTTCCTTTACGAAGTAAATTGTTTTCTTAAACAACTTCTTATTAGTGCCGGCAGGTAAATCTTTAGAAGCACACAATAAATAGCCGTCAAAGTAAATCTGAGGGAATTAATAAAACTTTGTGGTCCCAGGAAGACCCCTATCAAGAAGGCTTCTCCCCTGAGCATCCAAAGAGGCAGAAAAGCAAAATATTTTTCCTTGTTCTGAAAACCGTCATTTGACGCACACATTACATCTAGTGCATCTCTGAAATTGAATATGAATATAAGAGGATTTAGTTTACAAAAGTTAGGCCTTAATTGGGTTCGGTAAAATAAGGCAACTGGATTGTGGATACCACAAATAGGTTTTGCAGTGGGGCGAATTAGGACTAGCAGTTTGTCTTTGAAACTTGAAAGCGTGGCTGAGGCCTAAATTAAGTGGTTCAGTTTGTTCCATTCCATCAAGTATGATGGATAAAAACTGAATTTTGATCATCGTTTTTCAATCACGTCCTGGTTACGAAGTGAGTGTTGAGATTAGTGAAGAGATGGCATTGGCTCTCTTGTGTATTCATTTGTAAGGTTATTAGAGTCCAATTACACCATTGAGCTGACTCACTTGTAGCTCGACTCTGACTCGCCAAAAACTCGTGATTACATGAGGTGGTTGGCCTGCTTCTGGCCGGTTGTGACTCAATAACCAAAAGGGGTTTAGTTCCACAGCTTTATTCTACCATTCACAGCCACTTCAGTATGTTTGATCTTCATTATTCCTATGACAAATGTCATAAAATCGATGTTGCAGTAGACTCCTGCTAAATCCTCTACATCTTTTCCCATTGATACTATTTATCACGATCAAAATACTAATTCATATTCTCTACTCTAGATTTGAAGTCGCTCAATGAGTTTATAAGAATTTCCACTATATTCACAGTCTGAATAAATTTGTTTTTTAAAAAGCAACAACCATTTCTTTTATTAGCGGTAACTGAAAGCATAAAACTGGTGAAGCACAAATATGCAATCGATGAACCTGGAGTTGGTCCTTCGTAATATTACATGAGAAGGGCCAACTCGTTTTACCGGGTTGAAGCACTTAAGCGAGCGAACCCACTTCGCCGTGATTTCTTGTGTTCTGCAATTGTAAAATAACTATCATTAAGGACTTTAACAGGGCGCCAAGCCAGTTCATAGAGCCAGTTATAAGCCAGAAATGCGTCAACTAACTCACGCAATAAGTTCTTAGTTATTCCATGACAAAATTAGTTAGATATCTGCAACATTTTCCAAAATCTAAGCAAATGAGGGTGGCAACTTGATCCTGCAATGGAATTCCAGGAGTTTTCCGGGACTTTCCAAGAGTTTTTTGGAGAACATAATAACTCTTCGAAGCTAATCATGTGTTTTATAAAGAGCTTTTGTAAACTACATGGTCTATTTCATTTGAGCGTAGAATTAACAAAGATGAGCAGTAGCAGAAGCAGCTCAGCTTCCAAGTAGTGGTGTGGATAAGTGAGCTGAGTGGAAGACAGTAGGAATCTGGGGCCTCTATAGAATGCCAGAAAACGTACCCACGTTAATTGTGGTGTCTATTAGTTCTTACACATAACATGGCCTATGTCAAATTGAAAATGGAATCAAAAGGGTAGAGGACAAGTAGAAAAAGATTAGCTGCAGCAAAAGTTGGGTGGGTGTGCAAGTACAGAGAAGGAAACTGGGAATCTGGGGGCTTGCCCCCAGAAAAAATTCTAGAAGTATGCTCTCTAAAATTGTCAAATTGTCCTTATGGACACTACTTTGCAGAATAGGATAAAGATTATGGTCAATTGGGTTGGGTTATTGCGCTATCACATATTAAGTACAATTCAAAAACTAACTTCCAGAAGTTTTCCAAGAGGTTTTACATTTTCAAGGAGTATTTTTTATCAAGGAGTTTTCAGGAGTAGTGCAGATTTAACCATACATTCTGGATTTCGGTGATACAATATATTGTAAACAGGGTGTATGCCAAATCTAAGATATGGATTTCCCTGAAAATTCCCTAAAATTTCTCTGACAACTATCCCTTTTTCCTAGAGATATTCTAAGCGTCATCCACTAGAAGACAAAATATAGGAATTGAGTACCTCTGTCAACACCAGTGACGGATTTACGAGATGATTGTTGGGGGGATGTAGGTAGTTGAAATTTTGAAGTTTACCAAATGGTACAAACAGAATGTAATGCAACAGAATAACAAATGGAAGTACCTTAGCAGTGGGTAAGAGCTAGTTTTCCCCTGAATGTGCAAGACATTTTAAATGGTATAGGCTATAAGTTAATGGCATCATTCATGCAGAAGGCTGTATGTTTTGAGCATGTGAGTGGAGCGAGCGAAATTGTCTTTTTTAAAGATATGCCCTAAATAACGTCAGAAAACACGTTTTAACAAGTAGGACTAACATTACATTCCTCACTGACCTGGTATTCCTTTTACCTCTCAACCATAAATTTTTCACAGAATAGATGATGGCAAAAGGGTGAAAAATGATGACTTAAATATTTTGCACCATTCTTCAATCTTAGCAAAAAGGTTTCCGTGACATTGCAAAAAGGACCAAATTTCCCTGACAATTCTCTGATTCCCCTGACATGGCAGACAACCTGTATATACTGTCCTTGCCTTGGATAGACTCTTTGACTATAGAGATCTATTTTAGATATTTCTGTTTAGTTTGGGGGCTGCTGTGGGAAAAGTGAAGCTGGCAGACTACAGCAAATGCAAGATGTAAGGCAAATATCAGTCTTATGTCAAAACTGCATATTGCTTTAACTAATTGCACAATGGGGCTAGCTTGGGTGGTAGCTGGGGCAAAATCTGACACTGGGGCTGGAGGTTGGCGACCTCTGATCTTAGGATTCCCATCCAAGTTCACTATCAATTTTTCATGATATGTGCTCCCAGATCACCAGCTATAGCTAAGGCAGCAGGGTTTTGTGCCGACTCAATTTTTTCACCCAAGTTGAAGAATAGGTGCTATAAAAAAGATCATTTGTTTTGGCAGGGTTATGGCCAATTCCACCTCTATATTCGAGTTGAGACTTTACAAATGAAGAATACATTGGATGTAAAGCATTGCTTGGCAAGTTATCGGATAGCATATTTTTCTACCTTCTTTCTGAAAAACGTTTTATGCGATGTTTCCATATACAAGGAATGTACAGAAACTCATACCACTAGCATAAAATGAGGGTGTTCCTTGAGTGTTCTCCAAGTGGAGACAACTAGGGGGTAGTTGAAAAATTTTAACACATTAGTTGAAAACAGTGGGGGAAATCTATTAGGTGGAAGTAAGTTTGCAGGCAGACTTATTCATACATGAAAGGAGCGGAAAGCACATCTCATATAATTTATATTAGACCTCCAATTTCAATGTTGCTACAAAAGCAAATGTGAGAAGCCCATCGCGACTAAGAGGTTGAATCCAGATGCAAAATGATTGTTTCTGGTCCATTTCAGAGCCTACCAATTGAGAATGTGTGGATGTGCAGTGGCAGCAATAAGTTAGCAACTTTAGTCCAATGTTAAGTAGAGATGAGCTCTGAGCTCTTTGCAGCAAAGTCCAAAATGGTTCGTGATCCCTGCCTTTATGAACTCTTCTCAACTGAAAAACCACTTTTACCAGATGAAACATAGAAACCTGCTTTCTCTTTTTATTTGTGCATGCATTATATCCTTTGTCCATCATATCCATTATATCCATTATATCCATTATATCCTATACACTAAATGTTGTGTCTGAAAAGATGTTGACTTAGTATTATGGCTCTTAGAAGAAACTTAAAAAAAATGGTGCTGATCTTCACCCATATCCCTATTGCGTGGTACAGTTTAATTTCATGATTTGTACTATTCATAGATCTTTCTAAATGTATAAATATTTCTGTTGTAAAACCTGAGGAGTCTATGTAAGTGAGGTATTGTCTAACAGTCATCTCAACTATGCATAACCAAATGTATAAATGTCTTGTAGGGAACTTCCACCTTACCCTGCAAATGCGATTACAAAAATTTTTCCCATGCAATTTTTCTCAAAGCAGCGAGAAATTAGAAATTCACTCAAAAACTTATCAATTTTCAAACAATAAGAATTGAGAGCTGAAGACGCAATAAAATTGATTGCTGTGACAATATTAGGCTACTGTACATTCTGTGATAAGGAAGACATGTCAATAGGAAATATATGTAACCATCTCTCTGCATTTCCCAGTTTCAAATTCTAAGCAAAATATCAATATACAAAAGAAATCTGGAGCCAGCTGTGCCAACCGCCTATGAAAGCCCTTAATATTGTTGAATTTTGGGTTTGAAGGCTACTTTTGCTTTATAAGAAGTTGCATTGATCAAAATATTGAATTAAATAGATCATAAAGTAAACTAGTAACTGTCAAGAGTAACATTCAGTTTAGCAAAGGAAAAGCTCGACACTTGGAGTAAATCTTGACTTAACCCAATG
Source organism: Cassiopea xamachana (assembly GCA_900291935.2). Taxonomy (NCBI): domain Eukaryota; kingdom Metazoa; phylum Cnidaria; class Scyphozoa; order Rhizostomeae; family Cassiopeidae; genus Cassiopea; species Cassiopea xamachana. The sequence continues at coordinate 6,986,370 of OLMO02000278.1, read as the reverse complement.
TTAGCATCCTAACTTCACATTGCCGTTGGTACATGAATACCACACAGCATTTGAACCAGGCTTCAGTTCAATCAACAAGTCTCTACAACTGAAACTCAAAATTAAATTGCTACTACAAACGATACCCCCAATTACTTCCATATTGTGACTAAGGACACACATAATGGAATCTAGCCAATATAGAGAATGTATCAAACACAGAAACATCTAGATCTACAAGCATAAGTTATAAATGATACCACAAAATGCTCCTTTGTGTGGAATTTCGACGTTTCTATCAATAGTCCGTATCTAAAAGATAATAATCTATATTAAATGGAACGCATCCATTGAGTACAACTTGGGACAAAGCTTTCAATTTATTTACATAAATGGCATGTAGCTTCCTTTGGCAACAATACAGTACAAAAGGTTAAACCTAACTCAAAGTATTTTCCATAAAGCCAAATGCATTCTAAAACAGCAAACAATGTTCAAACGGGGAACTAAATTGATAATATATAAGATGACCAGAAGATTCATGCTGAGGAGAAAGAAAGATAAGATTTCCCACTTTCTTTAAAATTGTATATTGGAGCATACTAACAAGCGATCATCGTCAGAGCGAATCTGATGACGCGATCACTTGTTATTATGCCCAAATAGCAAGTGCACAAGAAAATGTGACATATGTGCTTTCTTTCTCCCCATCAAGAAGTTTCTATTCATCTTACTTATACTTATTAAAACATGAAATATTCCATTAGCAAAGGCTGCCAAAGTAAATAATGCCACTGGATAGATAATTCATGCTATATGTTACTAATTTAATAGCAATGCTTAATCTTAGATAATACATATCACAAAACAGGCATTCCAATATTGATTGCTTCAAATTGGATGGGGAAAAAAGGAGACAAATTAAATAAATAAAAAATAAAGAGAAATAAAACAATGTATATATAAATATCTATATATAGATAGCCATTTATCATACCCATAGTTGAAAATCTCATTTATCTACAAAATTAGTAGACAGCTCTTTCTCCTCTATTCAATAAAGTTTTTAGACATTGGACAAGTCTGCTTATTTTGTTACTGCCAATGCACTCTCAAAACATTAACGAAATAAAATTGTCAATTGTTGATCAAAATTGGTATACTGGTATTTTTTGAACACAGCATCATTGCGTTACTTTGTAAAGCCGATTGTGCTTACAATAGCTACCTTGTTTTTCCATTAAAATTTCCCTACCTCTTACCATTGTAGAACTTTTATCAATAATTCCCTTTCTCTTTGCATTTGCCAATGTAAATGCTACAAATGTTTCTAGAGATCATGCGCGTCATAAAGATGAATAAATAAGTTCACGTTGGAAAGATATGACGCATACAAGCAAAGTTTACTTATCTGCTGGGGCCTACTGGTTGCCTCGTTGCCATATCCTTCTATCCTGAATGTATATTCTTCTCCATCATTCTCAATGTTTAGGTTATGTTGGAGCACCGAGACAATCTGAACTTCCCGATAAAATAAAGCGATGAAGTCGTCCAAACAATTTTGTTGCTCAAGATTGGAGATTTGCTGGTTGCTTAGAAAAGCACCATGGATTCTCAAATTTAAAAATTCTTCTCAGCGCACTCTGTAAAATATTTTATCAGAAGCTACATTAGAAACGAAAATCATTTGCTTGCTACCGAAACAGTAGAGCTAGGGTTAGGCACACCAACATTTTTAGCAACACTAGCAAGTACTCTACTACAAAGATGTCGTGTCATCTGAAAAGCATGAGTTTGTGCATAAAGTGACATTATAACACTTTGAGCTTAGCGCACAAGGCAACAAGCCAGACTTCTTGTCTTTTCCCATCCAAGATTCAACCATTTAACCTCTGCGTTGTTTTGGAAGTGCAGTGGGCTTAAAATAAAAGGTAAATTGACTTTCTGTGACAAGGGTATGTATGTGGAAAATTGTTTTTCTTTCATTTACAAGCTCTTCCTTTTTCTAGCGTTGAGAGAATTTCTGGAACTGCTGGGAAGCCATTCATCCTCTAGCAAGATATCTAGCCCTCACACTCTGTTACAAGCATACAAAAAGCTCGAACTTTGAAATTGTGCTGCCCTGCCATGGCCAGCAAGAAACACTAGCTTATATAATTTAAATTATAGCCATAAATTCCAAAACCAAGCTCTTTTACTGTTCTACTATATCCCAAATGGCCTTCAAATTGTCTAGGGAGAGATTGAAAGCCGAATATTTGCAAAGCAAACGGATTCTTAGGGATTTCATAAACAATACATATGACTCCTTTCCACAAATAATTTTGGCTGTAAGCTCAGTGTATGGTTACCGAAAAAAAATTGTTTACCTTCAATTAGGTGCAGATGTAAGTAGAATCATAAGTTCTATCAGTAGGCTATTGTGTAGTTAATGACTTCGTCACTCTTTAGTGCCTAACACAAATGGTTGGTGAAAGAAACCATACACAATTTTCATACCACAGAATGTGGTGCCCTGCCCACCATTTTGAAAATCGCTAGGATGTGCTTTATCTTTATTCACCTCATGTACTAATTTTACAACTCAAATTATTCGTGGAATATGTCATGGGTTTTGTTTATGAATTCCCTCCGAAGTCGTTCATTCGTTCAAATTTAGCAAATGTTAGGTTACAAACTTCCTCTAGGGCAATTTGAAGACCATAGCAGAAAGCGAGCTTGTTTTTTAAAATCACGGTTATGAGTACAAGTATACTGAAGCTGGTCTTTTTGCTGGTCACTGCAGAGCAACACCTCGAAGGTCGAGCTTTTTGTGTGCTTGCAGCCCATTGTGGGGGCCAATTATACTGTTGGAGGATAACAGACTTATCAAAAATTCCAAAAACCCATTCAATATAGGAGAAATTAGGGCTTGTAACGTAGGAAACATGATTTTGCTAATCCATAGCCTTATCAAAGAAAGCCAATCTACCAGTGCCGTTAGGCCTATTGCACTTCCAAACAACAAAGATATTAAGTTGTTAAGTCTCAGATGAGAAAAAGCAAGATCTCTGGTTTGTTTCTTTCCATGTGAAACAAACAGTGTGCTACTATCATTGTCAAGTACAAACCCGAGCTTGTCAGAAGATACGACATCTTTCTAGTGGGGGTACTTGCCAGTACTGAACAATGCTCGTCTGCCTAACCATAGCTGTCTTATTTTGATAGCAATCGAGTGACTTTTCATTCTAAAGTAGCTTCTGATATAATGCTTTTAGTAGTCCATATAATGGGATTTTCATGGTCGTGGGTGAACTATGCTTCGAATGCGATAATAATTGTTTACTTGAAGAGTCAAAGAGAGAAAACAAACTCTTTTTGTCCACACAAGGCTGGGGTTTTCAGTCTTGATGTAAACAGATTCCAAAACACTTAAATGAAAAGACGATCTTGCTTGCCCAATGAACCGAAAATTATCGTCTTTATATATTTTGGAACATTCTGGATTTGTAATTAGGTGTCGTCCTATGGCAGACTCACAATTAATTTTAGACTTGTTCTTTTTATATATACGAGGTGGTTGCTCTCTTGCGGCATAACTTTTCTTCCTGATGCTGGTGGGGAAATGTTGTTTTATTCTGTCTGCTAGTCTCTGCATAGTGCATCCTACATACCGAGCTTCACATTGGCATGAAAATCCATAAACTACACACATTTTTTGGGTGGTAGGAACGCTATCATTGATTGCAGGTGGTAGCATAACTATAGTGTTGTAAACCACAAGGGGCTTCACAGCATAGAAACAAGATGTAATGGCTTCATTAAACTGATTTTTAAACTTTTATGAAAAATTAGGAATCCAAGGCAATTTTAGGTATACATGGCACTTCTCTGGGCCAAATGTTTCTTCTGCTGCCAAGTTGGCTAGTTTTTGGTTGATAAAAGAAAAAAGAACATCTGCTGGATATCCATTTTCAATGAGCAGTTGTTTTATTTTGTTGAGCTCTGAGCCCAATTTAGTTTTAAAGCAACTCGTAAGTGCCCTGTTAACTAAGGTTTTAATAAGGCTAATCTTTCTTGTCTTTGGGCTAAAGGAATTCTAATGGATTTACTGCCCTATAAATGTTGGTTTCCTGTAAATGCTAGTAAGAAATCCAGTGCCCTCTTTCTCTACCAAAGCATCTAGGAAATTCAAAGAATGGTTTTTCGCATTCTCTACTGTTACTTTTAGAGCTGGGTGTAGTAAGTTAAGTTTTCTTGAAAGTGGTTGCAATAAAGCTCAGAACCAAAGATGACAAAACTATCGTCCACATATCGAAAGTAGAGACCTGGTTTTATGGTGTTGTCAGAAAGTCTACTCAACAACAATACTTGCTAAAGCCGGATCCAAGGAGCTGCCCATAGCCACACTGCCTAACTTTTTATACATTTGGTTGTTGGAACTAAATTCAACTTCTCGTGTAGCAATTAGCATCAAATCCCTGAAGGTGTCCTCAGGGAACGGCGGGCAGCCAAAGTGACCTCGATACACAGTATCAGCACAAATCTCTATAGTCTCATCGACTGGGAAGTTTGTGAACAGATTTCTGATGTCAAAAGAACATAGAAATGATTTGCTAGGTTCAAGATTACAGTCTTGGATAAAGTTAGCAAATACAAGGGACTCTTTTACGACATGTGAGAAGTATAGTTTTAGAACCGGTGCCAAAACTTCTGCTAACCATTTAGCAAGTTCGAGTTGAGAAAAGCTAATCATAGATAATATGGGCCTAAGTGGGATGCAGTGGTGATTTCTAAAACTTTTAACAAGGGGGGCGCTAGGCACAACCACACCCATAAGTTGGGCGAGGCCCAGCTACATTTACGCCCATATTTTCAAAGATGGAAACATGATAAGTTAGTATAATACTGATATAGTATAACCAACAAGAAGAGGTGAATCAATAACCATATAGCAGTGCACAATTGATCATAGCACTTTGGAAGCAAGGCCAATAAACTCTGAAAAGCTAAGCCAATGCAAGGATTCTGGGGGGCTCAGCCCCCCCAAAATGAGCAGAAATTTTAACAAGGGGGGCTCCGCCCCCCTGAGCCCCCCTAGAAATCACCCCTGGTGGGATGCTTTCCTTATGTGTTTTGGGGAAACAATACATACGCGGTCACTGTGAGCCTGTGGGTCAAACACTATCATAAGCATCACGAGCCAGAAGTATTTCACAGTTACACAGTTTCTTTCTTGGTTGGTCTCGTTATTGTTCTTTATGAATAACTTCTTCTTATTTGAAATCAATGGTATGTTTTTCTTAATGTGAATGACTCTTGTGAACACATTTTACATCTATAAAAACACATTCCTAAGTTAAAGAAACTCAGTTGCTCTGATGATGGCCATTGGCCGAAACTAGTTGGCACTGATAACAAACAACAGCACATAAAAACCAAACTGATGCCTATTTCTTGAAAGAGTTGTTGCTGCCTTTGTCCTTTGTTCAAATATAAATACAAACACGCACACAACAACAACATAACTTCTACATAGCAACGAAAAAGAGTCTCTAAAAAGAAATAAAGAAATAATACTAATAAACAATAATACACAAGCCCTTAGATAAACAAACCCTAAAAAATATCAAACACATGGAAAGCTATAAATTCAACAAGACACGAGGATCAAAACAACAGCTATCTACAGCAATCCACCTGTCTACTATTGAGAATCTGGGGAACAAATATATCCAGCTCATATTGCAAGAAATTTTCCCGTTGTCTCCCATTCCCATTAAGCCTATCTATGATGATAACTCTAACATCATCATAGAATCCTCAGTGGCCTTCCTCAGGAAAATGCCGGAAAATGTTGGCTTAGGGTACCCCTGAAACTCCCCCCCCCCCCCGGAGAAACCCGCGATTACATGACTTATAATCATTAAATCCCAATCTGATCGGAATACATGGGCTGCCACCATATTGCAAATCACAAAGAGTTTTTCCCACTTGCAAATAGCAAAAGTCGTATAATGCTGTGATAATGCTTAAATGAGTCTTTACCCAAACTTCAGAATAACTGGTTCTCTTCATTTTCAAGCAAACAACTGGCTGTTCAAAAAATTTAGTTGAAGATGGTCGAGAATTTTATGCAAGGCTGCCAATAGGATCATACTTGAAAAATTAAAATTCATTGTAAATGATGAATCAATGTCATCTTTGACCAAAAATCTGTCTGGCAGCTTTGGTAAGGTACATTTTTTCAAGAATTGTGTAATGTTTCTAAAAAAGAGAGAGAAAATGTCTATCGTAAAAACACAGACGCTATTGTGTACAGTGGAATAACATACTTGGCTACAGTACGCTAGGCCAATGGTAAGTGATTTTCTTTTCAGGCGAATACTGTTTTGGCCTAAAATGAAAGCAGAAAGCTTTTTGCTTGATATTCACCTGAAGAAATATACCATACAAATTTTTTTTGGCCTAATGGCAACATTCATTTGATAGAATGCAAAAGAAAATTTCGTAAAATTGAATACATTGGTATTCTCCAAGAAAATATTTTCAAATCATCTGCTAAAATGTTTTCTAGAAAGACTGAAGGAAATTTATCTTTCTGATGATGAAGCATTCCCGTTCCAAGTCAGAAAAAGAAAAAAATACATCAAAACTGGGTGGCATTGCTGTGCATTAATAGACAGGCAACAGTCATAGCTTAAATGCTGTGAGAAATATACAATTTTTAGTAAAGAAACTAAAATATTGATTTCCTTAGTTCTCTGAAGATAGAAGACGAGTATGTCACTTGCCCTTTTTTAAAAATGCAGAAGTTTCCTCAGAACTTTATAAACAAACTATGCTAACCGATTCAGCATTGTATGAAAGAAGTCACAACACATACTGTAGCTTTCTAAAGTTACTCAAGGGCTTCTTTATAATAAATTTGTGGCTAATTAATTCACGTTTTGACCAATACCTAATTTATTTCCTAACAATGGATGCATTGCTGAAACAAAACGACTTGATTTGTGCATCATCTTTTGCTGACACATATCAGCCATGATGAAATTGAGCAACCTATGTAATAATTTTGAACCTCAAGTGTGTGTGTACATGTGTGCGTGTGTGTGTGTGTATGTATATGTGCAAATAAATAAGTAAACATATTATATATATATATATATATATATATACATGTACATTATATATATATACATATATATATATATATATATATATACATATATATATATATATATATATGTATATTATATATATATACAGGGTTTATACGGACTTTCTCAAAAAATTCCCCTGACTTTTGCTTCAAAAGCACAAATTTTCCCTGATCTATTCATCTAAAACCTATATATTCTTCCCTAACCTCTTCCGAAAAAGTAAATTTTTCCCCCTTACCTGATTGGATTAATAATGAAGCAAGTAAAAAATAGCAAGATATTTCTTTTTCAATTTAGCAATATGAAGATATTTTAGAAACTTTATACAAAAAATATAAAGAATTAATTTGAACTTCTTAAAGAAGAACGAAAAAAGGTTATGTAAAATGTGATTAACACTCTTCCTTTTGTTCACATTGATACAGTCACACAGTTTTCATTTTTGAAATTTTTTTTATTTGTTTGATTTATCTATTTGCCTCTTAAATCCAAAGTTTAATGAAAACGATAGAACTTTTTAACCTATAACTTATTATCACATTTTCTTACCTAGTTATTAAAGTGTTGTACATATTTCTTTGATGGTGAAAAATGAACGATTTCCCTGACCTGCAGAATGACAATGCTATTTTGCCCCTGACCACTGCAAGCTTCCCTGACTTTCCCTGACCAAAGCAAAAAAGACCCTTTCCCCCTGACTTTCCCTGACCGTATAAACCCTGTATATATATATATATATATATATATATATATATATATATATAATATTATATATATATAATATATATATATATAATATATATATGTGTGTATATATTATTCACTTATTTATATGTAAGGCATAGCCTATATATACATTTATCTGCTGTCCTGATGCCTATAATTGGTATACCAATTACTGTTGACTTTATATATACTAAATGTATCAACTCATGTGACCTACTTTAGTTTGCTGATGTATGGAACCAAATCATTTGTGTTACCTTTTAATATACTTTTTGGACAAGATAAATAAATGCATTATGTTATAAGATAGTATATTAATAAAAGAACTTTGTATTGATCATACGCTCTGTCAAGACTACAAATCTTAACGTAGGTTAAACCTGGGTTGACTTTAACCTGGGTTAGCAATTTTGTAGTGTAAGCGCTGCCAGCCAGGGTTCAATCTACGATGAGCCAGCTGTTCTCTTGGATTGGGTTGAATCTGGGTTTGAACCTGGGTTAGCTTTTCGAAAATGTAGTTTAAACGCAATTTTGGGTCAAACCCAGGTTACTGCTGGCTACGTGTAGGGGAGCTTCAGGCCATACATCAACAGGCACTAAAACTGCAAATCCAAACAGTAGTTGTTCTGGACTGTATCTCTGAGACAGATCCACTTATGTTTCAAAGAAAAGATTATGAGTGAAGGAAAGATAGAAAGACACCATTAGGAGATGACAGAGCTGTTACATTGATAGAAGCATTGGCGGACGAGTCCTTATAGCAGCTGGATTCTTGAATAATCAAAAGGCCTGTATTCGAGAATATTTCGAGAAGACTGCAACGGGAAGTTAAATAAATTCATATTTTTTCACAAATGAGGGAGACAACTCAAAATGTTCATCAAGAAAGGTAAACCAACTTGCTCCGTCACTACGAAATGCATGGTTGGCATCACCAACCTGGAGTCAACCCAAATTTGCATTCAAACTGTACTTTGCTGCCAATACAGTGTAAATGAACGTGGGTTGAATCTGGGATGAACCCAGGTTGAGCTTAACTTAGGTTATAAGCTGTAGTGCAAACAGGGCTATGTTGAGTGTAGCTGCAGTTACTACATGTTAGGACCCTTTTTGGCTGTTAATCTTGAACATGCAAAAAATAGCCCTAGTGAAATATTTTATGAAAAACTGGTAATTGCAACTCTAACTCACACAGCAGAGGCTACATTGTTACATGGACATAGAGCTACAGCGCAGCAAATAACTTGCAGAATATTAAAATACATCTGGGTGATGCTCCATTATGAATATCTTTTAGCTTCTTTCCCGCAATTCCTTTTCCATACAAAGTTACAAGTTATGAACTTTTCCACAAAATGCCCATTTTGCAATGGGGGAATTATGAAACAAAGTCACAATTGAGACATGCAATTGACTTTCTTAAAGAATATTTGCCTATTGGTCAAATTGATAACTTTCCTCTGTTATACGACAGGGTTAGGTGGGTATACCAAGATATGTTGACATTGGTATACTTGTCCCCCCGAATGTGGGTAACCATAATATTCAAAGGAAGCACAAAAAATGCCATAAAATCACTCTATACTAAAATGCAATTATGCAAATGAGGTAAAATCGCGGGATCTCTCATCCGCTACTCGCCCCGCACCGTTTGCCCTATTCTCCCCAAAATTCGCCCGGGGGTTCCTTGTGTGCCGTAGATGTGCATCCTGGAAAGGATTTTTCGATTTTGGGGCGCGCTTGGGAGGGAGAGGGGAGGAGAGTTTTCTCCCTTAGCAGTATGCCATTTGATTGCGCTATTGTTGGGGACGAGCAGTACGACCGCGTTTGTTGTTAATGGTTAGAATGACATACTCCAGCAGTATGCCATATTCATTGCACTTTAGTAGAAGGAGCAGCCGCCATTATGTGACAGCTTCTGGAGCCGCTGATGGTTGCTTTCTTTCAGGTGAGTCTTCTTCTCTTTATGTTTCAATCAGAAGCACTTTTATTGCGCTATTGAGAGTTTTTGGCCACGCTGCCCTCTGTTTTGAGTGTTTGGATAGCGAATTTCATCTAAAACGAGCGAGCGAGTTCCCGTTTGGAGTGGGCCTATCTGTTCTTGATAAATTCGCGAAAGTCCTGTGTTATTTTTGAGTTACCTGCCAACAGGTTTCTTAGGTTTCTTGCCCCTTGCTTTTTAGGGCCTGTATTATGCACCGTTTGCGAAAGTGTTTTGTTGAAGGAGTAGGACAATGTGAACCTGTGGAAGTTGAACACCTCTAATACTTAAACGCTAATTTGTTTGTATAGGGCAAAGATCTATGCGAGTTTCTACTGTTTACAATTAGGAAGTGTGCTGCTAGATAATATATATTTTTGTTTGGCATAGTTTAGAGAAAGGAAAAATACATTTTACATAATAGCTGTGGAATATGGTGTTTAGTGTGATTGGTAAAGCGTGTGGAACTGCAATCAAACTTATGTTGTAGCGAGGGGCTTTCGCCCTCCATGGAGAAACATGGCGTCGATTCCTTCTTTCTATTTAAGGCGTGGCAGTGACTGCCTGGAAAGGGTTATTGCATGAGAAATGCCTGTTCGTACTTGATTTTTCTCTTGGATCTAGCTGTATACTGATTTGCTCAACTAAACTGAGTTTGAATAGTGAAACTACTC
>OLMO02000278.1:6942376-6956693 GCA_900291935.2 Cassiopea xamachana | reverse complement strand
TGCCACTCTATAGGGGCCATCTTGGATCTCCTATGTTGCCACACATCACGTGACCTAGTAGGCTCTCTAGTTCTCCTAACTCTATGGTTTTAGCGTACTTGCGTAACACTCAATATTCTACAATAATATCTCTAGCATTAGAAAACTCACCACTTCGACTGACGGCATAAATGAAGTAGCAAATCGTAAAATTGCTCATGAGCCATTGACATGAAGAATCCAAAATAGATCCTAAAGCCAACTGTTGTGAGATATCCTACCATACCATCGTACCAGCTTCCTATGAAAAGCATTACGAAGTTAATTGCATATTATCCTTAATTTCTTCACATGCAATAGAAGAAGTTGCTTAAAATCAGCAGATATCGGATCAAGCTATTACCTTTGATATAGTTATATATGTATTGAACCTCGATAGATCAAACTGCCAGGGAAAACAAAAGCTTGTTCGACTGACCGAGGTTTACATCTCTCGAGGTTGAATTTTGCTTCAAATGCCCCCAGAGCACGACGGGCCGAGGGGTCGATATTCAAGTAGAAATTAAACGACTATAGTCTTATGTGCCTTAGTAGCACTTTTTCATCTATTGAAGCTACTTCCATTCACTTCATTGATTGGAAGTAGTTTCAATAGGTCGAACTGCCAGAGAAAACAAAAATTAGACTATGAAGCTTCCTATAGACAAGCAATCCAAAGTTTAAATGTATACTTTTCTTAGCTTCATCGTATACCATTGAAGAAATTGCTTCAAGTCAGCGGGCACCGGGTCAAGTAAATAGTTTTCACGATTATCTTAGTCCTTCAATGCGTGAAATTAAGGGCTGCTAGTCCATCATAAACTGCAGCTCAGAAAACCCTAGACATTCCATTTTCCTCTACCTAATTTTAATTAACCAAACTTATATATAGCTGGATGAATAATATATTGTACTACACGGCCTTGAGAGCGTGTCACACTTCGTTCTTATCCAGCCTAACAGTTCATAAACTTGCTTAAAATAGCTAAAATTTGGAAACCTCGAGCCATACTTTATACATGCAAAAAAGTACAAGTTTTGTAAAGATATGGTGAGAAATGCTGATTCTCTTGGGTGCTTCATTATGAAATGGCCAGATAGGTTACTTCGGTTTGAGACCAGCACACCTCTTACAAGTCAATAAGGCAAAGTTCATTCAAATATCTATTTACCTTTTGCTGCCTCCTCACTTGGCTTTTCCTTCCACTTCTACTTGCTCGGATAAGCACGAGAACAACTTTCAGACAGAGATCAGCTATGCTCCACACTTGACTGACTTTCAGTGTTGCTTTATTCCTCGTGCTTTATGCGTCTGAAAATTTGTATCGGAGTGTAAAAGTCAATAAAGTAATTGAGAAGAACGGTGAAAATGAGCGGATGCTAAGTGAAAGAAGTGAAGACCTTGTGAAAACTGCAGAGGGCATCAAGGCATATATGGACAAGCAAGAGCAATGCCAAGCACATTATGAGTAGTTGAACAGTTTCCCACATCTTTGCTGGTACAATAAAGAGGACGCTGAAAAATGTTTAAGAAAGACCTTCACATTGGGCTTACCTGCTTACACCCTTGTCCTTGAAGTTTTTCGTCGCAGATTAAGGCCTCGGAGTAAATTAACAGTTCTTCCCTTTGAAATCTAAGCCACATTATGTCAAACGTTTGCAATTGAGCGAAGAAGTAAAGCATGTGCTTCTCGACCGACCTCATTTCAATATAATGGATGAAACGACATTCAACTGCTAAGCAAAAGTCACGTGTTACAATAGACAATGGAGCATCCAAACTTCCTTTTCATTTTACGGTCTTAAACGGGAAACACGCGCTGATTGGCTAAAGGCGATTATTCTAAGCGACCAGATAGTTACCATTCTAGGAGTCACTCGATCTCACTGTAATCGCCGTGAAACTACTTTATTCCTACGTGCTACTATCAGTGTACTTCACTGCCAAACTTGCACTCAATGGCGTGGTGGCATAGGGGCAAGGGGGCCATGACCCCTTATATGGCTGTGAAAGGGCGCTCAAAAAGTACAATGCAGATATTGATTAAAAGCTAATATTTTCCCATCAGTTTCTTAGTCGAATATGAGCTGGGCGTTATTTTTAAGCGGCGTCAAGAGAGCAAAGTGAAGATTTATGAAAAGCTTTATTTGCTTTATAGGGTATTCTATGAAAATTTCAATGCAAAACTCAGCAATCATTTCTAATTAAAAATGGACATGTACCCTATTCATGCGACTCCATGATCTAAATTTTAATATTTCCCGGAAAGAATGTCCCAGAACCAGTCTCATCATTGAATGTCATACAGTATCCCCCCCCCAGTTATGTTTACAAGTTCATTTTCAGTGCAAAAATTATGGAGTTATTGTGATAAATTCAACAGCATTTCTAAGAATAAGTACGCACGCAAGAGCCTCTGGTGATTATAGAAGACCTGGTATATTGTAAAGTAGCTTGTCAATCGGTAGCTTGTTAATATAATCTCCTATATGTATAGAAAAAAAGAAGACCTACGTTTCAAAACTGTTGTTGGCCTTAAACCCAAAATGTAATATTTTGGGTGCAGCGAGGCTCCAAAATTCACTTGGTTTCCCCAAGACAATATATGCTACCACGCTACTGCTTACACTGGTTCTATATTTCCCGGTTTTGAGCCATTGAGTAAAGTTTCAATCTTCTTTTAATATATCTTATTATACACAAAATCCTCAGTGCGTTACACTGGTTGGCTAGGCCCTATTATTGACATTCATGTGAGAATTCCTAATATCAATGAGAATAACTACTTTCCCCTCCTTTCTATCGAACGAAATTGAGGGTTATAAGCAGGAGTAGCGTTAGAACGTAAAGCATGATGTGACAATAGGGCAGAAGATTTTTAGTAGCCCTAATTGCTCTGTACGGCCAACTCCCTCTAGTATCGCCCCTGAAAATGGACTTCTGTTATTGGACTGTGGGAATAGGGATGGCCTAATCAGGGGGCAATTGGGGAGCTAGAGCACCCACAATATCAACGAGACCTTGTGCACACTTGAAATTTTAGATACAATTTATGCACTTCTGGCATTGTCATAGCTGGCAATATAAAATAATGCTTGCATTTGAGTTAATTTTGCTACACCCGTCTCATAGTACTTTTGAAATGCTGAAAATTATTATATCCCAATAATATTACTACTTATGTCAATAAAATTTGACCTAAAGCTTGAGAGTGCTTAAAACGCAGTCTGGCAAGGAAGGAATGGAGGTGGAAAGATAAAGGAATGAAAGAACAAACAACAACACTCACTGATCATAACAAATAAATCTTTGTTCGCAAGCGTTTGTTTAGAAAAAGTTACCAATTTCGTGCACATTTATTGGGAAAAAAATTAACATTTTGCGCTAAGCTTGGAAATAGTATTTATGGTAGGAATTTATTAAGAAACTTCAATACCTCATTATTCATTGACAAAAATTTTAAAACCCAACAATACAATAAAAAAAGACTTTGACACCTTTCCCAAAATTTTTTCCACCAATGTAGCCAGCAGGATATTGAAAGCTGCCGTATGTCGCAGCAGTCGTCCTGCGTGCTGGTCTGTATATTTTGTATGTAATTTTCGAGAGTAATACAACACAATGTGGCATCAAACAACGGTATGGTGCATGTGGTGCACTTCCTTGGATGAGGTCCACAAAAAATTTCAGGTAGGTAGGGGTATAACCATAGAGGGATGCAGGGGTGCCAAACCCCTTATCTTTAGTTTTTCAGAAAATTTGTAGTACATCGATAGATATAGTCGACTGCTAAAGCGCAAGGGAAATCACTTGTCCACAAACTTGCTTGGAGGTAACCTACTTTGTTAGCAGATTGGGCATGTACCTTAACCCCAGCAGGTAGAGGATGTGGTTAACCTTTACCATAATATAGTGTGTTTTTTGAGAATTTCCTTAAAATTGGCCTTGATATTTTAACTTGGAGAAGTTTTTTTAATTGTATGTGATCTCTACTCCCATATTTCTACTCTTTTTGTTATTTCACTTTTTCGTTATTTGTTTGTATCCAGGGGGTAACAGCCATCAAAAATTGGGGGATTTCGGGTGCGACACCCTAACGTTATTATCCAGTCTGGTAGCCACACCCATTTCAAAATCTTGCCAGGAGTCCCTTAACTCCCCCCTTCCAAATTCTCATAGAATTTGGACGAATTAGAAAATTGATCTTGGTGAGAAATGGGAGAGGACATGTCCCCCTTGTTGTAACCGCCATTCGATGCATTGCAGGTTCAGCTGATAATAATATTGCACATATATTTCTACAAATTAACATCATCAGAAAACAAACACTTCTGTTATTAGAATGACTTGTACAAAAGTTAAAACAGACAAATAAGAATCAGTTATTTATTCGACCTTATTCATCAAGCGACATCTCTTTCTTATTAGAAAGGATTGAAGATGATCTTTACTGAGAATAAGTGAATGACAGGGCCCTTTTGAAAATTTCATATTGGTGCCATGTGCAAATGAGGTTTCTCAATCATAGAAATAGTAAGTAAGTGGTAACGAAGAACAGTTTGCTTTCCAAAGTGCATACCAAATTAATTTTTCTTACCTTCGCGCCAATCAAAATACAACTAAAAGCTTTAATGAACAAAGCAGGTCTTCCATGTTTTCTAGTTTTCAAAGGGATGTATGACGGATCACTTTTGCACTACTTCTTGCAGACTCACAGCATGGACTTGTAGCAGATATGAACAGTTATAGGGATGCAATCATACAAAGGTAGAGTACATTGTGGTGCCTGGCAAATTTGATGACATTATCTTGATCGTCGGAAAATACTTTCTTGGAAACAAAGATGTCAATTGCATTCATCTTTGATCATTACTAAGGGTAATAAAATTAAATAATTAAAACGCTGCCATTGATCTGATGCATGATTCTGGGTCAGCTTTTAGAGCTGAAAACGAAAATTGCATCCGTTTTATAATAGTTGCTCCAGTTTTCTAGCTATTGCATTGTAGTATCTTTACATATGCTGGTGGATCCACAATATTAAAGATTTAGCTTTTTTATTGTCATTGAGAATTAAAACATTTTACAAATGAGCTATGAAGTTATAGATACATATGCTGCCATGCTAAAAAGGGTATTCTAGTTAGCCCTTATGGTTAGTTTTACAAGTAACATCCACAACAAATTTGTTTCTACTTACCAGAATTCCCGGCTATCATACAAGCCAACACACTTCAGTGAAAATCCTCCATAAGCAATATAATTGGTTGTTCATTACTGTACAACTAATTTTGTTTTAGTCTTTGACCAAAAGTTCATAGTTATGGACTTCTCTAAGCATTTCCGTAAGCTGTGTTGAATTTTGGGACAATTTTATTTATGTAATTACATGTTAGGAGCCCATTACTTTTCTTGATTACTAAGCTTTTCTTCACAATGACAGTTAATGAGCGCCTTTTTCATTGAACGTATATTCTCCGCAGGTATGGCAAAATACATTAGGGTTGTTAACATAACTACTTATCTGGCATGATTATTTACTTTATTTACAAATAAGTATGTGTGAAAGACAACGGCGCACGCTCTTAAGTAAACTTGGATCAGAGATAGAAAGCGTCTTGCTACTTCCCCCTCCGATTCTTTTCTGATCAATGTCTGCATTATTTTACATTTAATCGTAATCATGATTAAGGAGTACGGTACATATGAAGATAACAGAACATGGTAGAGACACAGCCTACACTACAAATCATGCTCACCACTCAGCTCATGTGTACTACACGCTGACTAGCTATGCACATAAAACAAATCTCTGAATTCACAATAACTATAATGAACACTTGAGAAAAGACTACAGCAAGTTGATTCACCATTTTAACTACTGCACACAGCGTTTGTCGTATACATAGCTTGTTCAGTGCATTCATGGCGCTATGCTCTAAAATAATTTTGAGATTACGTAGTTTTCAATTGAATATTTAAACAAATGTTCCGAAAATTTTATTTTTTCATTTCATTTAAGACTTATTTATAGGGGGCTACAATTCAATACCTGCGACACCGACACCCGAATTCGGAGGGTCAATGACAAGAAACATCAATGCTTGGAAACGAGCTGCAGCCGACGACGACGACGACAACGACAATTCAGTAGTCTGGTTCACAATTGGTTTACAAAAAACAGCTATAGTAATCGCTATAAGAACAATGTTTAATCCTAAATTTCATGTTTAACCCTGTATTTTATCATTTTTATTCAAGTCATAATTATGATTTGCGCTAGTTAGCTTGAAATACTGTTCAGGTATTGAATAAGTCTGGAACTAATATGAAAACATTGATTTCATATTTGGATTGTTCGTGCTGTGATTGTACCAGGTCTCTCCCTGAACACCGTTCTTAGAATAGGCTTCCATTTTCTCATGGATCACAATTCCTTTAGCTAGGTGTAAACTAGAGCACTTTGCTAAGAAAACTGCCTTGAGCGAAAATGCTCCCACGTGTAGTGACGAACTCCAGAGTATTTAGCTATTTGAGACAAAAAATCCGAATATTAAGCATTTTTATAATTATTTTTCTTCAGAAGAAAGGCCACAACAAAACATATTTTAATTTCTTTTTTTCTGTTATTGCGATATAACCAGAATGCAAGAAGACATACTGTGTAATAAAGACAAAAAAATGAGAACTAAGACACAAACGAGAAGACAATTCCATGATATTTTATGAACGTTTCAAGACAATGTGTCTCATTATCAGCTACTAAATAATAAGTAAATGGGCTTATATAGCTAAAGGGGAAAACAAAGGAGAAAAACAAGCTGGAAAATCAAGGCAAATTTCAATTTTTGTTTATTATTGGCACTTTACTGTAAACTGATGCATTTTGCCTTCAACAGCACGTAACGTCACACGTGTAGACGACAACGAAAACGATCGAGGTTATTTATTTGGGCTTGGGATTCAAAATTATGAGTAAAACGCTTAATACGTTTCAACACAACTGTTAACAGCATAAAGGGAATTTTTTAAAAGGAATTAAATAAAAATATAGTTAGAAAGAGAAGATTATGAAGGTAATAACAATGTTATATGAATAAAGGAAACAATCGAACAAATACAAAAACTATTGCATCAAATTGATAATAAATTGATATAGCATCATTGTTGAGGATAATAAGGACTGCTCCTATTGTTAACACCTATTGTTACGCCTTTGAAGTTTAAAGCCAATCATTGACCAGGTAATCTATTGCCATGCGCGAGCCATGCCAACTGCACTGCCCAAAATCAAGTAAAATGAAAATCTGCCTTCTACACATGCTCTTAGATTCCCTTAAGGGAATTACCGCAAGCGGGTAAACTTGAAGGATTCGTTTCCCGAACAAATCAAGCATCTATATGGATACAATGGAAAAATTGATTGTTGAAATGCGACTGCAAGGAAGAAATTTTGATGAAATCAAATCTTCTATCCTTCATCTAACTTTCATCTATTTTTGCTTAGGAAGTCATCAGTTTTGTAGCCTTTATACACCTTCTAAGTGTTTGAGACGCTTCCTTGCTCTGAGATTTCACACAACAAGCAATACAATTGCGATAAGGAATAGGATTGTCATGACAAATGATGCTATGTTGTAGCAGTCAATATCTTGACTGCTTATCCTATAAAGGAATATATAAGGAAGGCACATTACTAAGTAGAAATACCACAGATTCAGTTAAACATAACAAAAAGTCAATTCCATTTTTTTGAAAAAATGAAATTCTACCCTTTCTAATATATAAAGGTGTCAACTTAAGTCATGTTTATTCTTAATGCAAAGGGCTATCTTCCATAGTTTGAAGCCAAACTTAAGATACCGTTATAACGGTGAATAGTTCAAAAAGTTCATACAAATGTAATAATACATAAGGTAAATGAGTACTCTCAGTCAGGATGGCTATTGATAATTTTCAATGAAATTCAAGGAGTTGCCTAGGGGGTGTCCATGAGTTTTCCAGAATGCACATTAATTTTGCAGTAGATGATAAGTTTTTCTTTCTCAACAGGGAGATGAATAGAGAAAATAAGTAAAATCCTATTTGGTAGAGCACTTTACCACGTTCTAGAGGGCATGCTATTAAAATTTTTTCGGGAAGCAAGCCCCTATACCCCAGTTTCCTCTAACTTGTTTCACATGTTTTCATAACTATAGCTTTCCAACTACTTTTTCTCTTTTGTCTTCTTACAAGAGGCTTTCGCACCTTCCCAAAAAATGTTAATATGCCCGCCACTGCACACCAGACCATCAATGAATGAGTTTCCACCCAAGATAATTTCTAGAGGAGGTACTTTGGTGTGCAATAAAGATATCATTGAGAAAATCGCGCAGATCACATATGTTGTATTGTTCAGCATTATTTCTATCTTTGAATTTGGCAATGTTACTTAGCTATAAGTTTTGGAAAGAAACAATTACATTTTTTATAGAATTTGTTGATTATTCCCGTTTAGTCCAATCCCACCGCTTATTAGGATCTTAGGATTTTTCCATCCCTTCCAGATATCTCCATTCCCCTTCCATTAGGTACCCAGGAGTAGTTTGTAGAAAGAAACGGACCTAGTTTAATTGAATATGGAATCATGGGAGTAGAAGAGCTTCAAATGCAAGGAGGCTATAGATTTTCTGCCAGTAAAGAGATAGCAATCAGAAGATTTCCTATTGCTCGTTAAGGAAAATTGCCCGAATGAGGTTGATTTTTGTCCAGCTGAGGGGCTGCAGCCCCCATGCCACCCCGTCTCCTACGCTTCTTTATGAAATCAACACAGTAGAGCAGCAAACCACATGGCTGTAAAGTATTTTAATTGATATCCAAGCATAGCTGAGGAAAGTGGGATCTGGGGACTTGCCTGAGAAAACGTTTTTGGAACATACTTTTTTAAACATACCCTTCTCGTTCTTAAAAGTTCTGCTTAAGTGGGCGAGTAGTTGAGGTATATAGTGTCAACTGTGTTTCAAAAATATAACTTTCTTGAGTTCACATATTCTAGGAGAACATTAAAACGGAAAACTTTCAAACAATCGAGCTTTCGGACAAAATCGTGTCTGAAAGTGTAATTGTCCAAAATACTTTTTAGTCCGAAAGTTTTATCGTCTGAAAGTTTGTTTTCTAAAATGAAAACTCACATATGGGCTATTTGAAGTCCGTTAATCAGCATTAATTATTTCAGCATATATTTTTCTTTGCATCCTTCAACAACACTTTCGAATAATTCTTCCTTTTTAAAACTGTGTGAACAACACATGAAGCACAATAAATGTGAAATGTTTCAAACATAGCTATAAGATCCTTCATAACTTTTAGCACATCGATGGATACCATTTTGCGTCCTTCTCTGGCTGATATTTGTTATATATACAAATCCTTACAATTACACTGCAAACAATACAAACAATACAAAGAAGATACCATGGGGAGCAAAAGACTATACATACAAAGAAGATACATACAAACAATACAAAGAAGATACCTTGGGGAGCAAAAGACTATGACTACCCCCTGGTCTATACACAGAAAAAATCACACTTCATTAAAATATTTAAAAATAACTGAAAGGAAAATGGAAAATTTCCTGGAGAAATTAATC
This sequence comes from Cassiopea xamachana, assembly GCA_900291935.2. Classification (NCBI taxonomy): domain Eukaryota; kingdom Metazoa; phylum Cnidaria; class Scyphozoa; order Rhizostomeae; family Cassiopeidae; genus Cassiopea; species Cassiopea xamachana. Next base: position 6,947,043 of record OLMO02000278.1, on the reverse strand, counting down.
TCAAGAGCATTGTGGCCAAGCAAGTGGCCGGGAGAAATTTGAAAAAAATTTACGTAAGATAGGGGGACTAAGACCCTCCAAGGATGGTACGTTGTCGCTGTGGAGGGGCTTGCGAGTCTCAATGACCTCAAGAGCACTGTTGGCGGGGCCTTTATGGCTCTGACAGAGTTTCCCATGCCAGAATGGTCTTGTGGGAGGGGCCAGACAAAGTTCCTCCAACCTTTCCTCCAGTTTTATGGGAGGTTGAGCATCTGGCTAACAACCAGATCTTGTAAAAAACATTACGTTACGGAATCAGCAACAAACATTTCTTTGCCTGTTGGTGGTGATCTTCCAGAGCGACAAAATGGAGCTAGTATGACTGGCAATAGTGAAAGCTTTCGGGAAGCTGCTGACACAAAGATGGAAGTTTTGACCACCAAATACAAAACCAGAGTAGGCGACTGGAATGTCCGAAACATGTATGAAATAGGATGTCTAGCTCAAGTAACATCAGAACTGAGACGCTATGGTTTAACTTTACTAGGGATCAATGAATGCAGGTGGACTGACAGTGGCAGAATAAAAGTTGCAACAGGAGAAACAGTCCTGTAGTCAGGCCCGAGTGATGGACAGCACAGAGAAGTAGTCGCCTTGATTTTGAAAAAAGGGACAGATAAATGCCTCCTGCAGTGGAAACCAGTAAGCAGTCGCATGATGAGTGCCAGACTGAAAGGACGCCATGTCAACATGACTGTCGTACAGAGCTACGTCCCAACGAACGACAGCGAAGCAGAAATGCGGAAAGGAGGAAAGACTTGGGGACAACTGAGTCGGCTGGCTGAAGACCGCGGCGAGTGGAGAAATTTTGTTGCTGCCCTGTGCCATGAGGCATAACGGGCAGTAAGTAAGTAAATAAGTAAGTAGGGGGACTAAGAATGTCGAGATTTTTATGGATGGCGCCCCACGTGGAACGTGCAAACCCAACTACAGATGGTATCACCCAGTAATATTTTTGAAGCCACAACGCCTCATGATGTACTAAACAAAAATTAAAGATAGCAGCTAATGTATGGGATAATAAGCACTGAAATCGTTTAAAAGCATTCTGTGGCTTGAATGAGTTTGAGGGTTGCTTCTAGTAACTTTCTGTTAGTCTCAAAGATAAAAATCTCGTCGCCATATAACATATATTTGAGTAGTACTTCATTTGAGAGAGAGGAAAAACCATAGGGTAACAATATTGCACTAACACTGTTGGGAAGATCAGACCTCGGTACCTCATAACAATGGCAGTGCAGCAAGAAATGTTCTGTAAATAGTCTGTTGGTACTACAGAACTCTACCACAGCACAAAACAGCGGCAACATTCTTTTGACATACTTAAAAGCTTTGTTCTAAAACTAAATTAGGCCGAGAGCTTGACAAAATAAAACAACTGCTCATCGAAAACGGATATCCAGCAGTTGTTCTACTTTCTTGCATCAACCAAAAATTAGCACTACACAGATACTAGCAGACAGAATAAAACAACATCCACACGAGCATCAGGAAGAAAGGCAATACCATAAGAGAACAGCCACCTCGTATATGTAAAACAAACAATTCTGAAATTAGATTGGAATCGGCAACACCTTATTGTAAATCCAGAATGCGCCAAAACATCTACAGACGGCAATTTTCGGATCATTGGGCAAGCAAGATCGTCTTTTCATTTAAGTGTTTGGAATCTGTTTACATCAAGACTCAAAACCCACTCTTGTGTAGACAAAAAGAGTTTGGTTTTTCTAATTGGGACTCTTCAAGTAAACAATGTTAATAGGTCCTAATTGGTCAAACTTGGGGCCACTTAGACGCATCCTATCACATGCAACCGCATCTGGACATATATATTTCGGCTAACTTTTAGGTCACTATCCGACGTTTTCATACTCTGTAGAGTTTCGGATAAAGACAGCTTTTATGTATGTCAAAAGAATGTTGCCGCTGTATCGTGCTGTGGCAAATTGTTCTGTATCCTCACCCCTATCGTTTGCGGGGCACAAAAGGTTCACTGAGTAATTGAAATTATGTCTGAACTTGTGAAAGTTTAACTTACTTAGACCTACCCGTAATTCAACTGGAATAGCTAAACCTTCAGGATTTTGATTACTATATATTAGTTTAGGAGCAGGTATTACAAAAACGAATACTAACACTATTCTCATGGGAAAGCATTGACTAAACTGCTAGAATCAGTGCAAAAGTTCGGATAAAACATGTTTTCTCAATGATTTTCACTCATTTCCTCGAACTTTTCCTCCAACAATGTTGTGTGCAGTCTTGTTCATTATAACCGGAATAATGGGCCTAAGTATGCAAACACTGAAAAAACAAGAATAGAGAGTTTTCATGACGAAGCAATGTTAATAATGCTAAATTCAGCGAAGAAACGCTTTTACAACATGGTTTTGCAATAGAATACACGTATTTCCAATGATTATAACTGTTTGCTCCCTATTGTCACTATTACAGCTTATAAAGCGTTTTAAGCTGCATGTATTACAAAAATATAACTAACGCTATTCTCATGGGGACACATTGAGTAAACTACTAGAATCAGTGCAAAAGTACGGATGAAACATGGCTTCTCAATGATTTTCACTCATTTCCTCGCAATTTTCCTCCTACAATGTTGTGTGCAGTCTTGTTCATTGTAAACGGCCCACAGGGTCTAAGTATGCAAACACTGAAACAGCAAGAATGGATAGAGTTTTCATGACGAAACCATGTTTATAATGATAAATTCAGCGTAGAAATACATTTAGAATACGGTATTGCTATAGAATATACGTATTTCCAATGATTATAACTGTTTGCACACTATTGTCACTATTACAGCTTATAACGCGTTTTAAGATGCAAGTATTAAATAATCGTAAACTAACGCTATTCTCTTGGGGAAACATTGACTCAACTACTAGAATCAGTGCTAAAGCACACCTAACAATATGCTTTCTCAATAATTTCCTCCAACAATTTTTTTCTCATTGTAAGCGAGCTAATGGGCCTAAGTATGACAGTACTGAAAAAACAAGAATGGACAGAGTTTTCATGGCGAAACAACGTTTATAATGCTAAATTCAGTGTAGGAACATGTTTAGAACATGTTTTGCCATAGAATACACGCATTCCCAATGATTATAACTGTTTGCATACTATTGTCACTATTGAGGCTTATAAAGCGTTTTAAGCTGGATGTATTAAAAAACCGTAAGCTAACGCCATTCTCATGGGGAAGCATTGACTAACCTACTAGAATCAGTGCAAAGGTACGGATAAAACATGTTTTCTCAATGAATTTCGCTCATTTCCTCGAACTTTTGCTCCAACAATGCTGTCTGTAGTATTTTTCATTTTAACCGGCCTAATGGGCCTAAGTTTCCTTCAACAATGTTTTTCACATTGTAACTGGCCGAATAGGCCTAAGTATGCACACACTGAAAATAGAAGAATGGACAGAGTTTTCATGGTGAAACAATGTTCATATGCTAACTTCAGCGTAGAAGCACGCTTAGAACATGGTTTTGCTATAGAATACACGTATTGCTATTGATTATAACTGTTTGCACACCATTGTCACTATTAAAGCTTATAAAGCGTTTTAAGCTGCATGTATTACAAAAACTTGGACTAAGGCTATTCTCATGACATTGACTAGACTACTAGAATCAGTGCAAAGGTACGGATAAAACATGTTTTCTCAATGAATGTCACTCATTTCCTCGAACTTTTGCTCCAACAACGTTGTCTGTAGTATTTTTCATTTTAACCGGAATAATGGGCAAAAGTGTACAAACACTGAGAAAACAAGAGTGGACAGAGTTTCCACTGCTAAACAGTGTTTTTAATGCTAAATTCAGCGTAGAAACGTGTTTAGAACATGGGTTTGCCATAGATTACACGTATTTCCATTGTTTATAACTGTTTGCACACCAATGTCACTATTACAGCTTACAAAACGTTTTTAGCTGCATGTATTAATAAAACGTAGACTAACGCTATTCTCATGGGGAAACATTGACTAACTTACTAGAATCAGTACAAAGGTACGGATAAAACATCTTCTCTCAATAATTTTCATTCCATTCCTCCACTTTTTCCTCCAACAATGTTGTGTGCAGTCTTGTTCATTGTAACCGGCCTAATGGGCCTAAGTATGCAAACACTGAGAAAAGAAGAATGGACAGAGTTTTCATTGCGAAACAATGTTTATAATGCTAAACTCAGCGTATAAAAACACATTTAGAACATGGTTTTGCCATAGAATACACGTATTTCCGATAATTGTAACTGTTGCACACTATTGTCACTATTACAGCTTAAAGAGAGCTTTATGCTGCATGTATAAAGAAGACGTAGACTAAGGCTATTCTCATGGGGAAGCATTGACTAAGCTACTAGGATTAGTGCTAAATGACGGATAAAACATGTTTTCTCAATGATGTTCACTCATGTCCTCGAAGTGTTCTATCATCAATGTTGTGAGCAGTCGTGTTTATTGAAACCATAGAATTAGAAGGACTAGAATGCGTGCTTAGTCACGTGACGCATAATGACTAAGGGAAATCAAAATGGTACCAACACGTTGGCAAGAAAACTGCAAGAAGTCACAGTGGAGAGTGCTTCGTAGCAGTCTTCCTTGCTTT
>OLMO02000278.1:6926200-6941008 GCA_900291935.2 Cassiopea xamachana | reverse complement strand
ATGTCAACTCAAAAGCAACTCAGATGGGACAAGGGCAGTCCAAAATTGTTGGTAATGCTGGCTGTGGCACTTTTAAGGGTAAAGTGCATGACAAGGTTGTCACTAACATTTGTCATGTCATGGTATTGAGGTTCTAAATTCCATGTCTCCATTGCATACATCTTAACAACAAATTCAAATGAAGACATTTACAAATACTTGATGTAGAAAACTATTAACCTGCTTACTGAGAAATGACCAGATGTCTACAGTTATTTGCATGAGGCCTCAAAAGAGTATTAGCATGATTGAAACACTTGGGCATAACATCAAGAAACTAGTAACACCCCGCTAGTTTCCCTGAAAGTAAAACGAAATCTGCCACCTTGCAAGGATTGCTTAAGCTGATAGACTTGATAAACTATGAGCCATTCTGTTCTACTGGCAATAATATTATTAAAAAATATTCAGGTAGCAGGGTCTAAAAGCAACAAGGCAGTAAGTGAGTTCATCCTTTTGATGGCAGATTTATTTTTAACATAATAGAGTCAAGGAGCAATTTTGGGAAATACACAAAAGCCTTTTGACTTGGAAAATTCAATGATACTGAAGAGTACTTGATGGGTGCAATTAAAACCCCTACACTCGTGAAAGACACTGCAGGTACCCCTACCATCAAAGGTCCAAAGTAAGTTTATTTTGAGTCTACCAGGTCACCAAGCACTAGAATTGATAGCCTGGGTAATGGAACAAAGAACGCTAGAGTTTCTGACAATTAACCATTCGTCTACGTTCCAAAACTTCTTTTCACGATGCAAATACCAAAGCAGAAGGAATAAGCAAAATACCATAAAGTTTAAAGATTGGTAGAGGTTTTGCCTGAAAAGCAAGTCAACACTAATGCCAAGTCAGATGATACTATAAACTTAGACCTACATTGCTACGCTCTGAAGTCGATACCTGTAAATAAATCAACTAAAAATGGTTGAAAATAAATTAATTTCAAATACTTATGGTACTACTTACTAAAATATGACTTGTTCTCGATATTCTGTTGCTTTACTGCAATCCAGCAGCAAAAAAGGAGGAGCGGTGTAAACTCTTTGCACTACGAGTCCATTGTTTACACACATCTTTTGCCAACGTGTTGGTACCATCTTTACTCTGCATGTGTATTATGCACAAAACAAAAGGGGAACAATAGACCGCTCATTCTAGTCCTCTTATTTCTATGATTGAAACAGGCCTTATGGGCCAAAGTATGCAAATACAGAAAAAACAAGAACGGATAGAGTTTTCATTGCGAAGCAATGTTTATAATAATAAATTCAGCGTAGAAACACACTTAGCACATGGTTTTGCCATAGACTGCACGTATTTCCAATGATTATAACTGTTTGCACACTATTGTCACTATGGTGGCGAATAAAGCGTGTTAAGCTGCACGTATTACAACAACGTAAACAAACGCTATTCTCATAGGGAAACATTGTCTAAGCTACTAGAATCAGTATAAAAGTAGGGAAAAAACAGGTTTTCTCAATGATTTTCACTCATTTCTTCGAAATTTTCCTCCACCATTGTTGTGTGCAGTCCTGTTCATTGTAACCGGCATAATGGGCCTAAGTATGCAGACACTGAAAATACAAGAATTGATAGAGTTTTCATGGCGAAACAATGTTTATAATTCTAAATGTAGCAAAGAAGCACGTTTAGAACATGATTTTGCCATAGAATACATGTATTTCCAATGATTATAACTGTTTGGGCACTATTGTCACGATTACAGCTTATAAAGCGTTTTAAGCTGCATGTATTAAAAAACGTAGACACGTTTTAAACATGGTTTTGCCATAGAAACGACAAGAATGGACAGAGGTGTCATTGCGAAGCGATATTTATAACGCTAAACTCAGCATATAAAAACACATTTAGAACATGGGTTTGCCATAGAATACATGTATTTCCAATCATTATAACTGTTTGGGCACTATTGTCACTATTACCGCTTAAAGAGAAATTTCATGGCGAAACAATGTTTATAATGATAAATTCAGCCTAGAAATACATTTAGAACATCATTTTGCTATAGTATACACGTATTTCCAATGATTATAACTGTTTACACACTATTGTTACCTTTACAGCATATAAAGCGTTTTAAGCTGCATGTATTAAGAGAAGTAAACACATTGTGAACATGGTTTTGGCATAAAATACACGTATTTCCAATGATTATAACTGTTGGCACACTATTGTCACTATTACAGCTTATAAAGCGTTTTAAGCTACATGTATTAACAAACGTAAACACATTGTAAACATGGATTTGCCATAGAATACACGTATATCCAATGATTATAGTTGTTTGGACACTATTGTCACTAGTACGGCTTAAAGAGAGTTTTAAGCTGCATGCATTAAGAAAACGGAGACTAAAGCTATTATCAGGGGGAAGCATTGACTAACCTACTAGAATTAGTGAAAAAGTACTGACAAAACATGTTTTCTCAATGATGTTCACTCACATCCTCGAAATGTTGCTCCAACAATGTCTTGTTCATTGAAACCGGCCTAATGGACCAAAGTATGCAAACACTGAGAAAACAGGTTTGGACAGTGTTTTCATGGCAAAACAATGTTTTTAATGCTAAATACAGTGTAGACACACGTTTAGAACATGGGTTTGCTATGGAATACACGTATCTCCACTGATTATAACTGTTTGCACACTATTGTCACTATTAGGGCTTAAAGAGTGTTTTAAGCTGCATGCAGTACAAAAACTTGGACTAAGGCTAATCTCATGGGGAAACATTGACTACACTACTAGAATCAGTGCAAAAGTACGCATGATACATGTCTTCTCAATGATTTTCACTCATTTCCATCAATAATGTAGTGTGCAGTCTTGTTCATTGTAACTGGCCTAATGGGCCTAGGTATGGAAACACTGAAAAAAACGAGAATGAACGGAGTTTTTATAGCCAAGCAATGTTTACTATGCTAAATTCAGCGTAGAAACCCTTTTAGAATATGGTTTTGCCATAGTATACACGTACTTCCAATGATTAGATCGTTTGCACACTATTTTCACGATTGAGGCTTATAAAGCGATTTAAGCTGCATGCATTAAAAAAACGTAAACTAGCGCTATTCTCAGAGGGAAACATTGACTAAACTACTACAATCAGTGCAAAGGTACGGATAACACATGTTTTCTCAATAGATTTCACTCATTTCCACAAAATGTTCCTCCAACAATGTTGTGTGCAGTCTTGTTCATTGTAACCAGCCTAATGGGCTTAAGTATGGAAACACTGAAAAAACAAGAATTGACAGAGTCTTCATAGCCAAACAATGTTTATTATGCTAAACTCAGCGTAGAAACATGTTAGAATATGGTTTTGCCATCGATTCCAGTAAAATCCAATGATTATATCTGTTTGCACACAATGGTCACTATTACAGCTAATGAAGAGGTTTAAGCTGCATGTCTTATAAAAACGTAAACTAACGCTATTCTTATGGGGAAAGATTGACTAAACTACAAGAATCAGTGCAAAAGTACGCATAATACTAGTTTTCTCAATGATTTTCACTCATTTTCTCGAAGTTTCCCTCAAACAATGTGTTATGCAGTTTTCTTCATTGTAGACGGCCTAATGGACCTAAGTATAAAAACACTGAAAAAAAACAAGAATAGGCAGAGTATTCATGGCAAAACAATGTTTATAATGCTAAGTACAGTGTAGAAACATGATTAAAACATGGATTTTGCCATAGAATACACGTATTTCCAATGATTATAACTGTTTGCACACTATTGTCACTATTACAGCATATAAAGCGTTTTCAGCTGCATGTATTAAGAAAACGTAAACTAACGCTATTGTCATGGGGAAAGATTGATTAAACTACTAGAATCAGTGCAAAATTACGCATAATACAAGTGTTCTCAATGATTTTCACTCATTTCCTCGAAATGTTCCTCAAGCAATGTTCTGTGCAGTTTTGTTCATTGTTATAGGCCTAATTTGTCAAATGTATGCATACACTGAAAGAACAAGTATGGACAGAGTATTCATGGCAAAACAATGTTTATAATGCTAAGTACAGTGTAGAAACATGATTAAAACATGGATTTTGCCATAGAATACACGTATTTCCAATGATTATAACTGTTTGCACACTATTGTCACTATTACAGCGTATAAAACGTTTTCTGCTGCATGTATTAAGAGAACGTAAACTAACGCTATTTTCATGGGGAAAGATTGATTAAACTACTAGAATCAGTGCAAAGGTATGCATAATACATGTGTTCTCAATGATTTTCACTCAATTCCTCGAAATTTTCCTCAAAAAATGTTGTGTGCAGTCTTGTTCATTGTAACTGGCCTAATTGGCCTAAGTATGCACAAACTGAAAAAGCAAGAATTGACAGAGATTTCATAGCCAAACAATGTTTACAATGCTAAATTCAGCGTAGAGACACGTTTAGAACATGGTTTTGCCATAGAATACACTTATTTCCAATGATTAGAACTGTTTGCACACTATTGTCACTATTACAGCTAATAAATCGTTTTCAGCTGCATATCTTATATCAACGGAAACTAACGCTATTCTTATGGGGAAACATTGACCAAACTACTAGAATCAGTGCAAAAGTACGCATAATACATGTATTCTCAGTGATTTTCACTCATTTCCTCGAAATTTTCCTTCAACAATGTTGTATGCACTCTTGTTCATTGTAACCGGCCCAATGGGCCTAACTATGCAAACACTGAAAAAACAAGAATCGACAGAGGTTTCATGTCATAGCAATGCTTATAATGCAAAATTCAGCGTAGAAACATTTTTAGAACATGGTTTTGCTATAGAATACACGTTTTCCCAGTGATTATAACTGTTTGCACACCATTATCAATATTACAGCTAATGAAGCGTTTTGAGTTGCATGTCTTATAAAAACAGAAGCGAACGCTATTCTTACTTGGAAACATTGACTAAACTACTAGAATCAGCGCAAAATTACGCATAATACATTATACATCAATGAATTTCACTCATTTCCCCCGAAATTCTTCTCCAACAATGTTGTGTGCAGTATTCTTCATTGTAACCAGCCTAATGGGCCTAAGTATGCAAACACTGAAAAAACAAGAATGGACAGAGGGTTCATGGCAAAACACTGTTTCTAATGCTAAATTAAGCGTAAAAGCATGCTTAGAACATGGATTTGCCTTAGATTACACGTATTTCCAATGATTATTACTGTTTGCACACTATTGTCAGTATTACAGCATATAAAGCGTTTTAAGCTGCATGTATTAAGAAAACATAAACACTTTTAGAAGATGGTTTTGCCATGGAATACACGTTTTTCCAATTACAGCAAATATACAATTTTAAGCTGCATGTCTTATAAATACGTAAACTAACGCTATTTTTATGGGAAAACATTGACTAAACTACTAGAATCAGTGTAGAAGTACGCATAATACATGTTTCCTCAATGACTTTCAGTCACAACATCGAAATGTTCCTCCAGTAATGTTGTGTGCAGTCTTGTTCGTTGTAACCAGCATAATGGACCTACGTATGCAAGCAATGAAAAAGAAAGAATGGGCTGAGGTTTCAAGGTTAAACAATGTTTATAATGCAGAATTCATCGTAGAACCATTTTTAGAACATGGTTTTGCCATTGAATACACGTATTTCCAATGATTGTAACTGTTTGCACACTATTTTCACAATTACAGTCACAATCATAACATAATTACAATTCTCACAATCACACATTTTGCTCCAACAATGTTGTGTGCAGTCTTGTTCATTGTAACCAGCCTAATAGGCCTAAGTATGCAAACACTAAAAAAACAAGAATGGAAAGAGGCTTCATGGCCAAACAATGTTTATAATGCTAAATTCAGCGTAGAAACCTGTTTACAACATGGTTTTGCCATCGAATACACGTTTTTCCAATGATAATAACTGCTTGCACACAATTGCCACTATTACAGCTAATAAAGCATTTTAAGCTGCATGTCCTATAAAAACATGAACTAACACTATTCTGATGGGAAAACATTTAATAAACTACTAGAATCAGTGCAAAAGTACGCATAATACATTTTGCATCAATGAATTTCACTCATTTCCCGAAGTTCTTCTCCAACAATGGTGTGTGCAGTATTCTTCATTGTAACCAGCCTAATGAGCCTAAGTATGAATACACTGAAAAAACACCAATAGTCAAACGTTTCGTTGGCAACCATTGTTTACAATGCTAAATTCAGCGTAGAAACATGTTTAGAACATGGTTTTGACATGGAATACAGGTATTTCCAATGATCATAACTGCTTGCACACCAATATCACTATTGCAGCTTATAACGCGTTTTAAGCTGCATGTGTTATAAAAACGTAAACCAACGCTATTCTTATGGGGATACATTGACTAAACTACTGGGATCAGTGCAAAAGTACGCATAATACATGTTTTCTCAATGATTTTCATTCATTTCTTCAAGACTTTCCTTCAACAATGTTGTGTGCAGTCTTTTTCATTCTAGCCGGCTTAATGGGCCTAAGTATGCATACACTGAAAAGACAACACTGGACAAAAGTTTCGAAGCCAAACATTGTTTACAATGCTCAATTCAGCGTAGAAACATGTTTAGAACATGGTTTTGCCATCGAATACACGTATTTCCAATGACTATAACTGTTTGCAAACTATTGTCACAATTACAGCTAATGAAGCGTTTTAAGCTGCATGTCTTATTAAACCGTAAACTAACTCTATTCTTATGGGGAAACATTGCCTAAAGTACTAGAATCAGTGCAAAAGTACACATGATACATGTTTTCTCAATGATTTTCACTCACTTTTTCGAAATGTTCCTCCAACAACGTTGTGTGCAGTATTCTTCCTGGTAACCGGCCTAATGGGCCTAAGTGTGCATACACTGAAAAAACAAGAATGGACAGAGGTTTCATGGCCAACCATTGTTTACAATGCTAAATTCAAAATAGAAACATGTTTAGAACATGGTTTGACATGGAATACACGTATTTCTAATGATTATAATTGCTTCCACACCAATGCCACTATTTCAACTGATAACGCTTTTTACGCTGCATGTCTTATAAAAGCATAAACTAACGCTATTTCTATGGGGAAAAATTGACTAAACTAGTAGAATCAGCGTAAAAGTACGCATAATACATGTTTTCTCAATGATATCACTCATGTCCTCGAAGTGTTCCTCCAACAATGTTGTGTACACTCTTGTTCATTGTAACCGGAATAATGGGTCTAAGTATGTAGCCACTGACAAAACAAGAATGGACAGAGTTTTAATGGCCAAGCAATATTTATAATGCTACGTTCAGCGTAGGAAAATGTTTAGAATATGGTTTTGCCATCGAATACACGTTTTCCCAATGTTTATAACTGCTTGCACACCATTGCCACTATTACAGCTAATAAAGCATTTTAAGCTGCATAACTATAAAAACATGAACTAACGCTATTCTTATGGGGAAACATTTACTAAACTATTAGAATCAGTGCCAAGGTACTCATAATACATGTTTTCTCAATGATTTTCACTCACTTCCCTGAGATGTTCCATCAATAATGTAGTGTGCAGTCTTGGTCATTGTAACTGGCCTAATGGGCCTAAGTATGCAACCACTGAAAAAACAAGAATAGACAGAGGCTTCATGGCCAACCAATGCTTATAATGCTAAATTCAGCGTAGAAACAAGTTTAGAATATGGTTTTGCCATAGAACACAAGTATTTTCATTGATTATGCCTTTTTCCACACTATTGTCACAATTACAGCTAATAAAGCGTTTTAAGCTGTATGTCTTATTAAACCGTAAACTAACGCTATTGTTATGGGGAGACATTGACTAAACTAATAGAATCAGTTCAAAAGTACGCATAATACATGACTTTTCAGTCATTTTCTTTCAGTTCCTCGAAATGTTCCTCCAACAATGTTGTGTGAAGTCTTGTTCATTGTAACCGGCCTAATGGGCCTAAGTATGCAAGCACTGAAAAGGCAAGAATAGACAGAGGTTTCATGCTCAAAGTATGCAAACAATGAAAAAGCAAGAATTAACAGAGGTTTCATGGCCAAACAGTGATGGTAGTGCTAAATTCTACGTAGAAACACGTTTAGAACATGGTTTGGAAACAGAATACACGTACTTCCACTGATTATAACTCTTTACACACTATTGTCACTTGTGCCGCTTAAAAATCGCGTTAAAGCTGCATGTAGTATAAGAACATAAACTAATGCTATTCTCATAGGGAAACATTGACTAAACTGCTAGAATCAGTGTAAATGTACGCATAAGTCATGTCTTCTCAATGATTTTCATTCAGTTCCTCGAAACTTTGCTCCAACAATGTTGTGTGAAGTCTTGTTCATTGTAACCTTCCTAACGGGACTAAGTATGCAAACACTGAAAAAGTAAGAATGGACAGAGGTTTCATGGCCAAACAATGTTTATAATGCTTAATTCAGCCTAGAAAGATGCTTAGAACATGGTTTTGCCATAGAATACACGTATTTCTAATTATTATAACTCTTTGCATATTATTGTCACTATTACAGCTAATAAAGCGTTTTATGCTCCGTGTCTTATAAAACCGTAAACTAACGCTATTCTTATGGGGAAATATTGACTAAACTACTGGAATCAGTGCAAACGTACGCATAAATCATGTTTTCTCAATGAATTTCACTCAATTCCTCGAAATTTTCCTGCAACAATGTTGTGTGCAGTCTTGTTCATTGTAACTGGCCTAATGGGCCTACGTATGCAAACACTGCAAAAACAAGAATGGATAGAGGCTTCATGGCCAAACAGTGATGATAATGGTAGATTCAGCGTAGAAACCTGTTTAGAACATGTTTTTGCCATAGAATACACGTATTTCCAATGGTTATAACTTCTTGCACACTATTGTCACTGTTGCAGCTTATAAAGCGTTTTAAAGCTGCATGTAGTGCAAAAAAGTAAACTAATGCTATTCTCATGGGGAAAGATTAACTCAACTTCTAGAATCAGTGCAAAAGTACGCCTAAATCATGTTTTCGCAATGATTTTTATTCATTTCCTTGAGGTTTTCCTGTTATTTCTAATGACACAGGTGAAGAACTCTAAGTACTTTCAGCAACTGAAATTGCAATATTCAGTGTGTCCAATCTGGATATATCGAATATCCGATATCCGGAGAATTGGGCACTTTTGAGGTATCCGATATTCAGATACGTATTCGATAACTATTCGGATAATGTCAAGGCATTTGCAGAGGAAGGTAGCAGGATTGTAGAGTCAAAGTTGTTAGAATGAGGTAATATTTGGCGCTTAGACCATGAAGGACTACAAATCTCTCTGTGATGTTATTGTTGAGGATTTCAAAAGAGTTTTGCAACAAAATTGCACATTTGCAATCAGAGTGCTAGTAGCAAACTAACAAGAACTTTCATATCTTAGGGCTCTGATATACCCAAAAGCCGTAGGAATGTAAAAGATCAATACATGAACATTACTGTTTGACTTTACGGAGCCTTGCCAATCAACTGAATGCAAAAGAATCTGTACTTTCATGCAGCAAAATTTAGATGGCGCTAAATTGACTAGAAAGCTGATGCTCTGATGCTTAGGCACCAAGAGTACAATGAAAAAATGGGTACCGAAAAAAATATTTGACTATTTGCTATAAATAAAGTGTTTTGAAACGCACTAATAGCAAAATTAGACACATAATATATTAAGAAAGACCCCTCGGATTGGACACACTAGTATTCACCAGTGAGTTAAGTGATCAGCACGTATTACTGAAGATTGCGGGTAGTTTGAATGAGATCTTTTGCAAAAGTATGTTCGGGAGAACATTCCTTCAATGGTGTTTACATCTCAGAGCTGTTGTGGTCATTTTTGTTGGTGTTGTATCAAAGAGGGCAAAATTCTTCTTGCCCAAATTTCGTCAATTTCTGCCAATCGGATGCCTCTTTTGTCGGTGTTTAGTGCTTACGTAGGAGGCTCAAGTCAACAAAATGAGAAGCAATTGAATCTCGCGCCCTTGCATGCCTGGTGAAACATGCTACGATATGACAATTTACATTTCTCACTATTATGACTTAGGGCCCACATACACTACTAGTTTAAACAGCAGTAAGACAGTCCAAGACACTACTTAACACTAAAAATAGTTGTTTCCGGCTTACTTTTGCCAGAGTAGTGCTTCCAAGATTAACGGCAGTCGTCAATTTACAGCCTTCAACGATAATTTGATAGTATGACATGACGCTTATTGTTTCTCTGTCTATTGCATGACTTCAATCAAGCGTCTATTGTGTGTATGCCAAAAGCGAACAATTTTAATCTGTAATGACAGAATTTTCCAAACTGAGCACCTCCAAGAGATGCTCAATTCTAGCAAGCGGTTCCTTTCATGTATACTTAAGCACTTATCTTGCATTTCTGACCAAATACACTATGTGCTGAGGTGCTAATTCACTTAACAGTCAAAACATCGGTAGGCATGCAAGTTTAAGCCTGTAGTGTATTGTCACAAACTAGATTTGCTTATTAAATAGTTTAAAAAGAAAAGCGCTGGGCAGACACAAAGCATACTTCTATCTCAACGACCCCAGCATACACTCGTCCTAAAGAATCCATTCACTTCCCAGCACGCCTGCTATTTCTTGGCCTCTGTACTGGGAGAACGAAAGTGTTCGTAAAAGTTATAAGAGCAAAGAAATCTACTATATACATCACACTTCCTCCCTTAGTTTGAATTTCTCGCTAGCAGGAAATGAAATCTGCAGAGTTGGTGGTTTCGGTTGGACAGCAGCAACAGCTTATAGTCTCTATTCACATCTATAGCCATTCAATGCTGATGCTGGTCGTCTGAGAGCTGTAATTAAATCAGAAATAAGTAAAGACTTTCACTAGGCTTTGGCAATGATCTCTGCGGGAATGTAATAATTTGTCTCAAACTGTACCGATGCGTCAGGCGAATAGAGCGTAGTTCACATCGAATGCCAAATTAAATGTAGCAATTTCTATCGTTAAACACAATAGAAAGAAAACATCGAGGGTTCTAGCTAAACAAAACAAGCAAATAAATGGATAGAAGCGAAAATATAGTCTTTAAACCTAGCTAAATTCTTCAATTAATTTCTGATCTATGAAATCGTCCGAAGCCCATAAAGCTTCTCTTGTCTCTAACTGAACGAATTATTTAGTTTCGAGTCTACCTTTTTCGTTCCTTGTACGCATCTTGTCCAGCACTTTTCTGACTAATTTGCTCACTTCTATTAGTTTGTCTGATTTATCGGGTTTCAATCTGTCTATATTCACCACTGAGTGTCTCTTCGAGTTGCTCATATTTAACCTAACGTTTTCATTCTATACAATGTCCACAATTTCGTAAGCCCTAACCAATGAACACAGTCTAAGCCACTTTTCTTTTCGCCGGCTTTCATTAAAATGTATCCCCGACTTTGAATTTTGACGTTTCAGCACGATGCTTTTTATCATTTTCCATTTTATATCTATCCTTTTCGATCTTATACAATTCGCGAACTATCTGATACGCTTCCCGTTAGTTGTTTACTCTCTCACTCAAGAAATCGGTGTCATATTGTCTAATTGGCGATTGCAATTCTATTTTGGGGGAGATGTTGAACTGTCTACAAAACATGAGAAATGCTGACCTCTCTTTCGCTATAGTGTGTGGGGGTGGTGCAGTAAGCCCCTACGAAATCTGGTAAAAATACATCCCAATTGTTCTTCCCTTTGTTAAGTAGACACGACAGCTACATTTTTAAAGTGCTATGGAATCTCTCACATAGGCCATTAGCTTGTGGATGATATGAAGAAATTGTGTAATGCTTAACGTTAAGTATCTTACAAGCTTTCTTTACAAGATCAGATAAACATGATGAGCCTCTTTCCGATAATATTGCCGTAGGATATCCAAAGTCATGGGAGAAAATACTAAAACAATCAACAACCTCTTTCTCTGTAGCTTCTTTTAATGCGTATGCTGCATCCTATCGCGTGAAGCGATCCTGGAAGGTCATAATGTAACGCTTGCCTCCCTCAGTAACCGCAGTGGTTCCACAACGTCGACCCTAACAATTTCGAGAGGTTCACTAACTGAAATTAGATTTAAAGGCACTGGCCGAATACATTTAGGTGATTTCCTCTTTGCACATTCTTTACAGTATTTGTAAATCCATAATGACGCCCTAGTTAGGCAGAATATTAGTGTACACTAGACTCAAAAAGAAAATGTATCATGTTTCCGCTGCCTATTTCACAGGTATTATAATACATTGTGACTTTCGAGAGAGACTAAGAGTTTTTCATTCTTTTTTGGAGAAACACTTGTGTTTATTAGTGTGTGTGAGAAACACATTGCTGCTGCGTTGCTGTGGAAACGAACAGTAATGAAGGTTAAAGAGAATGGCTAAGATTCATTTACTAGCAAATATTTTTCAAATTCAAAGTAATAGCTAACTATTCCGTCTCAGAAATGACTTTAAGGCCTGCAAGAGCTTAAAATGTCTGATTTCTTTATGGGTCTATATGCGATAGAAATAATAAAGCACGTAAAGACATCTTCTGTCAATATTGTATATTATACAATAAAATTTTATTGGTTAGCATCAGTCTCCTAGAAGGTGTACTTTGTCTTATAACGTGGTCAGTGTAAATTCTGCCGAGTCTGTGAGAATTGATTGTTAATAAAATTCTGCAACAGACTATCAATATTGCTACACTCAGTGGCGGATCCAGACCAGGGCTAACAGTGCTTGAGCACTGGTCAGATTTTCAATCCTAAATAGCTGGCTGAATTAAAACGGGAATTATCAAAAGTAATCACCAGTATTTACTCCTCATGGACAATGCTAATAAAGCACTATCGCTGCTTATTTCAGTCTTTCTCAGAATAACCACCTCTAGGATACCAGGTGTCTTTTGCGGACGCAGAAGGACGTATTATCCAATCAGTTATCACTTTGGGAATATGCTCGTCAAATCACTATTCAGCTTTTCTATCACATGCTGCATTCCTTCCGAGCCCTGGTCAGTCTGTAATATACAAAGGCTCAACTACCCTGGATCCAATCAGATCTCTCTATTTTGTAAACAATTTTTGGATGAGCCCTGGTCAAATGTAAATATTCTCTTTCATCCAATGAAAACATCGCCCTGACCAGGGCTCAATTTCTCTTAGCCAATCACTACACTCCGTGACTAGGGCTCGACTATGTCAACATGAGTACTACACGTGAAATTGTTGATGTTGAAACAGTGCCCTCGTGGCTAGAAAGACGATAGGTGTTGAGTGCTTTACGTGAGAATAGGCAATTACTTTGAGGTACTAGAAATGTCTGAATCGGTTAGGGAAATCCATGATGCTAATTCTCAGAGCTGCAGTTCCCTGCCTGTCAAGAAACCAAATGCCCTAGTATAATACCAGTGAGGTAAGTCGCTTCTATGATTTGGATAATATTACGGCCATTTGACTAAATACGTTGGAGCCCTAGGGTAAAGGGTGCACGTACCCCTCCCAAGCTTCATGACACTGTTGGTAAGGTCCCCCTTTGCAGGTTCTAGATCTGTCTCTTTTGTTTGCGAGAATGCCCCTTGCCTCTGAACTCAACATTTTGAATGCTTCCTAATTCCTTGCATTTGGCTGTTGCGCTGAATTTTACTTCCGCTTAACACTATTTCCGTTGTCAATTGCTTATTTTTGTGATGAAGTCAGGTATTGAACTGAGCAGGTGCTGGATTTCAGCGAGTCAAGTTTATCAAGCCTCACACTTAATGCCAAACCCATGTTGGAAATGCCCCAACCTTGCGAGTTTCAACAGATTGAGAGAAGCGTGTGCGGTTTTAACTTTTTTATAAATTCAACAAAACAAAACAAAACGAAGTAAACAACGTGCTTGATTGCTTCTTTACTGAGGTCTAGAATATCGAATTTCAAGTCAATAATAAAAGTCGGACCAACTGGCCCTTTTTTTTCATAGTTCTGAGATATTTTCCACACCCATATAGCCACGCCCACGATCTTTTTGTTGAGCCCTGGTCAGATTTCTCCCTGGATCCGCCCCTGACACTGCCATTTCATAGACCTGAAACAAGAATTTGGCTTTCAATGGAGCGTTGTACCACTAAAAGAATGTAGATTCTTTGTATCAAAGAGGGCTTCACTACAATTTGAATAGCACTGCAGAAGCTTAAATGATGTGATGTTTATCAACTGGTTGATAGAGTGATGTAATAGATTATGGGCATTTAAGTTTCTTTTTGTGAATGTGAGATCAAGCCATTTGGGCATAACATATCATCACCCTTCAAGATGGTATTTGAATCCAAAATAGCTTTCTTGTCATCAACACACAAAATGAAGAAATCTGAGGAGAATGGATATTCTTTGTAATGCAGTTTCCATTGTTTTAATACCTCTATGCAGTTATTCTGGGACAATGATCCAAAATCCACTTAAACTGCCAAGGATTGGAAGTATTACTCTAACTATTATCTCTTTGAATCTTGCTGTAAGCCATATCCAGAGGCCTTCAAGAAATGTGAGTGTAAAAGCAAACCCAAAAGCAGACTTGTTTTTGGACAATAAACTTCTGTGATAGCAAAAATGGGCTGCTCTGATGCACCAAAGTCAATAGTAAATGCTCTTCTGAGACCATCAGTATTTTTTTTTCCAACAGCATTTATAACTTATATATGTATATATATATATATATATATA
>OLMO02000278.1:6835631-6877260 GCA_900291935.2 Cassiopea xamachana | reverse complement strand
CATTTCCAATCTACGAACTCAACATACCTCCCTGCCCTGTTTTCCTCAACGTTGTTAATTGTTACTACTTGACCAGGGTCTAAAAAACAAACACATAGATAAGTCTCATCTGTCTTTTAGCTCTATCTGTCAATGACTGATCAATGGTATCTGCTGTGTCTGCCAACGATAAATCAATCAACAGCATGTAGCTTTAGCTTCCGTTTCATTCCAGTTTGGCAGCGACTTCCTGATTCTTCGTAAAACAGTTTTCATCGAAATGGTCAGAGTAAAGGAAAGACGAGTTGGTGCTGCTCCACTTTGGCCTATATCTTCACACAAACCTGACGCAAGCTTGGTGTCTTTTCCTGTCTATTTCGTTGAGTAAAAAGTATGAACGGATTTCCCTCTGTATGCTGACCATGTGTTGAGCTTATTCTGTTCGGGAGACCAGCCACACAGTACCGTCTTCCACGATGTTTGCAGGACTTGCAAGTGGAATCCATGCTAACAAGCGATCAAAATTCTTTTGCGTACTCGTTATGACATCATGCGCAGTAGCCAGAATTCGCACTTGAAATGCCAAAATAGCGAAGTTTGAGGGCTCATAACTTTTTTCCATATGAGTTATGATACTTTAGTTTGTAGCATGATGATCACATCACCAAGTTGCATTACAAAATGCGAAAGTTAAATTTCGAAATTTTCGATGCGTAAGTACTTTAATTTATTACATTACAAGACTAACTCAACAGCATTTTCGCTACGTAGAATGCCATTCTTGTTCAAGTGAATTTCGGATAGCGATTCATCTTCACTCATGATAGTGAAAGTTTAGGAAAATTAGGCACTGCCTTTCGGGGAATATAGTACTAGCTTCGTATTTATCTTCAAAGGACGATAGGAATCTCATGGCGGAGTGACTCGGACTGAAGGCAAAAAGGGCAGTCAGGTGTGGTGGCAAGTTTCCACAGGTAGAGGTTTTGTTGTTAGTAAGAGTATTGTTTAAACATCTAATGGTGAAATTAAAGATGTTACTAGGGAGGCTGCTTTGAGCTCCAGACCACAAGGAATTGAGTCTCTTCAGGGATTTCTCAAGAAGGAATGATATGATGAAGCCTTGAGATGGCAGCTTAGATTGGAGCTTTTCAACATAATTACCACTGACAATTTTTAGGACATTTTTATAAGTGTCATGCTGGATGTTAGTTCCACAATTGGTGCTTTTCCATAGCTTTATTATAGCCTCATCTTCGGAAGACTTCAGAGCAGAACGTAAGGCAGTTTGGCATTGTATAAACTTAACAGATGGAAGTTGAAATGAAAGGTCTAAATTATTGTGTGAGAGAATGATGGCACTTAGTTTTGCAGGGATGGGAAGTTCTAACCACTGGCGAATATAATTTGTGACGACATTGTCAAGATGTTCAAAAATCCATGTTTTAGACAAATCTGCTACAGTTAGATGCCAAGAGAGTTTGGAAAAAACATAGCGATGATAAAGTAACAATTTGTTTTTGGGGTGAATATGCAAAGAGTCGACTGTTTGTAGCATGTCAAGAAGTGAAGATAAAAGTAGATCTTTAGGATCTTTGTTACTTATTTCGAAGTTGAAGAAGCCGCCGAGGTATTTGAATGATTCACCATTCTTGACAGTTGGAACACTCTTAGAGTTGACGAGGAGTTTTGGTTGGAATTGCTGAGATCAAGTAGAAAACGTTTTTATTCCAAATCTGATGCATTTGTCTACGTGTATTTGCATATAAGCCCACTGGCACCATCTGGTGAAGTGATTCAATAACAACTGGTTTTCGCGTTCATCGCTTGTCAAAACTGCTGCGTCGTCGGCAAATTTGAACCAGTGAATAGGATGGAAGAAGTGGTCACTAGCATCATGTGGAGAAAAACCTAAGTGAACATATTTTTCTTACTTGTGATTTGTATAAATGTGCCAAAGCACAAGTTGAACTAAAGGGGACTAAGACAATCACCCTGCAGCACTCCAGGTTGAAATGAAATCGCTGGAGTAGTGAAACAAGCTGCCAAAACAGATATGAACAATTTTCTTTTATTTAAGTTTGTTGTTTCATAAAGGGGAATCTCTATGAATCCAGAAGAACATATCTCCAGCTTCCAAATAACGAATTCATTCACAACCATAAAATCTTACAATTAAACTACTGATGAAAAGAAAAGGGGAATTCTGGCGAATATTCCATTGATGAAGAAACGCATCAGGTGTAATCAAAAAAGACATGAGTAGGCATAATGTACTGAAACATTCAATTCCAAACTGATGCCGATGCCGACAGGTCTTCCTTCTCCGACTATAGATCAATAACAAACCCAGATACTTACTCTAACCCTATTCTAGATTCTCCTCTTGGTAACTCTGACCACTGCCTTATCACGTTACACCATAACTTTGTATCCCACCAGGATAGATCTTCCTCTCCTCAAAAAGTTTTCCACTATAGCAAAGCCGACTGGGACTCTCTTCGAAACTTTTTCACTGCTTGCCCCTGGTATTCTGGCTTGTCTAACGAGCCTTCCTCTTTAGCCGCCTTCATCACTAACACATTTCACCTTGGTATGGATCTTTTCATTCCCTCTTCCTATAAACATGGCAAAAAATCATCACCAAAGTGGTTCACTTCACAATGTGCAAAAGCTGTCAAACATAAAACCACCGCTTTAAACAATGGAAACTGCACCAAACTCCACATCCAAGAGCTTTATTTGTACAAACTCATAACCTATGCTCTAAAACGATCAATCATGCCAAATCCTCTTTTGTCAAGTGTATCAGCAATAAAATTGCTTCATGTCAAACATAATCTCACTCCTTCTGGTCCTTAGCCAAAGTTGTCTCACAAAACTTTTGCCATTCTTCTTTTCCACCTCTAAAAAACAACTCTGGCTCATCTTCGTGCACTCCTTCCTCTAAAGCTAACCTTTTCGCTTCAACCTTTGCTTCCAATTCCAATCTTGATGACCAAGATTTCGAAGCTCCTCTACCCCACATCCACCATCACAATGTCCCCTATTTAGTTCTCTACACGCAAAGTCCGGAAAGTCCTTCTTCAGCTCAACACCTCCAAATCTAGTGGACCTGATTGTATGCCTGCTATAGTTCTAAAGTCCTGTGCCCCTGAACTCGCCCCTGTTCTTAACAAGCTTTTCAAACTTTCCTACATTCCTGGCTTTTTCCTTTCCTCTTGGAAACTCGCTCACATTTTCCCTATCCCCAAAGAAGGTGACAAATCTGAACCTTCAAACTATTGCCCTATTGCAATCACTTCTCTCATCTCTAAGACTATGGAGACCATTATCACCAAACGACTGCTTGCATACCTTGAAACTAACAACCTTGTTTCTGATCATCAATATGGGCTTCGACAAGCCAGATCTACTGGTGACCTTCTAGCCTATGCTGTTCATGCTTGGTCCTCTGCTCTAGAATCCTACGGTGAGAGTAGAGTGATCTCTCTTGATATTTCCAAGGCCTTTGATCCCGTCTGGCACAAAGGTCTTCTTGCTAAATTGCCAATGTTTGGTCTTCACCACACCCTCATTCAATGGATTTCTAGCTTTCAATCTGATAGGTCAATTCCAATTAGGGTTGATGGCTACCTCTCTAATCCTCATTCTATCACCTCAGGTGTACCTCAGGGCTCTGTTATCTCTCCTGTTCTGTTCATCCTCTTCATAAATGACCTGCTTTCCTCTACATCTTCCAGTATTTTCTCCTTTGCTGATGACACTTATGTAAGTTCATCTTTTTCATCCAATCCTGAACACCTTGCCTATTCTAATATTTCACCAAATCGTAACACTTCAGCCTCACTTCTCACCAATGACTTGACACATGTAGAGAAGTGGGGGTCGTGACAACCTTGTTAAGTGCAATGAAGAAAAGACAAAACAGGTTATCATATCACGTAAACATCACAAAGATTCCCCCCTTGTTTTCATGAACGGCCATAAACTGGACATTTCATCTTCTATCACTCAACTTGATCTTTCTATTACATCTAATCTCACTTGGAAACCCCATATCAATTCCATAGTAAAGCATGCTTCTCAGAAACTTGGCTTTCTTTCTGGAGCCAGTGGTTACTTCTCACCTTCTCAACTACTAACTATATACAAATCCCAGATTTGTCCTTCTCTGGAGTACTGCTCTCATGTCTGGGGTGGTGCAACTAAATCTTCTCTCCATCTTCTTGACTGAGTCCATTCTATAGCTATCCCTCTCATCAACAATCCAAATCTTAATAATTCTCTACAATCTCTCTCCCATCGTTGTCTTGCTGCAGATCTTTCCATGTTCTACCGCTATTTTCATGGACATTGCTCTCAGGAAATCAAGAATATTATTCCTGATCCAGTGAGGCGTGTTCAAACCACCAGAAGCTCTACCTATTCACACCCTTTCCAAGTTACACTACCTAATCCACGAACTCTATCTCACAAATCTTCTTTCATTCCCAGAACTTCTCAACAGTGGAACTCATTGCCACCCACTACTTTCCCTGAATCCTACAATTCGTTATCTTTTAATCTAACATCAACAAACTTGATCTTGTCTCCCTTTCTATATAAACTTCCCCTCATTTTCTGTTTTTCCTTTGTTGAGGCCTTGTTATAAACCCTATGGCCTTTCCCTGGCATTACTTACTAAAACAAAAAAACAGTGCTTGTCCTACTGTCCAGAGGGATGCTTTCCAAAGCGCATGACCTCAAAAACTCCATTAATCGCTTGGCTGTTCAAAACCTCCCTTCTTCTATGTTCATAATGCTCATGCAATTTTACACAACATTTAAGGAGATATTTAAGGACAGTGGCGAGCCAAAGCACTTTTCCGTAGTGGGGTATGGGTGTAGCAGAAGATGTACACCGACATGCAATGGAAACAACGCCTGCTTTTTAATAGTGTGTTGGGCATGTATGGCTGATGGGTTGGGTCCATTCATTCGCTCACTTTTAAGGTAGAGATATGTTGGCTAGACGTCTATAAGATTATGAGGCGATTCATGCCCTAGATGCAAGAATACAATAGTTTAAAGCCATGTAATTGGTGTAAATCAAACAGTAGATTCCTATTGCAAAATCGGGAGACCATACAGAGCAATGATGTAAGGATAGGTACCCAAAACGTCAGATGCATTGGATAACCTTTGGTACACAGCTTCTACTCGAGGGCCCACTGTGGCTCCCCATATTCCTGGACAACACTATTTGGGATCAGAGATGGGCAAGCTACTCTACAAACTTATCTTATTACAACTGCTAGCTGCAATAAAAGGCATCTTATTGCAAGATACAGTTAGTCACAAAAAGTATCATATTATAAGATACCAGACACTTTCAAAATAATTATCTAAGATAAAATTTCATTACACTGTTACAAAGACATTTTATGAAAGGATACATTACACTAAGCGACATTTCTCAACTTTTTTTACATTCTTCACACAGATAGAGATTTCTACTTAATTCTGCAATGCTGATTCCAAATTTGTAGTCAAAATTCTTCTATCATATCAACGTTCTTTGCAAAATCAAAATTGGATTGTCTTAAAGATGTATCTACTGAGTCCAAACAGCACAAATTTATGTTGATTTTCTTGATACAAATTTATTCACACACCTTTACTTCTTTATCTTTGTTGGTGTAAGGCACTAATTTCCTTCTGGAATTCTCTTACCGCCTAACTGCTCTCACAGTAGCGTATCAGGCACCAACAGTAGCCTGCCATTATGATTACATCCCATAGCCCTCTAACTTTTAAAGTCCCAGGATATCTAGCCTTTCATTTTGAGGAAATTTTGGCTCATCAACTTTTAGCTAGATTCCTAAATGAGCTCACTGTGCACCAATAATAAATTGTGGAAGTAAAGAAATTGATGTTGATGATTGACTCATAAAATAGATAAATTTTATACCATATATGAAACCTCATCGCTAAGAATCATTGCATACCTAGGTCTAAAGTGCACAATATTTATATGATTGTTATAATCATCTGAAACAAATAGAGTGATATGTAATTCATGCTATCAGTATTTTAGTTGGAAAAAGAAGGCGATGTAATGCTGTAATAATTTGCATATATTAACATAGTTATAGAATCAGCTTTATGAATACACTATGTGATATTGACTATCAAGAATGAGACAACTATGGTTGACACTAGTCGTATGTATTACAGGAATCACCTCAGAATCTGGCATGAACATTAATACCAATGAAGAATCCGTGGTGGTCTCAAGTGCATAAACTCAATTATAAAAGATTAAGCAAACAGCTGTCCAGGAGAGGCAAATATGAAACTGTCACAACCAAACCAGACAAAATCTACTAAAGAAAAATATAAAGGTACTGATAGCAGATACTGAGTTTGTCACCTCAAAGAATTCTTTCATACACACCTGAAGTTGAAGTTCTAGCAAGATGATAGAACAATGGGATTTGAATTTCCCAAAATGACAAAGCTTGTACAAATTAATAGTTTGAGGATAGATAGAAGTAAGTGGTAATGTCATAATACTGACTTGTGCATGGATAATGTTATGAATTGATAATAACTGAAAAATTGAAGAAATGGTCATTAGGCTCATTCTATATCAAGTACCAAAATGTAATTATTTCAAAAATAAAAGATGTCAGTTTCCACTTCGAGATCAAGTATTAAAACATAGAAAAGCAAATACTGTAATACACAAACTTCCTATACTTCAAGGGCATTCTACATACTAACATGTTCTACACAGTAAATTCGAAATCTTAAAATGAAGGTGTTGAATGTATTAACAAAAAGATATCTCACCAATGCACTTTAGAACAAGACGAAACTTTTAATCACTTACGCTTTAGGGCTTCACAATGCCTTTGAATTGCAGGAGGTGTCAAGTGCAAGAAAGTTGGAATCTATGATGATAAAGCTTGGGATGAAAAACCAAACATATTATGACACAAACGAACAATCCATAAAAGAAAAAGGCTTTGGATTTATCAGTTGCATGACATTTAATAAACATTCCAATGCTATAGCTTACATGTTTGGCAGTTCACTGTCCCACCTCTTAGTTTTGTTCCTGGTATTGAAGAAATTTACCATTCAAAATGTCAGTGTAATTTAGCACGTTCTATTGGTAGCACATCCATGTATAAGTTTTACTGTATGTCATTTTTGTTGCTGTAGATAGCAAGATACACAGTTTGGTTACAGAGTGTTTTGAAGAACCACAGTTTTCTTCAAGTGTAACCACTTCCAGCGACGGGAAATAGAATACCATATTCTACCGTTCTGATAAAAGCTCCTTGTTGCTAAAAATAAACTCAGCATAAAGTGGACAAGAGATCATGCGCAACAAATGCATTAGGCTTCTGCAGTTTATGACTTGACCGCATTTGCTAGTTAAGCAATGGTGAAGCTATGTCTGAAGCCACCCATGACAAACACCTAGAATGGGATTTGGCTAGCTAAGTGAAAGCCTGGTGATTTATACAACTGCATCAAACACTGGTTACTTGGCAGATGCCTGCATCTTGCTAAAGAATAAACTCGTCAAAGCAGTACTACACTTCGCTTGCCAACGCTATCTTTATAAGTTGGTTCTGAAAAGTGCCTTCCAATCTGGTTCAGGTAAGAGTAGCTCCCCTGACACCCACCTCTTCACACACCTTTAAAATGCTTGGATATCTATTGATAATTATGCAGACTTGACCGGAATGAATGATCCATTCAGCAATAGGTTGATGCAGTCCAAGACAAAGGACCCTTGCTCAATGAGCAATCAAGTTTGGAGTAGCCAAGGGATGCCTATGGGGAGCTACTCAACCTTGGAATCATTTTCTTGGGAGCACAGCCAGCTGCCATGGCTTGTTTTACACTAGCAGGTATATTTCACTAGGACTGATGGATGGTCAAACTCCTTTATTCACTAAAATTACTAGTAACAATCTGGATGCTCCAAAGTCAATTTCTACTAACAAAGATAAAGGAAAACGGGCTTCTCAACATCTGGGTCTTTGCTACTCAGACTTATGTTGTTTGTGGGTGAATGCAAATGGGTGAATACTAAATCCCATCAGTTAGAAGTACGCTGCTGCGGAGTCTCCTCAGCACATAGTCAAAATCATCGAGATTCTCAAGCATTCTTTTCGCTGGTGACAGCAGATTGAAAAGCCTCCCTCTCAACAAACCTGCTAACTGTACACATATTAGGCCTCAGATGAAAATCACAGTTGGATAGACATAGCATTTTGTACAAGAATCTATGTCTTATACTAGTATTCACCAGCAGTGATAGGCAAGCTCCTTTTTAGTGAAACTTCCCGTCTTAAGACTTCTGTTACTGTATCCCAGGCTGCCATTGCAGAGCTTGACCAGTCTGCATGCAGTGCTACAGAGAGTTTCTATTGACATTCTTTAACTAAGTTTATTGGCAGAAAATTTGGGCAATCTTGATTTCTATCTCTCTCTGTTGAACCTATGACAAATCTGGCAGTAGACAATACTAATACAGAACATAGAGTTGCTTTACCTTATTACATTAAAAGTATAGCATACATCAATTCATGGGGCTAAATTCTATAGGTCATTATCACGTAATTTTTTTCAAAAAAGCATATTCTGTGATATAAATTAAGGTAATTCAACAAAATAAGGTATTTTAATTTACATTACTTAACGCCACATGGCCTATATGACATAAGTAATGTAATGTTTTCGTTCTTATTTTGGCCAGAGAAATACTCTAGAAACGATTTTGCATTTCATGCAGCCTATGATATGAGCCAACGCATTGAAAATCTGAGGCAATTATGACTACTGGGATAAGAACCCATGCACTGCAGCAATTGGGAGCACACGCAAGAGAACACAGCCAAAAGTAATGAACAGAAGAAATGTAACAAAAGTAATGAACAGAAGAAATGTAATAATGCTGTTATATATTCATTTCTAAGCTATATTTTTAGGCAAAAAAAGGGGTATGATTCTGGCTATGGAGGTGTATTCTGCAAACTTAGCTAGTTACATGCATTCGCCTTGTCATAATAGTTGAAGGAACTTATTGTTAAAAATTGCGTTTTGGGAATATTTACGTTTTGCTATGCTATTGTATTCAAAGTGATAATTGAATAACCTTGGTGGATTGAGAATATTTTTGTTGTCTGCATACCTTATTCTCAAGAGGATTCGACGTAAAATTAAGGATTCTTTTCCTTTGAGAGCTTTGTTGAGTTTATGCTATTAATGGTGGTGAGATGTTGAAGTCAGGCAAGACAAGACAAGACAAGACAAGACAAGACAAGACAAGACAAGACAAGACAAGACAAGACAAGACAAGACGATTTGTGATAGAGATGATTGAGAAGTTGAAGTTGAAGCAAGGCAAGGCAAGACAAGCTGTGAGAAAGCAGTTGAAGCAAGGCAAAACAAGACAAGATAAGCTGTGATATAAACGACTAGGCCAAATAAGGCAAGCAGCAAGTGAGTTCACTTTAATAGCTTGTGCAATAAGATCATAATTTATAATAAGGCAATTGAGACTGGAACTTTCTGCATTGTTGTATTCATTGCTGAATTACTTTTCTTGTTTTAATGGTTTTCTTGTATAGATTTTAGCAAACCATGCATAATGTCAAAAGTCAGAGGTGTTTTCTGCTGTGATTATCTGACCACTTAGCGTTAGCGTGCGTTCCGAACTACACAGGAGGTTATAAGCACTTCTTACACTAAAAAAGCGCCACCCAGGGGAAATATAGGTTCAACCCGAGTAGAATTAACCCACGTAGGATTTTTGTAGTGTAAACGCCAACCTACCCGGTTGAAGCCAGGTAAACCTACCCTACCGCCATAAGTGGGTTGAGTTTACCTGGGTTCCACCAGGGTAGGTTTGGCCTGCACTGCAAAATTCGGCAAAAATCCTACATGGGTTACATCTACTCAGATTGAAACTGGGTTCACCCTGGTTAACTTTTCTTCTAGTGTAAATAGGGAAAAAGACATTGTTCATAGTTTGCATAAACTAACGTCAAAATAATTAATACTGTGCTAAAATTAATGGCACAAAATTAACACTGCTCAAACTAATAGATTATTAATCAAGAAAATCGTACCCAGAATGACGATAATTACTGCATGCCATACAAGTAATGCAATAAAGTAATCCAAGACTTCAATCTCCTCCTCACTAGGGATGAAGGTACCTCCAAACTTTGCTACACACTGCAGAGGAGTGCAGACAGAAATTTCCTACTGTGAATAAATGTTCAATTGTCTCATTGTAAAATACATTATGCAATATGTATGTTATTGTGTAGTTAGCTGATATCTACATGAAAACAATAGCAGTTTTTGTACCTTAGCATAACCACTATGGAAGTTGCAAAGGTGAGAGCAACCAAATTCAAAAATCATTTTTCAGTGCAGTTTTGGACCACCCATAAGTTGTGTGTACCTTATATAGGCAGCCAACAGTATCCACTTAAGAAGTAAATATGTCCCATTGCATTATCCCAGTTGGTAATGCTGACCTTACAGAGCCATAAAAGCAACTGACCTAAAATCCATTAAATTCAATCTATTGAAGACAATTACTTGAAGGGCCTCTCCAGTGAAAAAGTCCTAATTTTGCGTTGGATTAAATTGAGCTCCCTGAGAACGAATCTGTAATTAGTTTTCTGATATCTTGTACTATTTTCATTTTATGAGAGTTCAAAGCACCCTTTGGAGTTCAGAGTTTACTCAAATGTAATAATTAAGGAAAAGCTTTCTAGGCCATTCACATTTCTCATGAAAGTCTAACAGATTATGAACCTTTCTTAAACTCTACATTAACTGGTCAGCCCAACTTCCAATCCACGTATGCCACCTTCATTTGCGAATTCATCAAAATGTTTAGATTCACATATTCTCGTGATTTATCATGATCTACTTTTTGAAGTCATAAAGCAGGCTTTGCGTATTCGAATTTTCTCGCTTGTTGTCGGCAAAGCATGATCTCAAATGCAAATAACACAAAAGAGTATAAGATATCAGAAACATAACCTGATTACAACATATGCAAAGGCATTACTTTAAAAAAATCCTAAGCAGCATGCAAAAAGATGCAGGTTACTACCTTAAGAACTTCAATGTTTCCTTGAGCTGCAGGTGGAATATCACCTAGTTTATTGGGCCTAACTCTTCCCATACGTACAGGCAATGGTACAACAGCTGGGTTGAATGACTGGACTGTGCTAAACATACTTGGCCAATCAGCTGATTCTGGTTGAATCTTTTCTGCCTTGGTTAAATTCTTAAAATAAAATGGCACCAAGAGTTCAGTTAAAATATTTGTCAATACAGATAGGCAATTTCAATTCATTAACGAAGCAAGTGATATTGATGAGAGACACAAATATTTCCATTGCACGGAACGGCACCATTGCCAGGAAAAAGCGTTATTACTATGTTGAGCAACACTTAGTTACAATGCGGGTTAAGAGTCATGCTGGTATTTTGGGCCAGAAATTGTAATAGAGGGGGGTCATCCTATCACAAAATGCTTGCTCTGGAAATATGGTGTGGGAGACTCACTTATAATGATATGCCATCACCATGGTACACAATGATAACCTGGATAACCTTAAACATTCTAAACGTCTGTACGTAAAATACTAAATTTCGTACTGTAGCAGAGAATTTTTCAAAGTACTTTGAAAAGTTTAAACCTGGCGGGTCCTGGACTCATACACCAACATAGCTCTTCACTGACTCCAATGAAGACGTCGTGTTTCAAAAACATCCTTTTATGAGACCTATAGTAGATATTTTGCACAAACTACGTTGTTCGTGTGAACTTGAATGTTTAAGGTTTTTTATCAAACAAAGCCAGATTAGTAAGATTGTTGTATTATAAAATGAAGTTTTGTAGTGTTCTAAATGAGGTTTTGTTGTATATAAAATGACGTATTGTTGTATTATAAAAAGAGGTTTTGTTGCATTATAAAATGAGGTATTGTTGTATCATAAAATGAGGTTTTGTAGTGTTCTAAACTGAGGTTTCGTTGTATTATAAAATGAGGTGTTTTTGCATTATAAAATCGCCCTTTTGGTGTTGTAATCTTGCATACTTGGTATTATAATGCTCACATACTCGTATTAGAACGTTGGACAATTTCTTACTACAAAATTGCACTTTTTGCATTGTAAAAACTTTTAAAAAAGAAGACTTGGGTCACAGGTCTCTCGTATTACAAAATTGCACTTTTCGTATTATAAACTTCAGATGGTATTGTAAAATCTCATCTTCATATTATAAAATTGATGCGTGTATTTAAAAATTGATACATTTAGTATTGCAAATTCTCATTTTCGCATTATAAAATCGATCTATGAGTTAAAACATTAGTTCATACTAAAAAAAGATGAAAAGTTTCACATTATTTTCCCTCTTAGCGCCCCATTGGTTACAAACAGTAGAAGCAACAAATAATCAAATAAATAAATTAGATAAATAAATAAATACATGTAGTTCAGAAATAAGCATTTCAGTGGTTACAAGGCTAACGACATTAAGCTCTGTGATTTCTATCACAGAGATTAATGTCATTAACCTTGTAACCACTGAAATCAAGGTGATCCTGTACTATTTCACACAAGACATCAAGGTGATCCTATACTATTTCAATGTGAAAATATAGTATTACAAGACATCTTGGTTCCTTGTTTACAAAATCACTACTAAATGATTTTCTATAGGAAATTAAGAAATAAAATAACTTCCATGATAAGATTGCTAATAAATTGTGGAGAAGCTATGGAGACTCAACTTTCTTTTCAAAATAGCAGCATATGTTACATTACATTCTAACCCAGATGGGTGTTTCTCTAAATTGCAAGCAATTAGTATAATGGTTCCATAGCAGTGGTTGGTGCTTTCTAAATTCTTAAGTGTCATTACGAAAATTAGTATCAGTGCCAATTCCCCCTTTTGCCATAGATAAATGCAATTCCCTTATGACAGTTACCTTGTTTCTGATGTTCCACTAGGAACTAAAGTTGGTCATGATGATTAAGTGGTTTTATGACGCTGAAGATTATTGATTAACCGTTGTCTTTCTTACCTGAGCACCCTGCCTTACATTGAATAGTTTGAAGCGCCTTGCGTTTATTGACTTAAGAGATTAATGTGGCTCACAAGAGAATATGAACTGACTTCTCATTGCAGAGACTAATAGGACTCTTCAAAGGGGTAAATCAGGAAATTTGTTACAGGCAGACTTTTGCTATATTCTCTTGAATCCAATTTTATTACTTCTAGTTTATAGCTGCCATAAGGCAGGTGTTACCCCCTGTTGAAAAAGATGAAGTATCCAGCAATTGAAAAATCCATGGTGTGAGGCTTAAGTATAACTTAGTGATAGTTGTTATCATGGACCATTTGCTCTGGGAACTGTGACCTTGCATTTAAAATTAAAGCAAAGTAAGCCAATTCCTTATTGTATAAGAATGCTACACAAATTTCTTTTGAAGTTACTACCATTAAACAAGGAATTCTTGAGAATCAAACTGACTCACTCTGCCGTCCTTTTTGTGTTCATTTTCCAAGTGTGATATTATTACGACAGCTCAATCAAATAACGGGTCAGTACCATGTATACAGCAGGGGTGGGCAAACAACGGCCTGGGGCCATATTAGCCCTCCAAGTAATTTTTTGCGGCCAGTCAATATTTTTTCAGAATTGGCTCGAGTTGTTGTAGGAATTTCCATTCTTAGATTTGCTTTCTCACTGCAAAGATAGTGCGTAGATGACGACCTTGTTAGGGAAAATATAACTTTTACATCCTGACTGCAATTCAGGTAGCCTATACTGGAAGCAGACTGTCTTTTTCTTGGTGTAATAGCGTGAGATTATTTTGTTTGTAATGTTAGCTTCCTGTCAAAAGGAGAGCTTAATCTAGTCTTTTCCTTTTCGTTCTAAATCTTTAAAACACGATGAAATCAGGTTGAAGGATCAGCCTCTCCCTCTCAGCATGAATATCAATGATGAAACAAATACATGCTATACTACAAATAGGCGTTTTCTGACGTTCTAGAGGGCGTTACCTCAACAAAATTTTTCTACGGCAAGCCCCCAAACTCCCATTTTTCAGCAAAATGGCTATGGTTTCCCACATGAGATTTTATCAATCGCCAAAGGTCTGCGACATGTAAGGGGCTCCCAAATCTGAATTGAATTTCTACATCGAGATTGATTATTCAGTTGTCCAAGGGCCTGCATTTGCAAGAAAACTCAGGCATGGATCAAGGATTTTTCATAGGTAGAAAACGACGGTCACCCTATGTGTAGCCTTTTAAAACTTTGGATCTGTGAATGTGGTCCTTGCTCTGAAAAGTCTGCCCACCCCTCGTCTATAGCATAGTCCTTTTTGATTCTTTTTTCAGACGCAGTTCTAATGTTCGAGATTCAGTCATGGACACCAAATACATCACTTAGATATATTTTTAGGGGTATCAGAGGTTTGGTCTGGGAAAACTTTGTCTGGGGCCATTTTTAAATAACAATGGTCAATCAAATGATCCCGAGTCCAGTAAGCTGTCCTGCAAAAGTACATTGCACTGCCGTTTTTGCATTGCGACATGGCAAACTTCTTTCGAAGTTGGTTGGTGAATCACCACGATAACCCCTTACGTTTCGTCCCTGACGGACACAGCCAGTCCTGAACGCAGCAAAACCGCAAAACTGCAAAAACCAAAAACGGCCAAAAGCCACACAATTTCAAAACTGCAAACCCGCAAACAAAAACTGCAAAAACCGCAAAAAAGACCGACTTTTGGCGAAATCATCAAAATTGACCAGAATTTCTTCAAATGTTGATACGCATGCAGGTTTGCGAAGATACATCCAAAGAAAAGAGGAAAGAAATGGCAAGTAGCACTCTTACTGTACCAAACACAAGCTGTGAGTTATGCTTTAATTCCCCCCTATTGAACCATTTGTAGTTCAATGCTCCTACCATGGTGTCGTTCATGCCACACTTCAAATGAGAAATTCCATTGCACAATGCTGAAGGGAAGGAATTTTGGACAAATAGGCGAACTCGATGAATTAGCAGCTTAGTTGTTTGAAAGCACGAAAAATGCCAAAAGTATCCAATATGAAGTTATGTTACAAGATGAATTTGGGAACTTATGAATGTGAGAATGTATGAGGAATTCAGGACAAGGGGTAAAATACGATAATAATGCATGAGGAATTCAGGACAAGGGGTAAAATACGATAATAATGCATGAGGAATTCAGGACAAGGGGTAAAATACGGGAAAATTGGCAGGCTTTCGTATGTTAGAATACTCTTTACATACATAAGTAAAACAATGCACAAGTCAATAAATAGCCTACATGACAGTGCAGAGCATTATCTATCCGAGCGATATCGAGGTCTGACTGTACTTCCATTACACTTAAAACCGGCAATGAGATACTGGCCAAGGTATCTATTTAAGTACTGATAGAGAGGCAGGGTTGAAGTTGATATTCCAGCCAAAGTTTCGGAAAAAGTGACCTTTTTCCAGCCTTTTGGGCAGAAAAAGCACATTGTTTTCCAGCCATAACATAAATTTTGATATGAAATTCAAGCCATTGAAAATTCTGTCCGACTTTTGTTACCAAGTACTGAATAGCCTTAATTTCGAATAAGTTAGAATTTCCTATATAAATTCAATATCTTCCAGTAAACCACCCCAGGAGGGCAATGATCTACCAACAATCCCTGGCAAAACATAGGGAAAACTTCCAATCATGGGTCGATTTGGTGAACAAAGCCTGTCCCACATGATATTGAACAATCTTGTCTTCAATCCTATCTCTCAATAAGATCCTTTTTCATCTAACAATACTGCTAACTATTGCAAGGCCTAAAAATAAAATTCCAGCTTTTACATCCAAGGCAGGAGAAATACCTATGGCTTTCCAGCTTTTCCAGCCAAATTCTGAAAAAAAACTCATTTTCCAACTTTTCCAGCATTTCCAGCTGGAGTGGACACCCTGAGAGGGCACTTAAACATATCTTGGTTATTGCAAAAGCTGAACTATTACTACAGCAATCTGTTCTATTGTCCATAATTTGATTTAATATCATAAATCCTCCCACAATTTCTATCTAGTTTCCTTGAATATGTAGGTATAACCTATGAGCTTGGTCGAGAGCTTGATGAATCAAGTATCCAGCATTTGCTAGTTTTAGGGCCTGATTAAGCTGTTCAGTAAAAAGACGATTTATCACATGTTATATGATCAACGCCTTGTCTGCCCTTCTGTGATTCACAATCTTCCTTGAATTCCACCGATTTTTACTAGTACATCCAATACAGTAGGGCCAATTGGCTTAAATATACAAATATCGATTTCCAAACAATCCACATTCTCATTCCAAAATGAAGACCTGCAGGCGTTCTTGAGATTACCGTTTATAACAGATATATATATATATATATATATATATATATATATATATATATATATATATATATATATATATATATATATATATATATATATATATCAAGAGAAATCCAAACTCTTAAATTAACAACAGACAGGTATTGGAGAAGTCGAGAACGACCATTCCTCCAGGGCCGATACAGCACAAATAAGGTAAGTAGACTTACCCATGCTTCTATATTTAATCTATTGTCCTTGTTTGTGCCCCCTCAGCCCTGGAGGGTTGGTGGTTATCAACTTCTCAAATGCCTCCCCTGTCTTTAATTACTCTGCATTGCCTACTTTCCAACCAATGGTCTATCTAAAGTAGCCCTCTACTATTGTTTGCAGCACTCCATTCTCTTTGTAGTTGTGCATTTTTCGTCTTTGTGTTGATAGTGATGTGTACATTTGAATTGCTGGAATGATCTAAATTGATGAAGCTATAGTGAAACGTTCTAAAAGTTGGAATTTTTTCTTGAGAATCTATTTATCAATTTTACAATTTCTAAGATGGTGAAGCTTATAAATATAAATATAAATATAAATACATATAGATATATACGTTATAGATATATACATTATATATATATATATATATATATATATATATATATATATATATATATATATATATATATATATATATATATATATATATATATATATATATATATATATATATATATACACACACAACAAATTCAAGCGCACCTTCCTCCTGTTTTTGTATACTTTAACACTTCTGCTATTTGGAGGCAGTCCTAATAATAAAATTAAAAGAAAGAAAGCATAATTACTATTTTCAGTGTTGATATCAATTAGGATTTGACATGATAAGACATCACTTGTCACGAGAAAAAAGAAGAAATCGTTGATTTAGAACCAGAATGCCAAATCTCTTGTAGAGATCGAAATAATGGACATCTAACTAAAATCTACAGCCACCATCTGCTTAGCAGCTATAATCTACCACCACCATCTACGTAGCACTAGATGTTATTCTCTCCTTTGTAGATAGAACTTTAGAAGAGATGCCTCTATATAAGGGAAATCCAAGTTTGACTACGGCTTTAACAATTTGCAAAAAATATTGCTCAAATTCCAAGCTTCTAATTCAGCAACCAAAGGAAAGTCACTCTTCTGTCATTCTTGCAAGCTTGTGGCAAACCACTCAGATAGGAAAATCCCATACACATTGTGCTCAGATTGTCAAAAATTGGAAAACATTTGATTTCATAGTGGAGGTAGATATTCATACAGCACTATTTACTGACCACTATAGTGGTCAAGTAAGTAGATGTTCTGAAAATCCTACTAATTGACCACTATAATGATCAATTAGTAACACCGTGAATACCGTATAGATACATTATTCACAGTGCTACAAACTATGATAGGGGCCAGGTTCCCAATGACCTGCGTTGCTGAGACTACCCTGTATTTCTTATCTTCACATCTCAATTTCTTTTATTTACATACCATTAATAATACTGCAGTTCTGAGATGGTTGTGGCATTGCAATGGAGATCAATTTGAAAACTGGTTGGAATGTAGCACCTTCCTGGCCCTTATAAAGTTGGATATGAGAATCAAAAGGATTCATGACATGTGCATAGACTTTACAATCAACAGCATTAGTGAGCGGAAATGCATTGATGTAAAAGCAATGGTCAAATTTATCATGGGGAGACAGCATGCCTAATTGGTTTGAATAGCCATGAGGGATTTTGGTAATCAGAAGGCACTCACTACAACCAGGGATAGTAAAATTATAAAAAAGCGAGTGTAAGGGGACCCTGGCTGGTGGAAAGCATGAAACATGGGGATGGTTCCTCTCTAGGGGTACTGGAAGAGGCGAAGCACTTAGAAAAGGAACCAGACAGAGAAGCCCATGGTGTCAAATGGCTACGCCTATGAGGGCCAATTAGGCTATACAAACCCCTTAGGAAAGATAGTTGATGCCTTTGAGCAGCGACAAAATCCCCTCCTAGAATACATTGCAATGGCTGTAGCTAGTTGTTTCAAACCATAAATTCAACATTATAACTATAATCACACCCTGATAAAGCAAATATGGTTGCCATTAATCCCAAAAAAATAAAGGGCTGGCCTGTAACTGGCATACTTTGCTGAGAGCAAATACTCTTGAGTGGGGTTAAAGTCTTAACTTGGAAGGAACACCTATCTGCAATTTGCTGATAAGGGTCAGCACTTATGATGTATTGCATGGATCCCATATCAAAAAGAGTGGATAACTGAACACCATCCGGAAATAAGCAAAACATGCTGAGGCTGGCAAGGTAGTGGAAAATCAGAAAAATTTCCTACAGCAAAAACAGAGGGGAGTTTGCCGTGCCAACCTTGTAATACTGAGGTAACCCCTGAAAGTGAGAAGGACATGATCTACACGTCTACTTTGCAATGTGCAACTGTCTACAAACTGCGAGTGGTTGCTTTTCTCCTCAGGGATCCAATGTTGGTTCATAAAAAGTTACTTTTAGAGACTACAGTATCATTCACTTTGTCTACTGGAAGGTTGGAGTGAAGCCTGGTTTTCCTGTAGCTGGGGTGGTCCGGGGATTGCTTGCGGCGCATTGGTGGTGTACCTCGAAAGTAGCTGCTACCATATTCTGTACAACACGACATATCCAATCAGTGACCATTGACATGATGCTGTACTGCTGGGAGAGTAGGAACCAGTGGTGCTCTTCTAAATTTTCTGCACTGCGGGTAGTCTTGCTATTCATGTGAATCGGCAGCGCTAAGCCCCCCTTGTTCTTTTTTGCGTTGAGTTGATACTGTTAAATTGACAGCATCACCTGCAGTTGAGACTAGATGACTTGCATCCTTCCTGCTCTAGGTGGTGCAGAGAAAATAAAGCATGCAATTTTGTTATGCTTAAGATTGTTATAAAAAAAACAAACATGTTCGTTGCAACCACAAATTTCAAGCTTGTGACACTGACCTCTATGCAGTGTAGTGCAGTGCAGTGCAGTGCAGTGCAGTGCAGTGCAGCCAACAATGCAGTGTTTCTCCCTATGGAGAAGGGTACATGAGCAACCAAAATGGCCCATTTCTCCGCAAAGGAAACAATGCAGGTGGCTAGTAGGCTGG
Organism: Cassiopea xamachana; assembly: GCA_900291935.2. Taxonomy (NCBI): domain Eukaryota; kingdom Metazoa; phylum Cnidaria; class Scyphozoa; order Rhizostomeae; family Cassiopeidae; genus Cassiopea; species Cassiopea xamachana. Next base: position 6,857,681 of record OLMO02000278.1, on the reverse strand, counting down.
GCTGCAGGTGAATTGTCAATACGGGCAGCAAAGACTGGAGCGCAATTGGCCACCATCTTTTATGAAAGCTTCTCCAAACCATCAAGACATTGAATGTCAACAGACGTAGTATGGGGCAAGGGCTGGGCAGCTGTGATGGAGTAAGTGGCTTGGGGCTGAGGCAAGGTTTCAAGAGCATGGGAACACTGAGCAAACTGGACTGTCCTATCCAGGTCTGGTGTGGGATCAGATTTCGGGAGTTTTAGTTACTAATCCTGTAAATGAAATGGATACATTGGGTTGGAAGGAAGGTGTTAAAGGCATCATTACCTAGACATGGCTCTGCTGTGCGTAACAGTTCTTGACAGTGCCATAAGAAGAGAAGGATTCTCTGAAGGGCGCAATTCTTGAAAATGGAATGGAAATCCTCATGATAAGAGAGGGCATGACACAATTACACAAATTTTCCATAAGGTGTCCATGTATTTCTTTGGTGTTTATTTTCAATGGATTTGTAAAAGTAACAGCAGGCCCCTGCAAAAAAGCAGGAAACTTAGAGTCAGGCTTCATTAGTCCAAATGTTTGCAACAGCACAATGGTTAAAATGGAAAAGCCAGTGGTCGAAGTCACAACAATCAAAGCAGTCAGGCACAACTGAGGAGGCAATGCTACTGGTAATAAGTCTCCTCTCACCAATTTGTAATGTAGAGCTATGCATTGCTACAATCATAACTAAAGGGTAAAGATGCACACATGACAATAGCAGTACATGATAGAGATAGTACCTATAATTGACAATACTACAGACTCACCAACTTAATTTCACATATAAAATACAAATTATACATAGGCCAGCACACAATATATAACAATGCAATTAGAATAATTGCCCTCACTGCTTGAAGACTGGGTTATGGGGGGGATGAACATGTCATTGGTTCCATGGGATATGTGCCACTAGAATCCATGTATAAAATTGACAGACCACATCCACTTGATAGCAGATTATGCAAGACACCATTCTCTCCACTCATGCTACTTGCCCAATCAACCACTCATACCACTGGGAGACAACGCTTCTACAATGGTGATTATCATTATGTTTTAAAGATATGGTATAATCCGGTTATAAAGCACTTCAAGGGCTCACCTGATTTGGTAAGTAATAGACCAAGAACGTAATAATGGACCAAAGTGTAGCCAATAAGACGCATCCTATCACATGTAACTGCATTTGGATATACATTTCGGTTAACCTTTGGCTCACTATCCGACGTTTTCATACTCTGATGATTGTCGGACAAAAAAAGCTTGTAGTATGTTAAAAGAATGTTGCCGCTTTTTCGTGCTGTGGTAATATTAGATAAATACAGAAAAAACAATATTTGGTATGTAGATAGATAAAACCAGAACAAACAATATTCCTCTTGGTTTTAAACGTGATACAAATTGTAAACAGAGTGAAGAAAGAAAGATGACTTCAATTTTGGAGACTTATATGACTAGGCTTGCAGAAATAGAGCTTATAGAACTTGTCACAGAATATGTTTGCAAATTTTCCAACTTTTGGAAACCTTCACTTCTTCAAAACCAAAGTACTTGACTCTCACTGAATCGGCCTGACTTTTCCAAATATACCTAAAATTTGATACTTTCACACTGATTTTCCAGACCTTATGAATCCTGCCCCAGCCACTGACTTCCCATTCATTCATGAGTACGAAAAGCTTCATAGCAGTATTGTCTACATTCAAAGAATTCATCTCACCCCCTCTACTCTCATAACCTGCCGAACAAGTCCTTCCCATGCATCTAGCCCCTACTTACTCCTACTCTTAGGCACCTCAATTAGGTGCCCTAGCAGTATGGGGTCATCCCATGCCAAATGGTCCTGGAGTTCCACATGCCCCACCTCACATCTTCATGAAACTGTGCGAATATGTTCATATATGTAAGTTAGGAGCATCCTGAAAATTTCAGCTTTATATCTCGTGTCACTCCAAAGATATCAATTTTCAAGTTTTCAGACTGAGCAAATGTATCAAAAGTTATGGTTTGTCCATGTTTAAATGTTGAACTAACATTTCTCACAAGACCTTCAAGAAGAAATAGCTTCTTTGTAGAAGTTAGCAGGCACTTAACATGACACAGAGCCAAATTGGCCGGTAACTTTTTCCATCTCTGATCCCCCTGAAACATAAGATCAAACTTTCATTCAAAGATGAAAATTTTAAAAAACAATGTGCTATCTATCATTCAATGAAATCAGCAAAAACAGTTGTGCGGACTCATTGAGAACTTTGAATTTCATGTGTCCATGAAATGCCAATATTTGCAAAAATCTTCCATTCATGGCTATCAAAGGTGCTTTCATCAGCATAAAAAACATTGCAACCTAAATGTAGCAACTTTAAAAGATAGCGAAACTTTGGAAAGTGCTTTGAGAAATAGCCTTGTCAAAGTAGGTACACTAACTATAAAAAATTTTGTTGTGACAAAATATCGGACAAATATTTTTCTGAAGATGAAATTTTTTGCTTTCAAGAATTTTGAGAATTCGCATGAAAAAAACTGAGGTCAGAGATCAAGTTAAGCATCCTTTTAATCTAGTCAATGGAAACTACAGCGCTAACCTTGTGTGCATCATAAGTATAATCAGCTTCGTCTTAGGGATCATGAACACTTTGGATATTGATAAAATATTTAAGAATACAAATACAAATCTCGCTATAACTGGGTAACTTGCACGTGGCAGACTTGGTATGGAAAGACATTTGACTTCTGTGCTATCTTTCAAAAGCATTCTTAATTGTGCGGTTACTTTAGAAAGACCTGGTGCAAAATTCTGCAGGTAATTTGTCATACCAATAAATCTACGAAGTTGATGCTTATCCTCAGGTGGTGGCATTTTAATAATTGCTTCAAATTTCATGGATCTGGTTTGAGACCTTCCTCTGAAATGACATGACCTACATACTTTAACTCTGGGACTTTGAATTTCCTCTTATCTTCATTGAGCTTTATGTTTCTTTGCAAACATCTCTCTAGCAATGCTTTGAAATTGTGATCATGGTCCTTCATAGCTTCATCCTTAGAATCCCCTACTCCAAAAAACAATTATGTCATCTGCTACTGTCTGTACATCATTTAGGCCTAGTAAAGTGTCATTTAGCCTTCGCTGAAATTCCTCTGGGGGCACTGAAATTCCAAACGGCATCTTAAGCCACATATATCTACTCCATGGGGTTGCAAATATAGTCAATTTACTACTCTCTTCATCCAGTGGAACATGCCAGAACCCATTTTTCACATCTACCATTGAAAAGACTTTTGCTTGAGACAGATCTGATAATACTTCTTCCATTACCGGGAGTGGATAGTGGCTTCTCTTTAGAGCTTTATTTAATGGCTTAGGGCCTAAACAAAGACGTACTTTCCCATTTGGCTTCAACATTATGACGGCTTCTGAAATCCAATCTGTAGGTTCCACAACTGGCTTAATTATATCCAATTGTGTTAGCTTATCGAACTCCTGCTTGTAGTTTGCTTTAAAAGCTATAGGTGGTTTCTTGGCGGTAGCTGAACAGGAGGCACATCAGGGTCAATTTGAAGGTGTAACACATCACTGAACTGTCCTTCACCTCTAAAAATTCCTTAAACTCTGATATAACTTGTTCTTTTGTCAAATTTCCTTCAACTGAGTTTTCAGCTGTTGAAACATTTTGCAGATTCAGAGTTATCAGTTGCATTCTTTGGATCACCTTTGCTCCTAATACTGAACTGTTCTCTTCTTGAAAACTCTGAAATTCTATTTTATACTTCTTTTTATTCTTTGGGTTTCTTACACTGAGCCTTATTTTCCCAATACGCTTGATAACTGTATTGTTGTACATAAACAGTGTAGCATTAGATTTGGATAAGCTTGTCAATGTCTGATCATTGCTAACTTCTTTATATTCTTGCACAGACAAAACATTAACAGTAGCTCCAGTATCAAGCTGAAATTGAACTTTTTTACCATTAAAAATCATAGTAGCAAACAGTTTCTTCTCATAATGCACATTCTTCTGCTTCTCAGTCTCTACAACAAAAATATACTCCTCAGCTGAACTATAATCATCCAAAGATTCAGGAACATTGTCCTCATAGACCGCATGAAAAGTCTGTCTCATAGCTTTGTTTCTACACTTAACTGCAAAATGATTCTGCATTCCATATTTGCTACAACATTTGCCCCAAGATAGACAATCCTCCTTCTTTTTAATATGCTTTCTCCCACAATATTTGCAATCAATTTCCTTAGAAATTCGTTTCTTGATACCTTAAAAGCCATGAACGGGATTTTTCTTTATCGCGTTTATATCCTCCTCATTTCCAATAGCTTTGAGTTGGACTGCAGTGCTCTCATTTGCCCTATAAATATCTATACATCTGTTAAGTGTTAATCCAGACTCTTGCAGCAACCTTTTCCTTGTCGAATTTTCTCTGATACCCATAACAATTCCATCCCGAATTAAATTTTCTTCCAAAGTACCATAGTTGCACATTTTGACCAAGTTTCTTAGCACAGCTACATAGGAATCTATAGACTCATTCAATTCCTGATCCCTCTTATTAAATTGATATCTTTCATGCGTTTCATTCATTTCTCCAATGCAAAATGTCTCCAATTTCTGAATAATAATGTCCGGATTTGTGCACTAAAAATCACTATCTGAGTTTAGGCCATCAACAATTTCCAGAGCATCAGGACCTAAACACGTCAACAAAGTCGCGGTTCTCCCTTCATTACCTTGTTTAATCAATCTCGATGCGATTTCATAATTGCACTAAACTCTTTTAAATCTCTTCCAGTTATTTGCACGATTGCCTCTTATTTCCAGCTTCAGGGGAAACGGCACGTTTTGCAACATCGGGGGTGGAGGGTCAACAACTCTCACTTCTTCATCGTCAATCATGGCTGTAGGAAGCCTACCTGTGACTGTAAATTCCGCTGCGAGGTTTCGAATACGCCTTAACGCATTTCGTTATCACTTCTGGTACCATGTAACGTTCTATGAAGCCGTGCAAATTGGTAGAGAAACACGAGAAAAGACTAGGCTCTTACCATCTCGACATAAATGTGAACAACTCAAATTTCACACCTCCAAACATTACACAAACATCATGAGTTCTAGTCATGTGACATAGTCATGTGATACCATAGTCAGGTGACATAACGTCACAATAACCAAGTTTCAACATTTTGGGCAGAGTTTCTGCTGTGCAGTTGACGAAAGTGAGGACTTATCAAATGTTCACAAATTGAATTATCTAGTGAACTCGATGGAAGGTCAAGCCTACAAAGCGCTGGAAGGATTAGATATTTGAGAAGAGAATTATGTAAAGGCCAAAACTCTTTTGCAAGAACAATTTGGAAAGAAACAAAGCATAATTAGTGCCCATGTGCGGGCATTACTAAAGTTGCAATCAAGTGAGAATGAGAGAATTGCAGATCTCCAAGCGATTTATGACACAATCATGGTTCATATTCGTGGGTTAGAAAGCCTTGGCATGTCATCGGATAATTATGGAAGTCTTTTGATTGCTGTTATCATATCTAGAATGCCAGAAGATATAGCCCTCCAAGTAAAGCGACAAAACTCACAAGACGTATGGAATGTCGAAGAAACTATGACAACGATTCAACAAGAGATTGAAGCAAGAGAGGGCAGTAGAAAAATGGTTGGAAAAGAAAAAAGAAAGAGCGTTTTGAGACAACAGCAGCACGCACCATCAGTAAGTACCACTAAATCCTTTGAGGCAAAGTTAGAAAATTCCTTGAAGAATAGGAGGGCAATTCAAAGTTATTTTTGCCACAAGGGCCATTTTTCGAACAAGTGGAAGGAAGTAACGGATGTGAAACAACGAAAGTCGATTTTACAAGCTGCCAAACAATGTTTCAGATGCTTACGAATTGGACATGTGTCGAAAGATTGCAATTTCAACCGAAAATGCTTTAATTGCAACACTATTCACAATTCAGGCCTTTGTAATAAGGAGAAACAAGAGCCCAAGCAAGACCCCAAACGAGAGTCCACACAAAAGCCCAGATCAGATACATCCATGACGACGTCGAATGTAAAAGAGAAAACAGATGTATTGTTCCAAACTGCTAAAAATATCCCTAAGGTGAGGACAAAAGTAAAAAGGTATCTGTTAATATATTGTTTGATGATGGCAGCCAGAAATCATTTATTTCTGAAGAACTCAAGTGTAAATTAGATGTAAAGTCTGAAATGACTCGACTTCATAACCTTAATACCTTCGGTTCAGAGAAGCACGTTAAGAAATCAAGTGATACGGTTAAGGTTAATTTAGTTGTACAAGACGAGGTTATAGTAGTTTCAGCATTAACTTCCCCTACACAGGGTTCATACGCATCTTCCAAAATATTTTTTCCTGACTTATCCTGACTTTTTTCCTGAAAATGAAGTTGTTTTTCCTGACTACAGATCAGAAATATATAATATTTTTCCTGACTAGCATGTGTTTAAAATGATGCCATTGGTCCATCTGTTAAGAACAAGCAGTTTTTAATCTTTTGTTAATTTGGGTAAGAAAAGGTAGATCTCTGGTTAATTCCTTTCTCAAACAAGAAAACAAATATCATAAACTTGACAAGCCAGAAATGATCAATGATTCATATAAATTCAATGGCTACCGAAAAGTGACAATCACAGTTTCAACCTAAGCTCCAAAAGCACCTTGCATCATACTTGCAAAGGCCTAAGTGAAACTCTGTAAAGCCGAATCTCCAATAGCTGGAAAATGTAGAAGCAGAAAAATGCCCTGATATCTCACTGGTTGCTCGAAACTGTCGAGGAGGAAAAAACTAGCAGCCAAAAGTAGAAATTGGTTCGTTCTACTTTCAAAGCGAGACATTTTTCTGCATAATAGCGATTCGGCTTAATATACTATAACAATCCCAAAAGAAAAACTTTTGACTTTTTTAAACCAAACTAATGAACTACAAATGGTATTTAAATAGGTACAGTAGCGAATGTTCGTTACTTCAAAGCGTTGAAGTAGCGAGAAACATAATTCAGAGACATTATTTGTAATCACTTTTGAATGCAGGTGGAACCACAGGGCCATGTAATGGCCTCAAATGGTGAAATTTCTTTTAGTACATTATTTTGTTAAGAGACTTCACAAGCCAGAAAGTGAAATTGCTATAGCAAAGCATACAAATAACTCACGAATTCCATCACTTGAGCACTAACTATGAACGCTATGTATTGAAAATATGTTCAAAGAACTTTTCTAAGAATTATGACATACTTTATATCTTTGCTCGCTATGGCATCGAGTAATCTTTAAGCCAAGCATGCCCTAACTGAAACCTATTATAATCATGATTGGTCTTCCATTTGCAGATTATGAAACTCAGTCAATCTTAATGAAGGCAATAGTCTTCCATGGAAAAAAGCATATAAGTCCCTGCAATTTTCATGTAAAAGAGTAGCACAGCTAGGAAAATTAGGGAAATACAGCCAGAAAGACCAACGCTATTTAGGGAATGGAGAAAAAATATTGGGCAAGCCAAAATATGCCATTAAGACCAGTGTGACACTATGAAGGGGCAGCCAAGAACCATTTAAAGGAGCTTGGTATTAAAAACAAAGTAAAGTACAAAGACAAATTCTCAAAGAAGAAAATCAGAAAGAGGAAGAGAAAATTAGAACAGAAACTCCTCATCAAATAAAGTCAATCAACTTCTTCAAAGTTTTCAGCGCATTTCCGCTAGTAGTGAAAGAGCACTTTGCAAAACACTGATTTCCCCTGCCTGCTCTTCTGATTTTCTTTTGAAAGCATTTGCCTCCGAAATCATAACCTGAATATCCTTTCTTTTCTCTGCAGCCTTCACCATGGATACAAATTTTGTTTCTAGGTTTGCTTTGCTCTTCTCCAGGATGGCAGTCTTTTCCTGCAGCTCCTTCATTTCTTGATTGAGGATTTCCTTTGCTGATTCCTTTGACTTCCTAGCCTTCCTCATTTTTATTTGGTCTAGATGATCATGATACCTGGTCCTTGCTTTTGCACAAGAACTCCTGAGCTCTTTCCCAGTATCCACAGCATGTGGCTTTTTGTTGCTTGACAAAAGGTAATCTTTGATGAGCCTTTTACTACAATTGACTTGTCGGCTATGATCTTTTTAAGAACACCTGAACTTAAAGAAAACCCTCTTTCAACATCATCCTGACCATGACTGAGCCTGAGTATTATCTTGAGAAGAGATGATAACTCTTTGAATTTTGGTACTTTCACTATGTAGAAATAAAATTCATCCAAAGCAGGTAATGTTGTAACATCAAGGGTTCAACAACATCTCTCATGGATGAATATTGTGTTATGACTGTGTCAGCAATGCGGGCGGGAATCAACTTCAGCAACACCAAACGTTGAAGCAAACTTTTTAGCGTTTTCACGAGAGATGACTCTCTGCAGTTCACAACAGTTGTTGGGTTGAAAACCACAGCATTGCGCAACACTGCTGAGTCCAGTGGGCATCTTCCCTTCAGTTTGCCAACAATAGTTTTGATACATTTCACAAAACGTTCATAGAACTTATTTTGGCTTTCTTTGGTAAAAAAAACGTTCTTTGCTAATCCAGAGTGCGCTTTCGGCAACAAATCCAATAGAAAGTCTTTTCTTGACCTCATGTTGTTCTGACAGATATTGGTCTGCAGCAATTTATAGCCAATGGAACACTGTTCTAGTACTTCATCCCTGGCAATGATTTTCATTAGTGACCTAAAAAGAGCTGTCAAATCTGTGTATAAATATGGAAACATGAGGCAATTTGTTTTGATATCTCGATAGAAAGGGTTCAAGTTAAGATGCAACATAGAAGAAATAAACTCAGTTTGGCAGTTATTATGGGGTCCTAAATCACTAATCGCTCAGCTTCAAAGCTCTTCCCACTTGGTTGCTGTCTTTTTGGCAAGGAACGCCAAACCTGGAATAGGTTCTGCATGTTTGGCCACTCTTGTGAGATTCTTCGTTATTTTGATGTGGCTGCCATCTTGAATCTCTGAAAGATGGTAAATGCGGAGGCGCGCATTGCCGTTTCCTCTTGATCGAACAGGAAGACTTGCTCGCTCGGGAAGGCAAGACGTGTTTGTAGGCCTGAGGAAACGCTTGCGCTGGCAAGGCGTTGTTCTAGGCCTGAGGTTTGTTGAAATACGTGCTTGTAGGCCTGAGGTTTGTCGTTCGTTTGATCAGGGGCAGCAGCGTGTGCGTTGGATGGTACATTTGCTTATTTGTACGGTACTTGTGTACGCTTAACTAGTGTGCTACTGTGTACGTTAACTAGTTGTTAGTAGTAATAATTCTGGATTATTACTACTGCTAAGGACTGTCTGTTACAGTTCGAATGGTGGTGAAGGAGGTGACAGGGGGAGGCTTGGAGGTCACCGTAAGTTTTGATAACAGCCACCTTGTTTCACACAAAAACAAAGGATATTGACCGCTTCTGGTGACAGTGAAGTAATCTGCACGATGTGCTGGAGTGTCATGCAAAACAGTATGTGCCCGTTCTAGAACACTCTTCAGTGCCCAACAAGGTGCTTCAAGCACTATTTTGAAGGCACCATGGATGATATGCAATCCACAGGAGCCAATATCTATCATACCAGGGCCAGATATCTCCTTCCATTGCTCTACTAGTTTTGAGTAGAACTTATGGTTTACAGTGGGTCCATCCATGGACACTTGCAATGTTTTGCCAAATTAATGCTTGCAATTAAGTAACTGAAATGAAAAGGTCTTGATGTGTACAATGGGCCATGAATCTGGAGTCCCAATAATGGTCTTAACATGCTGACACTCAGTATCCCAGAACCTTACAACAATGTCCATTTGACACTCTTCTGTTGTCTTATTAAGAATTTCATCAGATTCACCTACTAAACTCCGGGACCTACTCATTTCGAGTGCTAACAGATCCTCTATATAAGGAGCGATACCCCCCAGTTAGTCAGATATTTAATTTTGTCCGCACCACACTGACCACTGCTCACAATTTGACTGTCAGGAAAAATGCTTTTACAGGTTTCACTGACATCCGTTGCAGAATTATTTGAAAAAAATGTCCAATAGTCAAAGCCCAAACAATGTCTGCTTCCACACATGGTAACCTTCCATGCTTTCAGTAATAGTTGTCTGGACCTTTACAGTAGAAACTTGCCTTGTTGAGCANACCAGGAATGTAGGAAAGTTTGAAAAGCTTGTTAAGAACAGGGGCGAGTTCAGGGGCACAGGGCTTTAGAACTATAGCAGGTATACCATCAGGTCCACTAGATTTGGAGGTGTTAAGCTGAAGAAGGACTTTCTAGACTTTGCGTGTAGAGAACTAAATAGGGACATTGTGATGGTGGATGTGGGGTAGAGGAGCTTGGAAATCTTGGTCATCAAGATTGGAATTGGAAGCAAAGGTTGAAGCAAAAAGGTTATCTTTAGAGGAAGGAGTGCCTGAAGATGAGCCAGAATTGTTTTTTAGAGGTGGAAAAGAAGAATGGCAAAAGTTTTGTGAGACAACTTTGGCTAAGGAACAGAAGGAGCGATATCATGTTTGGCATGAAGCAATTTTATTGCTGATACACTTGACAAAAGAGGATTTGGCATGATTGATCGTTTTAGAGCATAGGTTATGAGTTTGTACAAATAAAGCTCTTGAATGTGGAGTTTGGTGCAGTTTCCATTGTTTAAAGCTGTGGTGTTATGTTTGACAGCTTTTGCACATTGTGAAGTGAACCACTTTGGTGATGATTTTTTGCCATGTTTATAGGAAGAGGGAATGAAAAGATCCATACCAAGTTGAAATGTGTTAGTGATGAAGGCGGCTAAAGAGGAAGGATCGTTAGACAAGCCAGAATACCAGGGACAAGCAGTGAAAAAGTTTCAAAGAGAGTCCCAGTCGGCTTTGCTATAGTGGAAAACTTTTTGAGGAGAGGAAGATCTATCCTGGTGGGAGACAAAGTTATGCTGTAACGTGATAAGGCAGTGATCAGAATTACCAAGAGGAGAATCTAGAATAGGGTTAGAGTAGGTATCTGGGTTTGTTATTGATCTATAGTCGGAGAAGGAAGACCTGGCGGCATCGGCATCAGTTTGGAATTGAATGTTTCAATACATTATGCCTACTCATGTCTATTTTGATTACACCTGATGCGTTTCTTCATCAATAGAATATTCGCCAGAATTCCCCTTTTCTTTTCATCAGTAGTTTAATTGTAAGATTTTATGGTTGTGAATGAATTCGTTATTTGGAAGCTGGAGATATGTTCTTCTGGATTCATAGAGATTTCCCCTTTATGAAACAACAAACTTAAATAAAAGAAAATTGTTCATATCTGTTTTGCCAGCTTGTTTCACTACTCCAGCGATTCCATTTCAACCTGGAGTGCTGCAGGGTGATTGTCTTAGTCCCCTTTAGTTCAACTTGTGCTTTAGCACATTTATACAAATCACAAGCAAGAAAAATATGTTCACTTAGGTTTTTCTCCACATGATGCTAGTGACCACTTCTTCCATCCTATTCACTGGTTCAAATTTGCCGACGACGCAGCAGTTTTGACAAGCGATGAACGCGAAAACCAGTTGTTATTGAATCACTTCACCAGATGGTGCCAGTGGGCTTATATGCAAATACACGTAGACAAATGCATCAGATTTGGAATAAAAACGTTTTCTACTTGATCTCTGCAATTCCAACCAAAACTCCTCGTCAACTCTATGAGTGTTCCAACTGTCAAGAATGGTGAATCATTCAAATACCTTGGCGGCTTCTTCAACTTCGAAATAAATAACAAAGATCATAAAGATCTCCTTTTATCTTCATTTCTTGACATGCTACAAACAGTTGACTCTTTGCATATTCACCCCAAAAACAAATTGTTACTTTATCATCGCTATATTTTTTCCAAACTCTCTTGGCATCTAACTGTAGCAGATTTGTCTAAAACATGGATTTTTGAACTTCTTGACAATGTCGTCACAAATTATATTCGCCAGTGGTTAGAACTTCCCATCCCTGCAAAACTAAGTGCCATCATTCTCTCACACAATAATTTAGACCTTTCATTTCAACTTCCATCTGTTAAGGTTATACAATGCCAAACTGCCTTACGTTCTGCTCTGAAGTCTTCCGAAGATGAGGCTATAATAAAGCTATGGAAAAGCACCAATTGTGGAACTAACATCCAGCATGACACTTATAAAAATGTCCTAAAAATTGTCAGTGGTAATTATGTTGAAAAGCTCCAATTTAAGCTGCCATCTCAAGGCTTCATCATATCATTCCTTCTTGAGAAATCCCTGAAGAGACTCAATTCCTTGTGGTCTAGAGCTCAAAGCAGCCTCCCTAGTAACATCTTTAATTTCCCCATTAGATGTTTAAACAATACTCTTACTAACAAAAAACCTCTACCTGTGGAAACTTGCCACCACACCTGACTGCACTTTTTGCCTTCAGTCCGAGTCACTCCACCATGAGATTCCTATCGTCCTTTGAAGATAAATACGAAGCTAGTACTATATTCCCCGAAAGGCAGTGCCTACTTTTCCTAAACTTTCACTATCATGAGTGAAGATGAATCGCTATCCGAAATTCACTTGAACAAGAATGGCATTCTACGTAGCGAAAATGCTGTTGAGTTAGTCTTGTAATGTAATAAATTAAAGTGCTTATGCATCGACAATTTCGGAATTTAACTTTCGCATTTTGTAATGCAACTTGGTGCTGTGATCATCATGCTACAAACTAAAGTATCATAACTCATATGGAAACAAGTTATGAGCCCTCAAACTTCGCTATTTTGGCATTTCAAGTGCGAATTCTAGCTACTGCGCATGATGTCATAACAAGTACGCAAAAGAATTTTGATCGCTTGTTAGCATGGATTCCACTAGCAAGTCCTGCAAACGTCGTGGAGGACTGTACTGTGTGGCTGGTCTCCCGAACAGAATAAGCTCCACACATGGTCAGCATACAGAGGGAAATCCGTTCATACTTTTTACTCAACGAAATAGACAGGAAAAGACACTAAGCTTGCGTCAGGTTTGTGTGAAGATATAGGCCAAAGTGGAGCAGCACCAACTCGTCTTTCCTTTACTCTGACCATTTGGATGAAAACTGTTTTACGAAGAATCAGGAAGTCCCTGCCAAACTTGAAATGAAAAGGAAGCTAAAGCCAGATGTTGTTGATTGATTTATCATTGGCAGACACAGCAGATACCATTGATCAGTCACAGACAGATAGAGCTAAAAGACAGATGAGACTTATCTATGTGTTTGTTTTTTAGACCCTGGCCAAGTAGTAACAATTAACAACGTTGAGGAAAACAGGGCAGGTAGGTACGTTGAGTTGGTAGATTGGAAATGGCCTACTAGTAAAGGAAAATTATACTGCCATAGCAATGTATTTCAATTCCTTTCATGGACTATCCGTGATATGTGATGTGTTCAAAAATGGATGACACAATGTAGGAAGAAGAAATGTTCGCAAGACCTAATACTGTTTGTACCGGATGTCCAGTTTTGGAAAAGAAAATTGTATCCTATCAGAAAAAGATCAGTTGGCTTAGAAGATCAATGCAAATTCTACTTCATCTAACGCAGAAGCCATTACCCTACACGTTGTACAGCTTTAAAGTTTTGCTTTTAGGTCCTAAGTGACTGTTTACAAAATTTGACAAGGTATGAGCTGCAATACGTAAAAGATACTGGTACCCACCATTCCTGAACTTGGATTTGCCTCTCAAATCAAGCCGAAAGAGTTTGTGGTAGCAGTCCATGGGAGTCATTGGCCTCGACATTTTCTTTATCTTGGGCATCCGAATCGTCAGCTAGTGGCTCTCCGTGGCATGTACCTATTACCCTACACGTTGTACAAGTAGTAGCAGGCCTGGCTGTGCAAGCCCACGGTCATCATTGCCATCATCCTCTAATTGATAAGCAGTAGATTCATCATGAAATGACGATTCACTGTCACTGTTTGCTATTTTAATGAGCCGTAGCACGCCAAGACGAGAAGCTTTCTTACGCTTTGTTTATCAACTGATATAGGCCTAAAGAATGCACTCGGTTTGATCCTCGTTATGACATCACGCAATGGCTATCAAAATTCGCACCTAGTGCCTCAAAATAAATGCTAATTTCTACACCTTTCTCGCCAGTGAGAACAAAAATAATATGATATTCATGCATTGGAAAGACCGAAGTTTCGATTTTAGCTAAAACAGTATATTCAAAATTTTCGATGCATAAGCACTTTAAAGCATTTTGAAAACACATACCGTAAATTAATGTTTTTTTAAACTTATCAACAATTTCTCTTGGTGTTTTTGGTCAAACATCTGAATCATTTTTTGACATGTGCAAAGAGCTAGCCATTGAAAAACCTCACCTCAACTATATAGCAATTAAAATGACCACCATCATCATACCCACCACGTACTACAGTTTTTGCGTGAGAAGCAATCCATAGACTGACCCAGAACTCCTCTCTTACTGACACAACATTTTATAAACTATGGCTCTTTTTTACTTTTATTATTATGCTTACTATTGTTTTTGTAAACCAGCCAAGTACAGATTGCTTTTTTAGTGAGATTTGCACTTGTAATATTTAACGAGATATTATATATGAAGTTTAAAAAAAATTACCAGCTTGATCTTTAATCTTAGGCAATGTCCAAGTATTAAAATTTTCACGCCCCTCTTAACCAACAAGAAATAGAAATGTGGGATACCTCACTTTCTCTCTTTCTCAGTTTATGAGGACATCACTGCATCTATATGAAATTTCATACTCTGTTTCCACATCTTCCAAACTGCTGCAATATTTCCATCTGAAAAATTCATCTCTCCTACCTGCTGAAGCGAGAAAGCCATTTTGCGCCGAAACCTTTAACTCCATTGAAACTAGAAAGCACTCAATACCTGATTAAAGCTTTACCCCTCAACAACTCAATAACTTCTGTTGCCATATAAAATCAGTTTCAGCTTCATAAGAAAATACAACATGATCACTGTTCAGGTAGCATCGAAGAAAAACAAAACCAGTTAGGAAAAATAACCATTCAAAAATACCAACAGTTTGGCTTAGCTATTCAAGCATAGAAAATCTCGTTGTTCGAACATAAATGTCCTTAAAGTTCAATGTCCTTTTAGAGTATATGCTATACTTTAGAGCTTATAGTTATTCTTTACAATGCCATTTTGGCTGTAAGCTCCCAAACCATAACACCAAATTTTTATATTGTCATACAAATGTTGATTCACTCTTTTAGTGATGTATTGTTGTTGTTGAAGTATATTGAAATAATGCGATATGAAGGCAATAAAGCAAGTAATGACTTTGCACTATTGCTTAGTATTTTGTTTCATACATTTTATCCAAACATGAACTTGACAAATAAACAAAACATTTGATAAGCAATACTTAGAATTGTATTGGCAATAGAGCCATTATATGTCTGCTGTTATATCATTCTTAGATCTGAACTGGATGTAAATGATGTGTATTCCATCTAAAACTCATAATATTCTTTTGGTTGATACATTTATTTCAGAAAACACCATTTGTACAGCAGATTTTGCTTTAGAGGAAAGAATCGTCACTTGGACACATTCTAGCAAATGGATTTTATGTGGATGAAATAGCTCAGCAGCACTTCCCCCCATATGTTCTTTGTGTTGCCTGCCCAACAAGGCAAGGTGGAATCATCCAGTGCTGCGAACTAATTGATAGCTATATTTGCAGAATAAAATGGCACTGACACTAGTAGAGGGGAAGTAGATCCAGCTGTTTGACATTCCTTGTTATAACCTAGCAGATAGTGTTGTGATGGTTTCTTTGAGTTAGTTCGTTATATTGATTCAGACAGAAATCCATGGTAATTCAGAAGCAACTGTTTCTCTTGATTACTTAACGGTTACTATATTGTTTTGTGAATGTGATGTCATTTTGTGAATTTCCATCATGTATTAAGCACCATATATGTCACCCTATCTAGTCACTGCTATGTCAGGACTTAAAAAGATTGCTGACACGATAATTTCTTCATTTATACATACGTACATAAACTTTTTCTTTCAAAAATTCAGGTTAAGTGTTATTTCAGCTCTAACTAGCGGTTGTGGACCTGCGATTGTTTTAATTTCATTGAGATTTGGACATTGTCTCACTTTCTTCTTCGATCACTCCAATTCTGTTTACATTGCAAGGAAAGGAAAAGTACCGGGTCGCTCAGAAAAATTAATTAATGTAAGCAAAACAGTTTCAGCTGAAGAAATGTCATGCATCTATTTTATGGCAATGCTGCATATTTGAGTCTAAAATCAGTCTGGTCTAGAACTAAAGTTGGGGCAAATGCTACCTCATAGAGCATTGCTTTCGCTATAAACGACGGATAAATTCTAGATTTCTATGATAGATGCGATGCAATGGAATGCAAAACAAGTACAATAATACCTTTTCACGTTATTCTGGTATCATGATGTCTGTAAAACGTTGATTATCCTGCCATAATATTCAGTGGGGTCAAGAGGACATTAATGCATGCATTGACTTCTTATCCTCATATATCAGCCATATTACCTCTCCATGTATCTACCATTCAATTCATTTGAGAACGATAGACCACACATTCTAATCCTACTATTTCTATGAGTGATACTCCCACCAGCATCAAGCTCTTCCTTAATTCTATTAAGAGGCTCGTCTAACTTGGAGGTCCCACTGTTCATTCTCATATCAGTCTTTAGGCTGTTTGTGATCATGTTTGAATTACCTTGGCGCTCATCCCATGTCAAATCATCCACACCATGACACTCTTAATCTCAGAAATTCTTCAAATTTATACCAGTTGTAGGTATCATTGAGATATGATAAACATGAAAATTTAAAGGTCTTATTCATGACCTTTCTTGAGTTATGGAATCTTTAAATTTCACCCAAATAACCACTCCATGCCAAAAAATCCGCCATTTTGAATTTACATTTTTGTTCATTGTTTTCTACCCAGACGATATTTTCATGTAAAATGTTGCACAGATATACATTTTACATTGGTAAATATAGAAATTCATTTTATTACTCCTCAAAGCTAATCAATTTTACGATATTCAATGTTTTTGTCACCTACCCAGAGTCAATCTGGGGCTTGAAATCCATGTGGCCTGATAGATATGGCAAAAATCCCTTCCTCCCCATGTTTCATACATATAACCCCATGATTGAACAAAAAATGGTGTCGGGCACCCCTTTAGATTGCTCATAATATTATCACAAAGTTAGGAAGACTTCTCGCCCAGTACTTGAGCTTGTTTATGATCTCATTGGCTCATTGGCTTGTGAAAGACAGTGACATCATTTTCGTCCAAAATGACGTCAGTGCTATTCACAATCCATTGTCAGAGACAATGAGATCGGGGAAGAAGGAATTGGAATATGAAGCAACTGTTTGAGTCAAATATTTGAATCAAATATGAAACAAGGGGAAGAAAGAAGTGTTTACCATATCTATATGGCTACATGGATTTCAAGCACCACATTTGACTCTGGTTAGAGGTGACAAAAATATTGAATACCATAACATTGATTAGCTTTGAGGAGTTATAAAGTTAATTTCTGTATTTACCAATGTACAGCTTATATCTGTGCAACTTTTTAAATGAAAATATCGTCTGGGTAGAAAACAATGAACAAACATTTAAATTCAAAATGGCGGATTTTTGCTTGGAGTCGTTATTTGGGTGAAATTTAGAGAAGGCATAACTCGAGAAAGGTAATGAATAAGACCTTCAAATTTCCATGTTTATCATATCTCAACAACACCTACAACTGGTATAAATTTGAAGAAATTCTGAGATTAAGGGTGTCATGGTGTGGATGATTTGACATGGAATGACCCTTTGGCAAGAAACAGTAATAGTATTCAACAAGAGTAGTGCCCATATTGGACAGATGCCACAGACCTTGTACCACAGTCCATATCATATGCCAGACAAATGCTCTCGCCGTTCATCCATTGCCTGCCTGCCATGACTTTACGCTTCCCTCATCAGGGTACTGAGCAGGTATGCAGCCGTGCAGCCGAGCTAAGAGCCTCCACAGACTGTTGGAGGAAAGGAATCCCCTTACCTCTAGGACGCTAATTTATGAATGTTTTGGTTGCATTTTGTCTTACATTTGTTCCAATTTTACCATGATTGTTTGCTTCCTCACCCTCAACTTGTCTAGTAGGAATATTTTCATGTTGGAAGCAGCCTTTTTTCTGACATTGGTGGAGTATTCCTTCAAAATGTAAATTCAAGGCTTCAAACTATGGAGTGAAAGTTGTGAAAATCTATCCTAAGATTTGAGAACATAGCTTGTTGCATCAAACTTAATAAACGGTGCTAGACTAGTAGAGATTCTGAGACTATGATCAAATTTTAAAGAATTCTCCCTGCATTGGCAAAGGCATTGCTCTAAGACTGTTGCTTCTACTGTTTAGCGTTTTCTCTTGTCAACATTAGTTGATTTCGCTGTATAATTGCTACATAGCCCGTCAGTTTTAGAGTGTGCTCTTTGGCACCAGATAGTAGGGAGGCCCCGATTGCAAATTTTTGAAAATTTCACCATTCATTTCCATTTATTAACACCCCCTAGATAAGCAATTTTTGAAGAAAATCCAACCCCCAATTTTATTCATATCCTGCCCCTGTTAAAGTGTTTATGGAAAAACTATACACACTTCCATTTAATAACACCGCATAAATTTTGCTTTTTTAGCAAATTGTCAAGCCCCCATGTTATACCCTCTTTACTATTCATTGCCAAAGAGTAGATTGGTAAAATATTCCATCCCATGCATGAAAAGTAGTAGAAACAGTCAACAACGATTAATAACTATTATTATTCTTATGTTTATAGCGTTTTGTACTTCTTGGCCATCTACGTTAAAGGAGAAGCCAATAAGGATTGTATCCAATAATTATTTATATTCTGGGCCTTCAATACGTCATCCAGAATCCAGAAAAGTCACACTAAAAGTAA
The DNA here is from genome assembly GCA_900291935.2 of Cassiopea xamachana. NCBI lineage: Eukaryota > Metazoa > Cnidaria > Scyphozoa > Rhizostomeae > Cassiopeidae > Cassiopea > Cassiopea xamachana. Next base: position 6,838,614 of record OLMO02000278.1, on the reverse strand, counting down.
GTAATACTCAAAGTGCCATCTGAAGTAGTAGTGGTAGTTGTTGTTCTTGTCTTGTAGAACAGTGGTTTCCAAATTGGAGTTCACAGTCTCTTAGGAGAATGCTATGGGTTTCAGGAAGTCTGCAAGAAAAATAGACTCTTATGGAATAGTATTTAGCTCGTTAGTTTATAAATCTGAGTCATCTTTGATACGTGTTGTAAGTGAAGTTGCCAAAATAAGATGAAAAGCAGTGAAACCTAGCTGTGATATTCACACCTATACCACCAGGGGAGGGGTGGGGCGCAGTAGACAATGTGGCAGTTGCAGTTAGTTGAGGTATGACAATGAACTGAGTATGTTTGATGTTTACGTAGTCTTTTTGATGACTGTAAAAGAGCTTACGAAGAACTAACGGACAACGAACTACTTTTTTATAAGTCACTTATATTTATTTAGATTATACTGGACATCACTAATGCAAAACTTCCCCGACAAAACATCACAAAACTTGTGTTTTGGTTTTTTCTTTTACGTATATAGCCTTTGATTGCATTTGATAATGAATGAGGCGACTTGAAAGCATGGGATTGTTTACAGAGCAATGCAATGAATTGATTTTGAACAGCAAGAGACACATGAGACTCTTTTTGAGAATAAAACTGAACACCATCAAGAAATTGAGTAGAAGCATAGGCCCCTAGCCATGATGATTTTGTAGTGGAGGCACTGGAGAAGGTGCAGTGGAAGGTGTGTCATCCCAATGCCACTGGAGGGGCATGGTGGATTGGCGTGGCATCCCCAATGTGAATGACGCCCCAAGAGCATTGATAATAATGCCTCAGATTTAGCATCTTGTAGGTCAGTGTGCTTCCTTAAACCTTTTTTTACATAGAGTTAGCCAAATCTTTTGCCAAAGCTTTTTGTACACACCCCACTAATAGAAATTGCCTAGTCACATATCTGAGCTTAGCTACTCCAAGCATGGCTAAGTTGAGGCAAGAGTAGTGACCATTAATCAATACAGAAGGAGCAGGAAAAGCCTCTGTGACCGTAGTTATCTAAATTGACAGAAAGTACCCACAGATCAAATACCAAGGATATGAAGAATAATAGATATAAGGAATATAACTGTAGAGACCCAGTAGTAAGTAAGGTGCAGAAGCTTGGAAGAAGGAGGAATGGAAAAGCTGATCATGAGCACAGGCGAAATTGGGTTCTAAGGAAAAGTTGACGTTGATACAGACGACTGCCTTAAATAGAAAGGATAAGTCAAAATTGCTATTAAACACAGTCTTATTATGGACCTTCTCTTATTTCCCCCCGACTTGGCTGTATTGTAGCAAAACTGCCAATTATGAAATTACTAGAAGTCACACGCGTGCATTGAAGATTCTATACATATAGACTTTGAATCGAAATTTGAGGCACTTCTAGAAAAGGATAATAGAAAGATAAAACATACAAAAGAACCTACAAAAATTGATGATAGAAGTATATCAACCGGTCAATCACGTAAACCCAGAGCATATGTGGGAATTTTTCGTAAAAGGAGAGGTTCAATATATTCTCTGCCCAGGGATTTATGCAAACTCCCTCCAGTAAGTTCCCAAAGCTATAGACTAAAATCCCAATCCTTTTTGAGGGAGTCTGTTGTGGAATGCAACTAATGACGAGATAAAATTGTCACCTTCTCTTTAGAAGTTTGAAAAGGAAATACACAGCTGGGATGGCAGTAACTGTAAATGTTTTATTTTATAAGCAGTTTAGTTGTTTTTGAGTTGAAAGTGGGGGTATTATATAGTTCTTCAAACTATATATATATATATATATATATATATATATATATATATATATATATATATATATATATATATATATATATATATATATATATATATATACATACATACATACATACAAACTATACGTTGTTTAGGATCAGGTTTAACAACTATAAGTATTCAAGTAGAAAGCTTTCTTATGGTAGGTCAGTTGCACAGGCAGAGCTTTTTAGACATTGCACAGAAGTTAACCATAACGGATTTTTAGAAGATGTTACTTTCAAATTATAGATAGGGTCTTTGGGGAGTCTAGACTTTGGGAAGGATTTTGGCAGCTTATTTTAAATAGTTTTATGCCTGAAGGACTTAACGTAAGATTTGTAGATCATTCGCTATCCCCTCTTTGCTTATTAGCAAATATGGCGTTTTCTATTATTCTTCTCCTTTCCATCTCTATAACTAATTTTTGCACGTTATACAATACCTCCTCATGTCTCTTTACAGTTCATCCACGTGTGCTCTATTGTTCCCCTCTTCATAGCGTCGGCCCTCTGTCCCTAAACAACCTATAGGTGTCCATTATTTGTTAATACCTAGGTCCCCTTAGGTAGTACGTAATGTCACCCCATTGTAATATAGGTAATTTAAACAGGCCCTGTATCATTCTAAGGTTACTACTGAAGAAGATATATTTCGAAATGTATACACATAAGACAGAATATATATATATATATATATATATATATATATATATATATATATATATATATATATATATATAGCACATCTGAAAACCGGCGTGAAACTCAGAGTTCTGTTTAACTGGATTGAAAGAACACTTTTATTTTGGCTTTTTAAGGTCTTATTCTAAAGTATGTATGTATGTATATATATCAAAAGTCAAAGTCCTTCCCACGCCCAATGGCGCATAGGGCGGCACCTATCTCCGTTTCTATAGCCCTAGGCCACGCTTTTGGGAATGCAGTGAGGGCTACAGCGGGGGGCTGGTCCACTGGTAGCTCCATGTGTTTAACTTCCCCACTCCCTTCTCATTTATCGGGCGTCAGAAGAGAAGGCAGCGAGTACCATTTTAAGATCTTTGGTATGACTCAGCCGGGGCTCCAACCCACGACCTTCCGATTGTGAGGCAGACGCTCTAACCACTGGGCCATCTCACCGGTATGTATATATATGTGTATATATATATATATATATATATATAT
>OLMO02000278.1:6784415-6803424 GCA_900291935.2 Cassiopea xamachana | reverse complement strand
TCTTTGTTTTCTTTCTGTTTATATTCAGGCCTCTGATTTCACTTTCTTCCTTGAGAACATGTAGGAGCTTTTCTAAGTCAACTTTGCTTCTAGCCAAGAGCACAGTGTCATCAGCATATCTAATGTTTTGGATGTTCACACCATTTATAGTAAATTTCAGATGATCTGATCTTTGTTTAACTTTTCTCATGATTATCTCAGCGTAGAGAGAGAACAGGTCAGGAGAGATGACGCACCCCTGCCGCACACCTATTTTGATGTAAGTCCACTCACTGATTTCACCGTCAATTGATATTGCTGCCATTTGCTCCCAATAAAGGTTCTTCAGGACTCTGATGTCTTTTCCGTCGATACCCATTTCCTGTAAATCTTTCATTATCTCAATGTGCTTCACTCTGTCTAAAGTTATTAAAGGGAGTCATTTCTGAAGACCTCCATAGACTACTCAAAAGCCAAGTTATTCTATCATCTAAACAACCAAAAGGTCGGAGGTATAATTCTGCACTGAAATCTTGGGCTTAAAGTATCTACCACACAAGTGGAAAAGCATACACATCCCTTCAAAAAGTGTTTAACCTGCCATCCAAAAGAACTCTTTCCCGTATGGTTTCCAGGTTTGCTTCTGAAGTTGGCTTTTCCAAAAAGTCCTTGTATGTTATCCAGGAAAGGATTAAATCTCTTCCAGCAGGTGCTAATGTGTGTTCTCTTTTGATGGATGAAATGTCTCTTAAGAGCTACCTTTTCTACAGCTTGTCAGATGACAGTATAGTAGGTCTGGAGGATTATGGCAATGGAAAGAGTTCTTGTCTTCTTGCAACTTCTGCATTGGTTGTCATGGCTAGAGGAATATTGTACAACTGGAAGCAGCCTGTTGCATACTTTCTTGTCAATGAATCTTGTGGAACTACTCAGCTGCATACCATTCTTGATGAAGCTCTCCTCCATTTAGAGTCTTTAGGGTTAAATGTTGTCTCAGTTGTGTCTGATCAGGGATCTAACTTCTTGAAACTATTTGCTAGCCTTGGTGTTTCACCATATCATCCATACTTTGAGATGAGAGGGAAACAATACTTTACCGTTTTTGATCCACCACATCTACTCAAATCTATCAGAAACAACCTGATGAAATATGATTTTGAGTTTGAAGGCAAGAGTGCATGCTGGCAGGACATCAAACTTTTCTATGACAAGGATCAAAAGCTGCCTATTAGGGCTTCACCAAAGATTACTGATAAGCACATAAATCCAAATGGGTTTTCAAAAATGAAAGTGAAATTTGCTGCTCAAGTCTTTAGTCATTCAGTAGCAGCTGGACTCTCTACTTATGTTGCACTGCATGCCATGCCAGGATCTGCTCTTGGCACAGCACAATTTGTATCTAAAATTGATACCATCTTTGATTGCTGCAACTCTCTTAGCTCTAGGGATCCAAAATTTTGCCGCAGGCAATTCTCCCATTCTTCTCCACATATGCATGAAATAACTAAAGGAATAGATTTCTTTGAATCATTGAAGGCAATAAACAGACAAACAGGTGAGGATAGAACAAGTTATTTAAAATGCCTGAATGGCTGGATAATCACCCTGAAAGCAATTTCATTGTTATGGCGCAAGCTATACAGTGAAGGTATTGCTTCATTTTTAATAACATGGCAGTTGAATCAGGATCCCCTTGAAAACTTCTTTGGTTCCATACGTCAACAAGGGGGCAATAATGATAACCCCACTCCAATACAATTTCAGAGAGCATATAAAAAGCTCTTCCATTCTAACTTGTTACAAGTTAACACTGGCAACTGTGAGGATGACACTGATGAATCCCTTGTAAAATTGGCAAACATTAAAGACACTTCTCCACCTGATTCAACTATGACAACAAATTCATTACAATTAGTAACACCTGACTGCAGGAATGAGCAGTTTCAAAATAGGATGCTTGCAGGAAATGCAATAACATGTCTCTGGTTACCTTTTGAGGAAAACCTTCCTTAAACACACATGAAATCTGTGCAAAAGTACTCTAGTGGATGATGATAGCTATGATGACAGACGAACACTCCTATCTTTTAAGGCCTATGATTCAGATTCTTCATATGGGGGGCTGATTGCCCCTTCCAATGTTATGCTCCAATATACTATACAACTTGAAGATACATTTATAAAGCACTTAAGGAACCTCCAAAAAGTTACCTGTGTTGGTCGTGATCTCTTACAACTTCTTGAAAGCATTCACCTTGATCAGCCTTGTGACTCTTTTAACACAAAATATCTTCTAATGCTATTTATTAGACTACGAGTATACTACTGTCTGAAGTTTGCAAACAGAGGGTTGAGGACACCAGGAAGAAAGAATAAAAAGTACTTTAAAGTAGCTCGTTTGTAATAAAGCACAATTCAGCTATCTCTAAGTGTATTTCTGTGTATGTTCTGATTCTCTTCTCATATACATGATCTGGTCCAAATGTTAGTGCAGCTACTGAGGTTAGTCTTAGGAGGTTCGTAACATATTAAAAGTAAAAAATATTCAAAAGAAGACTTTTCGAACTGTTTACCTTCAACTAGCGAAATAGATCGCTTCTCCTTCGATGTACGCATATTGTAGATTCCAGCATACGCTGCACGCCATAGGCTATTTTCGTCTCCGCCATTACACTATGTCTCCAAATGAAAACGAGTTTAAGTAAGAGCGCAGTATGAATCTGTGCCCCGAAAACAACAAAGATGTCGACAAGAGTGTCCCTTCTACCTATTCACTATTCTGTGACTATACTCTCAGATAAGTTTCAGTATGCGCTTTCATCAGCCGAAATAAAATTCATTTTACTTTCCTTTTTCTTTTGTAAGCCAGTTTCTCACGTTTGCAAACTTGTCTGATTGAATGAGAGGATGTGAGAAGGATGCTACCTTTATTTACAATAGATTTGGCACAATACGTACTCTGCGCATGTCATGAACTTGAATTACCGGCCTCATGTGCACGCAATGCCTAAGCGACTTTTTCTTGGTCGGCTGCTTAACCAACCTAATATTTGGCAGCTCAAATATTCGGCCGGCCCCGTGTAAACGTCGCTTAATCTGGAATGGTTAATAAAGCAATTCAACGAGAATTCTGAGTCTATTTGCCTTCGAACAACTTCATAATGTTCCTCGTCCTGGTTACCATTCCTAAATTTATATTGAAGCTGGGGTTTCCAAATGATATCTCAATGTCACATGTTCCTGCAAATGCTACTAATTCCTTGGAGGGATAAAACTCAAAGGGAAAACTTTTTCTAATTGATAAATATACCGTAGCTCCCTTATCAGGGAGGTTTTACGGTAACGCTATTAATGTTGTTCTTACCGATCTACTTATGACTGTCTCAAATATTTACCTATTTACAATAACTGTTTTCAAATATTTATTAATACACACAGTATACTCTGTTAGTAGGGGGCAAATAACAAAGATTGCTATGTGAAGCAATTCGATAAGACAGCATAATTTCATTCTCATCATACACCTATTTCAAATATGGAAGCAGGGCACCTTGAATCAGTAAAATATTGGTTGATAAACACTTTCGAGCTGCTTCCACACAGAAAGATGTACAGCAGAGTTCGTACACTTGCCATAATATGTTGTCTAGCTTATGATTTACTCTCTATAGGTTACTTGTACGTTGTCGTTGCTTTGAAGTATAAAGGGTAAGAAGCAGACAAAAGGAGTAGAGAAATTTATGCGGCTTCCTACGAGTAAGCAACTTCCATAAACTTTACAGGCTCACACATAACTGTGTCCAACTATTGAGAGGAATGTTATAATGTTTTTTTGTCGGAATATGATAAGCACTGATGGAATATCAGAATAGGATGTCAAAATAGCGAAAATATTGCCTGATCATTCACAACTTACTATTTCACATAAAATCACAATGTACAAACATTTCTACTACTAGCATACTAGTATACTAGGCTCTGTAATTTTGAATGGTAGTATATAAGAGTTGAACCTATCATAACTGCCTCCAGTACATTTGATCAGGATTGTATCCAACTTAGCTCATAAAGCACCATTTATTCAGCAAAGCATTACTTTCTTAGAAAAATATATTTCTAGGTCAAACAAAAAAGACTATTGCTGTTCAAAATCTAGTGTTAATATGTGTTGCAAATATAAACATGTGATACTCCCTGACGAAGAAAATGGTATTTCATCTTTTGGTCTACTTTAGACAATTTTGAGTATAACAAGGGATGCCTATATGTTTTAAATGATGTGATGGAGTAGAATGTAAACAAAGTTCATTCTTGTATCCAGAAATTTCACTGTGGATAAGACAGTCTGGTCTATCTTCAGGAAAATATGAATCATTTCTAGCAAACAAAACGGACTCGATGTTTAGCATCAGCGTGAAAAGACTAACCGAAAATAGGTACCAATCACCAAATAATATTTTTCATTGAGAAAAAGTGGACCAGTGTAATATCTTTTGCCCTTTATATTTCAAGAGCTTTCAAGTGTTGTATGCCGTATCTTTTATACTTTAAGTGATGCTCATCGCTAAAAGCAAAATCTGGCCAAACCCTTCGCACAGAAATAAAGAGGAGAAAAAAATGTTGAAAAATACATCCAAACAATCTCCTGTTAACCTTTTAAATAGAAAATAAGGAATTGAAGTCATTCATGTCTGCAAATGTTTTGCACTTGTTTTCCGAACAATCAGCGTAAAAAAATACTAAAGGAATCAGTCAACATGACATGGCCCCAAAACGAGAACATAATGTGCTCTGATTTCTAGTTTCTTGAACTGTTTTCACTGATCTATAAGGTTTCTAAGAAGAAGCAATTGATACTTATACCAGCACTTTCAAAACTGATAAAGTATAAGCCCAGTGATACAATGCAGAGGTGGGACAAAATAGAAAGCACAGAAGACAACAAAAGCGACAAAGCACTGCTATTGAGAAGTATTAATGTATTAATCAGCAGACAACCAAATGAAAGCAAAGTACTCACCCAAGATTGTTGATACAAAGCAGTCAAAAGATATAGGGCATATTCTATGTTCTGCACTCGTGTAGGGCACCTAAAATTGTAAATCTAATCATTTCATCTTCCTTCCACAGCCAAAACGACTAAAACTTAAATGCAAAAAATCTCTCTGGATAGGTGCAAAACAACCTAAAACTATCAGAAAAATTATATAGTAACTTGTAATTAAACATATAAAGAACAGTTTTTGGTACCCTACACAAGCAATTACTATTATTTAATGTCTTAGAATAATCTACAGGTGAAAGAGTAGGCTGAAGGAAAGGAAGGCTTACGACTAAGAGTTACTTGCCGCATAAAAAACGAAAAAACAGTTACAAAATTAAAGTGAGGAAACATAACTCCAAGGCAACATGTAATATGGGGGAAACAAGTCCTGTCTCATCTACAATTCTTATTTATCTCCTGAAAGTTTGATAATAATATTGCATTAATACCCTAGTGGGGGTAAGCAGATGCTTATCAAAGGAAACATAAGACACTCATTGGGTCCACTTGCCTGAAGGCCACCCTTGAGCAAGGTGTAACACCAACCTAGCTCCCCGTACAGGGTTATGTATGAGGATGGTCAGCAACTTTCCAGTATTGTATGAAGGCAGAGAAACCATAATCAGGTCAATGGCTTTATACAACACTCGGCAAGCAGTTTCATACAAGCAATGGTATTACTGGTTGGCGACTAAGCACGCAGAGGCTATTGCTGGAATCCATAGCTCTGGAGGTCTATCGGATTCTCTTTGCCTCCTAGTATTATCATGAATATGTAAACTAAGGGGATTTCAGATCTTGGCAAACGGAGAGTGGAAACTGCAAATAGTCAAATTGCCCAGCCCGTTGTGGTGATTGTAAGATGGCAGGCAATCCCTTAATGTCAACCAGCGACTGCTATAACAGTGGAATCTGGAATGTCAAAAGCCTATACCAACAACGAATGCTGGCATGTGCAATTCAAGAAATGGCACAACTGAATCTGGGTATTCTAGGGATATCATAGACCTTCTGGCCAGATGAAGGTGAGTTTAAGAATAGTATACCAACCTTGGAAGAAACTTACAAAGTAATTTATTCTGGAGGGAAAAGACACAGAAAAGTAGTTGGGGTTATTAAGAACAATGAAATTGGAAAGACAGTCTAATACTATGTAAAAAAATCTGAAAGAATAAAATGTTTGAAAATAAAAGCAAAGCATCACAAAATCGTAATTATCCAAATCTATGTACCAAATAAAAGCGCCAAAGAAGCAGAAAAAAACTCAGATCTATGAGGAACTAAGGGAAACAGTCAAGGAAAATAAGAAATCTAGAGATCAATTGATTGTGATGGAAGACTTCAATGCCAAGGTTGGTGAGAAGGGAGAAGATAATGTAGTTGGTCTTTGTGGAATGGGAGAAAGAAATGACAATGGGGAACTGCTAATTGATTTCTGCAAAGAAGAAGCTCTTGTTCTAGCTAATACTTGGTTTGCGCAACGATAGTAAAATAGATATACATGGGAGTCACCTCATAGGAAATCAAAGAATCCAATAGACTTTATACTGATGTGACAAAGACATAGGAACAGTGCTAAGAATGCTTAAGTCTGACCTAGTGCAGAATGTGGATCAGATCATCACTTAGTAATGGCTAGAATAGAAATACGGCTGAAAAAAGATTAGAAAGAGCATAAGAATGCCAAAATAGAATAGAGAGGAACTCTTGTCGCCAAGCGAAAAAGAAAAGTTCAACAATTAATTACATAATGAGATACTGGAGTATAAAGGGAAAATAGATTAAGATTTCAGTCAATGGAAAAAATTTTAATCTGGCATTACAAAAGTTGCAGAGTATATGGTACAATCAAATATGTTAAAAAACAGTCGTGGATAACTAATGAAATATTAAGCAGGATGAGTGAGATGAGTACACTGAAAAAACAAAGCAACAAAAGAGATGAATTCAAGGAATTATGCAGAGAGATACAACGTCAGTGCAGATAAGCAAAAGAACACTATTAAAACAATCTCCGCAAAGAACTGGAAGATCTAGATAAAAGACACAATCCAAAGCTCTATGCAAAAATTAAAGCTCTACAGATAAAGAAACCACATGCTAAGGCAGGACTTAAACCAAAAAGGTAACATGCTGATGACCACACGAGATGTTAAATAGGTGGGAAGAATATGTAATGAAACTATACTCTGAAAGTAGACAAAAGCTGACAATAATCAATGAGGAGGGTCAAAAAGTAACAAATATAACTGAGGAAGAGGCACAACAAGTGTTTATGACGTTACCCAGAAATAAAGCTACTGGTATTGATGATATACTTGCTGAACTTCTTCAATGCTGTGGACCACAAAGTGTAAACATTATAATGAAAAAAATTAATAGAAAATATGAAACAGGCGAAATTCCGGACGACTTTCTAACAAGTGTTGTTGTCCCAGTTCCAAAAACATCGAATGCTGCTCAATGTGAACAATATCGAACAATCAAATTAATTACTCATGCCTCCAAAATTCTGTTACACATCATAAAGGAACGAATAATGCCAAAAGTAGAAAAAATATCTGACAGAGTTTCAGTTTGGCTTTAGTAAGGGTAGAGGCACAAGAGAAGCCATAAATATACTACAAACAATGGGAGAGAGAATGATACAATACCAGAAAGATCGATGCATCGCATTTACTGACTACAAAAAAGCGTTTGAAAGGGTGAATCATAAAAGCAAATAGATATTATGAAGTTTACTGGAGTTCCCTTTCATGAAACAAGATTTATTACTTACCTATAATGGAAAAAACGTGCTAAAGTACGATACGAAGGCAGTTTGACAAGAGGCATAGAAATTAGGAAAGGGGTGCAATAGGTATGTTGTACTCTCACCTACTTTGTTCAATTCATACCGTGAATTTCTCATAAATGAAGCCTGAAATGAAGTTAATGGGGTAAACATCAATGGAATACGCATCTAACCAATGCGATATGCAGATGATACGGCAGTGGCAGCTACCTCCAATGGAGAGCTACAGAGAAGGATGGATAGAATTCAAGGGAAATGCATAGAGTATAGAAAGAGTCTGGACACGAAAAAAACCATGGTAAGAAGGTTGCAAATAATGCGAAAGACATTCCATGACACCTAACAATTAAAGTGAATGGAGATAGATGGAAGCAAGTGAAGGAAAATGATTACTTGAGAAGCATGATAGATGAAGATATGAGAAGTATAGGTGGTATAAAGAGAAGGATTGGCATGGGAAAAGCTGTTTCTGGAAATGTAAAGAGTTGTTCAGAAGTGATATTAACATGATCCTGAAGAAAAGGATGCTTGATTGCTGTGTAAAGTCTGTAATGTCTTATGGATGTGAAACATGGACCTATAGCAAGACAATGCAAACTAAAATAATGCCTTCCAGTTATGGTATTATAGAAGAATATTAAAAATTAGATGCGAACGAAAGAAGAATAAAGAATGAAAGCGTAAGACGAGGATAAATAACAAAAGTAAAGAATTTGATGTTTCATTTGCAATACACAAAAAATGTATACTGCACCAAAGCAATCCTCCACGTCAAGAAAATGAAGTAGAAGTACAGAATGCCCGAACAGAAATGAAACTAAAACGACGAAGTACTCTGCACTAGTTACGTAAATATACTATGCACGACTACGGGCCTGAAATATCGGCTCTAACAACTTTAGCGTTTAATCGGACATTTTATCGGTCCGTCTCGTTAGGAACTTTGATATTTAGTGAAAACTATGAGACTAAAGCAATAAAATCTTCCTCTTTCTTCTTAACGATACTTTACCGAACCAAAATGAGCAGGAGAGACTAGCTCTAGCTCATGGCCTTTAGGTCGACACTCACGCTGGGACTTTTCACTCAATCTACGTCACCAATTCAATAGTTCTAAGCCATTTGTTTTAGTGAGTGATTGTAAGCCCCAAAAACCTTAAAAGCGTTAGTGGTAAAAAACAGATCATTGCAACGAATTCATTACACTTTAAAGTTACTTATATAAAAAAAGTGCAACAACCACTATGTGCACTGTAAAACTAAGGTATGGCACGAAATATAGCACCCTTCAGATAGAGCTTGCAACAAAGTGGAGGATGTATCAGGCTAAAGAGAATAGGAGTAGTTTGAAATTGCCACAAGGGTCCAAAAATGTAGCAGTTAGTGAAATGCCTTGGCATTTGGTACTCAAGTAAAACGATAGTTGCAGGTAACTTGCTTTGTTTATTAGACCAAAGTCAACCAAACTTTTCAAAGAAATGCTCAAGAAGAAACGGCATGGTGAGGTCTTATTATAGTAACTGAGACATACGTCGACTAGTTTCTTCACCACGCATTAATTCTACTACTATAACCATCGTTACAAGGTCTATTCAGGAGCAGGTGGAATGCTTTTGCCTATAACACATGTATCTGTCCTTGAACTTGACCTCCTACACATCATAAAGATGGAAGTTCTATAACTCTCCATAGATCTTTGCCTATAGGAAAGAACTTTCAATATGATTTGCACACTTGTCAATTCTGGATGACCTAACAGCTAAGTATTGCCTCCTCTCATGACCATGACCTACCCTTCAATAGGCTTCTACAAAAATAGACAGCTTTCTCTTGACTTATAACATTGTAATACACATAAACGATTATAAAAACATTAACTTTACTGCTTTGCGAATGAATGAAAACACTAACAGTAGAAAAAACAGTATTTGAAAATGGAAGCTGAGATATAAAAAACGAAATACTACACCTGTCCACAGTTATTGACAACTCATTGGTATTTGAGCAATATCGCTGAGAGCCAGCTAGGAAAATCAGTTTCATATATGCATGATGATCAAGGTCCAGCTCTGCCAAACACACCTATGAGGCAATTATTGCAAAATAGTATGAAAAACTTGCAAAAAATAAATCTTACACGTGTACCACTTAACAAATTTATTTCAACATTAGAATTCCAAAATTTTACATATCACGAATTATTAATGTGTTTATTGCCGAATTATCAATTTCAGCAATGAAGAGATATTTCAATTCTTTAAAAAGCTCCTAAGGCCCTATATCTAGGGGTCGAAAATAAGCTATAGATAAAGCAATTTTCGGCTAGACTCCTAACCTTTTGTTCATCTTGACCCCCCCAATCGGATTCCCTTTCCCACAGATAGGTGTAAAAAATAATACGCAAGTAGTTAGGGAGAAGCTTATAAATATGAAATAGCAAAATGTCATGCAGGAAGTACTTGGTGAAGCTAATGATGTTACAAAAATTGCAAATAAAGGCAAAACAATATGGCCTTGATAAATTTCGAATGCTTATAGCTTTCGGACAACAAACATTTTGGACATGCTCTTGTCCGAAATTTTTGGTAATTAAAGTATGAAAACCTTCTTACGACTTTCATAGCAAAATTTTGTGAACTCCGATGTTTGAGCATGCACACCAGCGGAAAGTGAAAATTCAAAAGTCTAGTATTCAACTTTCTTAACAGCTAGAGCAGCTAGGCACTACTTTCTTGCAAAACACTTTCTTATAAAACCAAATTCTTGGACATGGAGGTGCACAAGCCCTACTCTTGGCTGATGGAAAGCAGGCCAGTAGAAAGAAAGTCAATTAAAAGAAGGCGTGGCGATTGTGGACCATAACTGCAAGCACTGTAGTGTGGCCCTGGAGAAAGAATGGGGACTGAGAGCTTGCCCCCAAGGAAACATCTTCGCTGCCTCGGAAAAGGGATGCACTTGCTATGCAAACTACTCCTTATCTGCTGGGGGGTCACACCCCCATATACCCTCTATGGCGTTTACCCTGCTGCAGCTACATCCGATATAATGAAGCATCTAAATATTCGAGCAATGTGTATAACACGACTTCTTTACAGGTATTATCAAATACAAATCCATGATCCGGATTTGCATTCTGCATGACTGATGCACATTCCCGCGTTATGAAATGACATTTTGGGATTACAGATTTCGTGTTTGCATTTCAGACTGCACATTTGCATTTCAAACTTGACAAATGAAATTTGACATCAATATACCTCTAGACACGGGCACCACAGACTTCATATGACCATAGTGACAAGAATGCACTAGTCTGGCAGCAAACAATAGGCTATTGTTTCCACTATTGGATGTTGGTTAACCAACAAAAACAACCTTCGAGTGCATTTCACAGAATTTGGACTGTTAGTTTCACTGAAAAATTTTCTAATGAGGGATATTGATTAATGCAAGCCGTGAGAATTTTTGGGATTTTTCCACGAAAACAGTTTGAAACAAGATACAAGAATCAAGGACTATTGATGAAACAAGAGACTTTGAACTGAGGTAGCGCTTTTTGTGGCTGCTTGCTTTCAACCATTGAATCAAGGATGGCCTAAATAAACCTACTCTTCATTTTGCAATCACACCTCTGTCACAGTCTCGCAATCGTTCTCTTAGCAGTTTTAACAGCGAAACTTTATGACAAAGTGCAATGCTTTTGTCTTTGCAAGTATTGAGTTAAAGATGAAGAGGAAAAATTTGACTGATTGCCTCTGTACATGAAATCAAATCATCCTTCTCTGGATATCAGAAGTCATTTCATGCGAAATCTGATATTCATCTGCAGCAACCTTGAATTGCAATAAGGAAAGCTGCTCAAACATTTGAAATTAATGTTTTTCAGATTATCTGCAAAGTATGTTTGATACGATAATCTCCTTGGGAGAGTTCAACTATGCCTATGTTGGACAAGTTTTTGCAAAGTTATTATGAAGCCAGAAATTTATTTCTCACACTTTCACTTCATGAAATAAATTTGTTGCATATAGAATAACTAAACAATTTCTCTAGCATAACTCTGTGCAAATTCCAAATCTGGTTTGAATTATGCTGCAATACTTTTCAGGGCATATCTTTAAAGATGAGCCCAAAGCACTGACTTGCATTAAATTAGGAGAACTTTGGAAGTTCAACACTATTGACAGCAAAATTTCGTTCATTACCGTTTTTACTTACTTGGGGATGACTAAAAAGTAGCAACTTTTCTATTTGTCAACTTGAGTTATTTATTCATTAATGGCAGGTAACATTATTTTGCAAAATATTTAACGGAGAACTACAAAGGAAAACGGTAACTACCAAACAAGCAATCATTGAGAACAGAAGGAAAACAACAACATGCCCTACTTTTTCCCTGATTTTGTCTGACTGTATGAACCCTGTAACATACCAAATCTAATAAATGGGAGGTCCACTGTCATAATGTTGTGGTCTATGAAGCAATTGAGAGTTAGGATGCACGTTACTAGCAACAATAAATCGTCCTTGACATTGTATATCATTTTCTATTGTGGGATGTGTCCTACCAGGCTAATGTTACTACTGATGGCAGGAACGTGTTATTTTTCCCAACCAGTATCCTTGCATTCGTGATGTAGTGTGTTAGGAGTGGTGCCTTGGTAAACCTGTCAGCCGCATATTTTCCAATCTGTATAGGAGCACTGGCCTCCAACTACTACATAACTCTCACTTATGGCTCCAAGAAGTCGGTAATGCACACCGGCGGCCACAAAACTGTACCTCACCTAGGCTGGTGAGCAGAACTAAGTAGAGGGTAGCAGCAATCTTTGAAGGGTTGTTGTGTAGGGGACATCACCCCTTAAGTGCATGGAGATTGGAGCGTTCGAAGAGGCAGAAGAATCATCAAATGATCAATGGCTCTGAAAGCATAAAAGCAAGATGTGTGGCACACCAAGGGCATTATCATAACAAAGATGAGACATGGCCAGCCACCGTGGAAGGGATTAGGGCCCCACCATGTGCTCTCCTACAGTCAGTCATGAATCAAAGGAATAACGGTAATAAAAATTATAAGGAAGGTGAAATCGGGACCCCTGCGATGACACTGGATGTGGGCTACAGGGAAGAGGATGTTGAATTCTTGGTAAGTACGACAACAGATGACGGCATGAACTCAAACCCTCATGGGAGGTCATTGCCTCAAAGAGTTGCTCTGAAAACTGGGAATAGACTCTGACGCATTGGCACATGGAATGTCAGAACACTATACCAAGCTGGAAAATTACATAATGCTTTAAAGGAAATGGATAACATGAAACTGGACTTGCTGGGAATCTCAGAATGCAAATGGACAGAGAACGGGACCATAGTGAAGGAGGATCACATCATGATATATTCTGGAGGAAAGGAGCACAAGAATGGAGTAGGAATCATAATGAGAAAGGAAATAGCAAGATCTTTAATAGGGTATTGGGCAATCTCTGAAAGAGTGATAATGATAAAGCTAAAAGGAAAGCCTTTTAATATAAGTATTATCCAGATTTATGCTCCAACACAAGACCATGAAGATGAGGAAATAGAGTGATTCTAAAATGAAATTCAAACTGCAATAACAAATGTGAAGACAGATGATATACTCTGTGTTATGGGAGATTTAAATGCCAAAGTAGGTAAGGAAAGAACTACTGACATAACTGGTCAATATGGTTTGGGAACACGGAATAATCGTGGAGAAAGATTGATAGAATTTTGTCAGCAAAACAAATTAATTATAACGAACACCTATTTTAAACAACACCCAAGAAAATTATATACATGGAAGAGTCCAGATGGAGATACCAGAAATCAGATAGATTATATATTAATAAATAAAAGATTCAGAAACTGTGTGAAACAAGCAAAAACTTATCCGGGATCAGACATAAATTCAGATCACAATCCAGTAATACTAAAGATGAAGATTCAACTAAAGAAACTAAACAAAACAATTAGAAAGCAACAATTGGATTTCAGTTTACTTAAGAATAACTCATATGCAGCTAGATACAACATTGAAATAAAAAATAGACTTGATGCTCTTCACATAGAAGAACTTGAACAACAGTTTGACGAAGAAGAACATATAGAAGACATTTGGCGTAAAGTGAGAGAGAGTATTGTAACAACAACAAAAGGACTTCTCCCTTTAAGAACAAAAAAGAATAAGCAAACATGGATGGCTGGTGATATTCTAAGCAAGATGGATGAGCGAAAAGCTCATAAACATGTTGATAGAGACAAATATAACCAGTTACACAAGGAAATAATTAATGATTGCAGAAAGGCAAAAGAAAGTTGGTTCAATAAGCAATGTGAAGAAATAGAAGAACTAGAGAAACACCATGATTCGAAAGAAATGCGTGCTAAAGTCAAAGAACTATGGCGAGACAAAAAGTATTACAACAGCAATGGATGCATAATGGATAAAGAGGGAAATCTCCTATTTGAGGAGGAAGATGTCGCTAATAGATGGAAAAGAGTATATTATGGAATTATATGATGATAATAGAGCTGAAATGCCTAAATTTGCAATGACGACTGGATACAACATATTGCAAGAAGAAGTAAAGAAGGCCATATCTTCAATGAAAAATGGTAATGCAACCGGGTCGGATGAAATATCAACTGAAATGTTAAAAGCGCTAGATGACCGCAATGTAAAAGCAATAACAATGCTTTGTATTTTAATATATAACACAGGGTATATACCAACTGAACTACAGAAATCAATTTTCATAACAATTCCAAAAAAAGCAAAAGCACAGGACTGTACAGAGCTTAGAACTATCAGCCTTATGAGCCACGTCACCAAAATCCTACTGAAGATCATACGAAAACGCATAGCAAACAAAATCGATTAAGAATGTAGTAATCTGCAAAGTGGTCTTAGACCAGGAATGGGTACCAGAGAAGGAATATTTAATTTATGAACAATTCTAGAAAGAGCAATAGAGGTACAGCAGGACTTGTATATCTGTTTTACTGACTATACGAAAGCTTTCAATTGGGTAAACCATGCCAAGCCAATAGAATGTTTGAAAGAAATTGGAGTGGATGACAAAGATCTACAAATTATCATCAAAATTTACTGGGAACAGACTGCAGTGGTAAGAACTAAGACTCGACTTTCATCAGGAGTTAAAATAAAGAAAGATGTAAGGAAAGGTCGCGTACTCTCACTAAACCTCTAAAATTTGTATACGGAAAAGCTATTTAGAGAAATTGAAAGCATGTCAGGTGTAATCCAGCCACTGGAGATTTCCATTTTCAGTGCTGGTTGCAAGCCCGGATAAATGGGGAGTGTTGGCGCCAGGAAGGGCATCCGGCCATAAACCCTGCCAAAACCCAAAAATGACACAACGGCAAAATTTTGATTCAGAAAATCCTAGGGCATACCCCATGAATGATGCGCAGAGGCTTCGCCTGGTCTCTGCGAGAAATGAGCAAGGGCTACCGAGTAATGGATGTGCTCAGTTAAAGAAGTTAGTCCAGATCAGGGTGGGGTCATTGAACATAGGTTCAATGACAGGAACAGGGAGGGAGGTAACAAACTTGATGGTAAGAAGAAAGATTGGGGTGTTGTGTTTAGGAAATGAGATGGAAGGGAAATAAAGCTAAGGAGCTGGGAGAGGGATGTAAGTTAATATAAAGTGGAACAACGAGGGAGGGTAGAAACAGAGTAGGAATAGTATTATCTAAAGACGTAAAAGATAGCCTGGCGGGGGTAAACAGAAGAAACAATAGAGTGATGAGCATCAAGTTATGCCTTGAAGAGAATTTGAATGTGGTGTGTGCATATGCTCCTCAAGTTGGCTGTGGGGAAGAAGAGAAAGAAGAGTTCTGGGAGCAATTAGAAGGGGAACTCAGTCTGATGCTGGACGGAGAAAGGGTGATACTGTGTGTGGACCTCAATGGCCATGTTGGTAGAAGAAGAGACGGGATGGAAAGATTACATGGAGGGTGGGGAATCCGAGAGAAAAATACGAAAGGGGAGAGAGTGATGGGAAGGCATTTGATCTGGTGATTTGCAACATTTTCTTTCAGAAGAAAGACCGACAATTTGTGACTTACACAAGAGTGGCAACAGGGAGTCTCAGATAGATTTTCTCTTGTGGAAACCTATCAGAAATAAGAAACTGTAAGGTCATAAAGGGGGAAAGCGTGGCGGCACAGCATAAGTTGGTAGTAGCGGACTTGGAGCTTGAAGGTAAAAAGAAAGGAAAATAGAGGAGGATTGAGCCAAAAATAAAATGGTGGAGGTTGAAAGATGTGGAGCTGAAATGTGAATTTAAAGCCAGAGTGCTGGAAATGACAAAAACCCTGGGAGGGAGTCCAAGAATGGTAGGAAAAGAATAGTGCGGCGATAAGAGCCGTTGGAGAGGAAATATTGGCGAAAACATTGGAGAGGGGCCCTCCAGCAGACAAAAAAGCATGGTGGTGGGGGAACAAGTTCAAGAAGCCGTAAAAGCAAAGAAAACGGTGAAGAAGAAATAGAACTTATCAGGGTTGTAAGAAAATAAAAAGCCCTCATCGAAGCAAAAAAGAGAGCAAAGAAGGAAGTAACGAAAGCAAAAGCCTTGGCATGGAGAGAAGTGGATGAAGAAATAGAAACACAAGAGGAAGCAAGGAAATTGTATAGAATAGCGAAAGCCCGAGATAAAGCATCCAAGGATTTCACTCAAATTAAGCAGATCAAGAATGAAAGAGGAGCAGTACTAAATGATGAATATAAGATTAAGGAAAGGTGGGGGGACTACCTTGAACATCTGCTGAATGAGGAGAATCCTAGGATGGTGTACGGAGATGGAGACCCAACATCGGGTGTAATGAGAGAAGTAGTGAAAGTGGTTAGAAAAATGAAAAATAGTAAAGCAATAGGACCAGATAACATTCCAGTAGAGGCTTGGAAGAGTCTTGGGGAGGAGGAAATAGATATTTTGTGGGATCTGATGAAAAAGATAGACCAGGAGGAAAATATGCCAGAAGAATGGAGGGACAGTGTTATTGTTGCCATATCTACAGATAAAGGTGACATCCAGGTATGTGGGAACTATAGGGGGATAAAGCTGATGTCCCATACGATGAAGAGATGGGAAAAGGTTATTGAAGGAAGGTTGAGGGAGAAAACATCTATTGGGGAGGAGCAGTTTGGGTTTATGCCGAGGAAAGGAACTATGGACGCGACGTTTGCCTTGTGACAGACAATGGAGAAACACCGAGAAAAGGGGAAAGGTGTACGCTGTGTGTCTATTGATTTAGAAAAGGCATACAACCGTGTACCTTGACAAGAAGTGTGGAGATGCATGAGAGAAAGGGGGTTCCGGAAAAATATGTAAGAAATGTGCAAGAAATGTATGGGGGAGCAAGAACTAAAGTGCAAAGCAGTGTTGGGTTGAGAAGGTGTATTAATGTGTGGGTGGGACTTCACCAGGGCTCATCAATTAGCCTTTATCTGTTTAATCTTGTCATGGATGTAATGTTGAGGGGAATAAAAGAGTAGGCCCCATCGTGTATGCTATTCACTGACAATATAGTCATATGCTGTAATAACAGGGAAGAGGTCGAACAAAAAACAGTGTTGGAGAAGAGCCTTAGAGGACAGCGGATTAAAAGTCAGCAGGTTGAAAACAGATTACTTAAGTTTCAATCATGAGAGCATGGGGGATGTAAGGCTGGAAGGGAATACCATGAAGAGGGTGCATAATTTTAAATACCTTGGATCAACAGTGGCAGAGAATGGAGATCTTGACAGGGAAATAACAAACAGAATCCAAGCGGGGTGGAAGAACTAGAAGATGTCTGGGGTTCTATGGGATAAAAGAATAGAAATGTGGGGTTCAAAAAGAGCGCAAGAAAAGAGACTAGATGTGGCAGAAATGAAACTGTTGCGCTTTGCTTGTGGGGCAACGAAAATAGACAGAATAAGGAATGAGAGAATTATGGGAACAACTAAAGTGATGGAAATTTCAAAGAAAGTTCTAGAAAGAAGACTGCAGTGGTATGGGCACGTGATGACGAAAGATGAAGATTATGTAGGAAAGAGGGTCATGGAAATGGAGGTACCTGGGAGGAGGAAAAGAGGAAGACCTAACAGGAGATGGCTTGACAGTGTGAAGGTAGATCTTAAGGAGAAAGGTCTGGAAGGGAACGAGTCAAAAGACACTGAATTGAGTGCGTGGTGAGGTGTTCAAGTATTTTTCAGAGCTCAACAAATCGAAAATGGAACAACTGATAATAGCTGAGATAATAAAAATTCGAGAAAACAGAAAAAGACCATGTGCCGAAACCATCTGAAGCCAACTTTCAAAGAATGGACATCAGTATGAGTTCTCTAATGTTGCCGAAACAATTTCTATGATGGAACATTCTGGCCTAATTGCCAATCGGCCGCATAAAGGTGAGGACTCGTTTTTTGTTATATCTAAAAAACCTAGCCCAGACTTAACAGCAGAAAGTCATCCTCATAATGATGCCATAGAGAGCGATACTTCAATTGTCACCAAGGCTTCAGTTAACTCAAAAGAGGAATACACCCCCTATATAGAATTCGAAGCGCTTCAACATACTGTCTTCAAAATACAGCGTGCCATGCAGACTTTCAATGGAAATCTTGCGATTAGCAAAGACAAGGAAATTGAGAAGTTAAAAAAGGAAAATGAATTCCTCAGAAACGAATTATGCCGTAAAAACCTAATCATTGAAAGCCTGCAATCAATACCCATTTCGAATCAAATTCTAGAGAGTAGGGAAGGATTTCAGTATCCTCGGAGTAAACACACTATCAAACATCATGCTTCATTGCCCATTCAAAGATCCCCATTGAAAACAGATATGAACCGATTCGCACCCCTCGATAATTCTAATTCAAGGGAGTGGGATTCTTACATGCGTGATGAAGTTGAGAACAATGCCAACAGCAAAACAAGACATCTGGACATTACGAAGCCCCGACAAAGAACATCTAACATCCATAATCGTAAAGCAGGACACAAAAACACTAAAACAACATCAAGTGATCGATTAAGTAATTCTAATGGTAAGGGAATGAAGGAAACTTCAGGAGAAGTTGTGCAAAACCGTAGAGTATACATTATAGGTGATTCAATGATTAAAGGCATCAAACATTGGAAAATGCAGAGCAAAGACACTAA
>OLMO02000278.1:6750440-6778630 GCA_900291935.2 Cassiopea xamachana | reverse complement strand
TGAATAGCAGGACTGGCAAATCACTCTGAGCGCTGAATATACATGGACTAGATAGAAATATTCACAAAGTGAGGAAAGGTTGGAATATTAATTGCTTCTTTGCGTGAGAAAAACACATAGCAATACTATGGCAGCCTTCAAGCCTGTTCACAAATTAGGTGTCAATTTTAAGGCATTCAGTTTTAAGGCAAATTAGGTGTCAATTTTAAGTGTAATATCAGCAGAGGCCCACAAGGGGTCTTTATAACCCTAATGAAGGAAACAGGTCATACTGATGAAAAATCCGGTAAGGCCGGATTATCCGGCCGAATTTCAATGTAAAAAATCCGGTAAATCCGGTTCCGGCCGGATTTTATAAAACGTGATCCGGTACACCCCTAGACCTGATTATGGTTTATATGCCTTCATACAATACTGGAATGTTGCTGACCATCCTCATGCATAACCCTGTACGGGGAGCTAGGTTGGTGCTACACCTTGCTCAAGGGTGGCCTTCAGGCAAGTGGACCCAATGAGTGTCTTATGTTTCCTTTGATAAGCATCTGCTTACCCCACTAGGGTATTCATGCAATAGTATGATCAAACTTTCAGGAGATAAATAAGAATTGTAAATGAGACAGGACTTGTTTCCCCCATACTACCAGTTGCCTTGGAGTTATGTTTCCTCACTTTAATTTTGTTACTGTTTTTTCGTTTTTTATGCGGCAAGTAACTCTTAGTCGTAAGCCTTCCTTTCCTTCAGCCTACTCTTCCACCTGTAGATTATTCTAAGACATTAAATAATAGTAATTGCTTGTGTACGGTACCAAAAACTGTTCTTTATATGTTTAATTACAAGTTACTATATGATTTTTCTGATAGTTTTAGGTTGTTTTGCACCTATCCAGAGAGATTTTTTGCATTTACGTTTTAGTCGTTTTGGCTGTGGAAGGAAGATGAAATGATTAGATTTACAATTTTAGGTGCCCTACACGAGTGCAGAACATAGAATATGCCCTATATCTTTTGACTGCTTTGTATCAACAATCTTGGGTGAGTACTTTGCTTTCATTTCGTTGTCTGCTGATTAATACATTAATACTTCTCACTAGCAGTGCTTTGTCGCTTTTGTTGTCTTCTGTGCTTTCTATTTTGTCCCACCTCTGCATTGTATCACTGGGCTTATACTTTATCAGTTTTGAAAGTGCTGGTATAAGTATCAATCGCTTCTTCTTAGAAACCTTATAGATCAGTGAAAACAGTTCAAGAAACTAGAAATCAGAGCACATTATGTTCTCGTTTTGGGGCCATTTCATGTTGACTGATTCCTTTAGTATTTTTTTACGCTGGTTGTTCGGAAACCAAGTGCAAAACATTTGCAGACATGAATGATTTTAATTCCTTATTTTCTATTTAAAAGGTTAACAGGAGATTGTTTGGATGTATTTTTCAACATTTTTTTCTCCTCTTTATTTCTGTGCGAAGGGTTTCGCCAGATTTTGCTTTTAGCGATGAGCATCACTTAAAGTATAAAAGATACGGCATACAACACTTGAAAGCTCTTGAAATATAAAGGGTAAAAGATATTACACTGGTCCACTTTTTCTCAATGAAAAATATTATTTGGTGATTGGTACCTATTTTCGGTTAGTCTTTTCACGCTGATGCTAAACATCGAGTCCGTTTTGTGTGCTAGAAATGATTCATATTTTCTTTAAGATAGACCAGACTGTCTTATCCACAGTGAAATTTCTGAATACAAGAATGAACTTTGTTTACATTCTACTCCATCACATCATTTAAAATATATAGGCATCCCTCGTTATACTCAAAATTGTCTAAAGTAGACCAAAAGATGAAATACCATTTTCTTCGTCAGGGAGTATCACATGTTTACATTTGCAAAACATATTAACACTAGATTTTGAACAGCAATAGTCTTTTTTGTTTGACCTAGAAATATATTTTTCTAAGAAAGTAATGCTTTGCTGAATAAATGGTGCTTTGTGAGCTAAGTTGGATACAATCCTGATCAAATGTACTGGAGGCAGTTATGATAGGTTGAACTCTTATATGCTACCATTCAAAATTACAGAGCCTAGTATACTAGTATGCTAGAAGTAGAAATGTTTGCACATTGTGATTTTATGTAAAAATGATCAGGCAATATTTTCGCTATTTTGACATCCTATTCTGATATTCCATCAGTGCTTATCATATTCCGACAAAAGAAACATTATAACATTCCTCTCAATAGTTGGACACAGTTATGTGTGAGCCTGTAAAGTTTATGGAAGTTGCTTACTCATAGGAAACCGCATAAATTTCTCTACTCCTTTTGTCTGCTTCTTACCCTTTATACTTCAAAGCAACGAAAACGTACAAGTAACCTTTAGAGAGTAAATCATAAGCTAGACAACATATTATGGCAAGTGTACGAACTCTGCTGTACATCTTTCTGTGTGGAAGCAGCTCGAAAGTGTTTATCAACCAATATTTTACTGATTCAAGTTGCCCTGCTTCCATATTTGAAATAGGTGTATGATGAGAATGAAATTATGCTGTCTATCGAATTGCTTCACATAGCAATCTTTGTTATTTGGCCCCTACTAACAGAGTATACTGTGTGTATTAATAAATATTTGAAAACAGTTATGGTAAATAGGTAAATATTTGAGACCAGTCATAAGTAGATCGGTAAGAACAACATTAATACCGTTACCGTAAAACCTCCCTGATAAGGGAGCTACGGTATATTTATCAATTAGAAAAAGTTTTCCCTTTGAGTTTTATCCCTCCGAGGAATTAGTAGCATTTGCAGGAACATGTGACATTGAGATATCATTTGGAAACCCCAGCTTCAATATAAATTTAGGAATGGTAACCAGGACGAGGAACATTATGAAGTTGTTCGAAGGCAAATAGACTCAGAATTCTCGTTTGAATTGCTTTATTAACCATTCCAGATTAGGCAACGTTTACACGGGGCCGGCCGAATATTTGAGCTGCCAAATATTAGGTTGGTTAAGCAGCTGACCAAGAAAAAGTCGCTTAGGCATTGCGTGCACATGAGGCCGGTAATTCAAGTTCATGACATGCGCAGGGTACTTATTGTGCCAAATCTATTGTAAATAAAGGTAGCATCCTTCTCACTTCCTCTCATTCAATCAGACAAGTTTGCAAACGTGAGAAACTGGTTTACAAAAGAAAAAGGAAAGTAAAATAAATTTTATTTTGGCTGACGAAAGCGTATAATGAAAGTTATCTGAGAGTATAGTAGCCATCGAGGCAATATGCTACGCAAGCGGAAGTGAGCATTGATTGGATCATGTGGGGCTTCCTTAGTTACCAGTTTGCAACCGTTTGTTTAATGGACCTAAACTATAGGGGGAATACTGTGTGGACGAAGAAGGTCAATTTTTCTCGCAAATATGCCAATGTTTTGTTGTGCTTATGGTTGCAATTCTGATTCTGAAGTAAATCCGGATTTGTCATTCCACCAATTTCCATCCAATAAACAACAAGCGAGGGCGTGGGAGTCGTCAAAATTTTGAGGCAAAGAAACATAAATATGTATGCAGTAGGCATTTTAGCTTGGGAGACTTTTCCGAATGACGAAAAGACACTCCAGAGCAATTTAGAACAGTAAGGCTGAAAAGAGGTGCTATTCCAAGTGTGAACTTAAGGGGAGAGGAAGAGGTTGAGAGGTTCAGGAAGAGGTCAACGAAAACATCACTTAATGCAATGACCCCAGCAAGTGATCATAGACCTTGCAAAATCAACAACCCTGTGTGCAGTCAAACGCTCTTTAATGATGCTGAAGGGGCTAAGGGGGAAGTTGCAACAGAAGCAGATGAATCCTTTCACTTACATGGTGAAACAGAATCGCCAACCGACAAGCTGCAGCATGAACTGAATTTAGCAAGAAAAGGAATCACTCTATTAGAAAGAAAGGTATTTTGCTTTGAAAATTTGTCTGAACGAGAGGTCTAGCAGTACGAAAATATAAGTAAACAATATTTTCTAGTACTTCTAAAAATTTGGTTGTTTTCAAGCCTTGCAAATATTGGAGGGGCTTTGAAGTAGTCCCCATCAATGATAAAAACCAGCTGCTAATTTGCTTGATGAAACTCAATCTTGATTTGCCCCGTTTTGATCTAGCGAAGAGATACTCAATGAACAGAACAACAATGCAATATATATATATATATATATATATATATATATATATATATATATATATATATATATATATATATATATATATATATATATATATATATATATATATATATATATATATATATATATATATATATATATATATATATATATTCGATATATTTACACCTCTTATTCAAAGGTACGATGAAAGAGATTCCATCTCTCCACAAAAGTAGAAGTAGCATGCCAGAATCACTTGGAAACTTTTCAAACTGCAGAATTGTCATTGACTGGACTGAATTCACAATAGAGAAACCAACAAGGAAAGACGTAAATGCAGCTGACTTGTAATACAACAACTATAAACATAACCTTACAGCAAAGTTTTTAATTAGAGTAGCTCCAGGTGAGGCAATCACTGTTGTGAGTGATGGCTATTCTGGCAGCATCAGTGACAAGGAACTTACTGATGATTCAATAGTTCTCACAAGGCTACAGTTACCTGAAACATCAAAATATTTATATGTCTCAGGCAATCTCTTCTCTTTCAATTCTGGCCTCTATACATATGACATTGATAGCAAAGCCAAATTTTTCTGTAATTTTCCTAAATCTCCAATTACCAAGCATTTCTTTAATTTTGAAAATGTAAATATTTATATTTCTTAAGGGTGCATTCTCAAATTGCACTGCACTGGATGATTGATTAAGAGTAATTTCTTTCAAAATAATGCCTCCTCAGTTCCTATCAAAGTACATAATAATTGGAGTATCTGATAAGTTTTTGCTGTACCTTTATTCCAGTCATTGCCCAATCTGTTCTGATAATTCTCAACTATGGTAGCCTGTGATAACACAGGCAGGTGATTTAATATTGGCAGATAAAGGATTCCTTCTCTATGACATATTACCACAAGGTTTACTACCGAACCTACCTGCTTTCTTGAGAGGAAAGAAACAGCTAACTAAAGAAGTGGCAATATTTTCTCACAAAGTATCCAGTTGAAGGATACATGTGGACAGGGCAATTGAGCGCTTAAGAAACTTTAGGATTGTTGATAAATTGCCAGCTAACAATGACCTTTGTTTAGTAGTGCAGGTTTGCTCTGCCTTAGTTAACCTTCAGTCACCAATTGTAGTGGGAATCTTTGACAAATGACTATAAATTATAGTTTTGAATGTTGTAATCAAAATTGCACATGCACACCAATTACTAAATGATATTACTATCAGGACACTTTTTAGGATTTGAATGGAGGACACTGCAAATAAATGCAGCATCTACAGATTAGCAGGCTTTCAAAAAGTACTCCTAAAATTTGCTATAGGCTGTAGAACAAAAAATCTGATTACTAGTTTATTACTAAAACTATCCATCACAATTTTGTGAATGAGACAGGGAGTCACAGTTCCGGGGAAAATGAATTGAGATTTAAAACCTGCTCTATGAACACAACACATGTTTGATCCAGAAATATTTTTGAAAGGTAACCAATTTCAAGGTTACTTAATCATAAGAGCACTTAAGTCAGCGGTCGGGAACCTATGGCTCGCGAGCCACATGTGGCTCTTTTCAAGACTGCATCTCGCTCTCTGCCTCGCAGACAAATCTTAGCAGACTTTCTTCAGATCATTCCAAAACAGTGAATACCTCCAAAAAGGCCTTCCAAGTTACCACTTGTATCGTCTTCAGTTGTCATATAGCCCGAATTGCTAAGTTTGTGTCGAATTAGAAGATTTTGTGGTCCCATGCGACACTAATGCCCAATTTTATGGCTCTTATGGAAAGCCATTTTTAATTATGAGGCTTCCATGGCTCTCGCAGTCAAAAAGGTTCCCGACCTCTGACTTAAGTGGTGGGGCAACCATTCTCCACTGGTTCTGTCCGCCTAGCAGGTTCTTAAAAACTTTGTTCTTGCAAACAGGCCCATACTGTATCATTAATTTTATTAGTCATCTTCACACATATAGCAAGAAGGTAAAAGAGCATTCAAATAAAAGTCTGACAAAATAGGAAGATTCTCTACACGCACAATCAAAATGTCTTGTTTTGTCCATACAACAAAGTCTGTTTATTTCGCCTCAAGGACATCAACTTCTGCCTGCACCTGATGCCAATAATTGTGTTCAAGATTTAATTTCAATTCGGGTGTCAGGAAGAACCCCTTCTTGTTCTTTTTATAGGAATGTTCTTGCTGAATCATCTCATCAATGTTTGCATCTTTATGCTTCCAAGGGCATTTTATCTCTAATACACCCTTGCTGCTATCCTTAGTATACACAATACCATCTGGGCTGCATCCTAAGTAGCCACATGGAAAGAGGTGAAGTCCAGTAGGTTCGACTATGTTTCCACTTTCTTCTATATACTTTCTGCATGCTTCATCTTCATGCATTTGGCCCCAAAGGATAGCATTATGAGTGCTTAAGTAATAGCCACCTTTTAGGCTTTAAACAATGAAAGTGGATATTCGTGTCCCTTTTGGATTTTCCTCCTAGTGGGACCTAGCACAAGTCCAAAATTGCTTCCTGTGAGTCTCAGCCATCTAAATTGCCCCATAGCTGACATTTGCGCTGAGTTTTCGTTGTTTCACTGAAAAACAATTTTTGCTCTTTGGTGATTTTGATCTTTTGAATAAATCCATTCTTGTCTTTAAAAAGTAACGGCAACAGGTCTTCAACGAGAGGAGGAACTATGGGATCTTCAATTTTTTCAAGCTCTGGTGATGAGATCCAGTTTAGGGAGCAAATTGTATTCAATTTCTGACGATCAGTATAGAAGGTTTGGCAATCTTCATCGGTAAAAGCTCTGCATGCAGCCCTGTATTCTGGCTTATCGCCTATCGAATGCAAAGAGATCAACCTTTTTCTTTCCTGTCTGTGGTCTAGAAATCCAGGAATTAGGCAAATTTGTATTTGAAAACCCTTCCTATTCGTATAAGTAGCTGTAGCGGCCATATGGCTACAGATCCATTCTTCTATAGGGCACTGGCAAGATGCTGACATAATATATCCTTCGCCATTTACGACTAGTCCTACTTTGTAGGATTTGCCTTTCATCGATGCACGTACACAGCCTTGCACTGTCAAATCTACGATCTTGCATTCCAATACGAAGTCTGCGTTATATTTTATCTCACCTTTCTCTATGGTATTTCTATCTCCTTTAAAAG
The DNA here is from genome assembly GCA_900291935.2 of Cassiopea xamachana. Taxonomy (NCBI): domain Eukaryota; kingdom Metazoa; phylum Cnidaria; class Scyphozoa; order Rhizostomeae; family Cassiopeidae; genus Cassiopea; species Cassiopea xamachana. The sequence continues at coordinate 6,771,314 of OLMO02000278.1, read as the reverse complement.
AGTCCATCAAACCGGCAAGACTTATTACTTGATTCACCATGACTTACGTTTAAAGAACTTGATTTCTACCTAGTAGCTAAGGACGCCCAACATGAGCCAATGAATGCTCACTGCTTGCGTAGCTTATACCTACTACATTTGCTATTACATTCAAAATCGACATCAGAGTTTAGTTTAATGTACGATATCATTCACCCATGCTTTTATTCATCCATTACCAGTTGAGAAACGCAAAATGGTAAACCACTAGTAACTTTCTTGGAGTGACAACTCATACTAAAGACCTCTTTATCGCATATTGACATCCTCATATATTAGGCCGGTTAAAGCCTTTCACACGGGGCCGATCGAGAACTTGACCGACCAAATTCTAAGGAAGGTCACTTGCCTAAGCGGCCAAATATCTGCATGCCTAGGTGACCTAATTTGAGGTCGGTTAGCGGGCCCCGTGTGAACGCTACACCTAAGTGGCTGTATATTTGACCGACCTAATATTCGGTCGGCCCCGTGCACACGTTGCCTTAGTTTTGATACTACAATGACTCAGTTATTCTCGCACTACCATTATAAGATCAATTATTGTGACACTACCAGTATTAAGCCGTTTCAAGATTACCTAGTCCTGTCCTCATTTAATAATTCAGAAGAAAATGTGAGGCCTTTGTGGATGGTAAACATGGCAAGTACAATTACAGAGACGGGTAAGCAGGCGGGAATGCCTAAATAGGGAGATTTCTATGAAAATAAACACGATTAACTCCAAAACAAGAAACGCAGGGTGATTAGAAAAAAGTATATTGGTATGGAGGAATTTTCTAGTTTAGTGTTGATCTATCTCTAAAGATGAGTAAGCTCTCATGGCAAAGTAAATCAAGTTCATTACCAACATTGTCTATAATACAAGAGTCGTCAATCGAAGCGTTATCACCAGTGTCGTGAATATGGTCCCTAATGGAGGAGGAATCGCCTTTCAGTCTTTTCCCTTTTTTTATTGATCCCTAAACGTTTTCTACATCTAACAATCAAATGGCGTGAGGTTTTACCATAATACGTAGCCTTGCAAATGCCACACGTGAACTTATAAACAACTGAAGAGGAGCATGACTCGGGGCACGATCTTTAAAGGGAAGGAATTTTTCAAAATAATTTTGGTTGATTGAAAAACAAGCATAAAGTCAATATGGGAGTAAATACTAACTAAGAATTTGATAGAATTCTTTTTACGGCTAATAGTATGCACTCCTGTATATAGTCTGGTAAACATTTTCTCGCGATATAAATTAATAGAAAATCCATTACCATCTATAGAAGCCCCTAATTTTTTCTGAATTATTCACTGAGGATAGGATCAGGTCATCCCGAAACATCTTACTAATGGTAATATCCCAACAATTAGTCTTATAATGGTAGTGTCACAATAAGTTGAATCATTGTAGTGTCGAAATTAAGCTGGAATTGTCAATACAGGAAATCAAACGAAAATTCTGAGTCGATTTATCCTCTAACTAACGTCATAAGGTTCCACGCCATTGTTATAATTCTTAAATATGTGACATGTATGGAAATGCACAACCAGGCAACAGATTATGCCATTAGTAGACTGGGTATTTAAATAGAGCTTAACGGGATGTGATCCAGCTATAATATGAAATTCAATCCCCGTAATGCATGATTAGGGTTGTTATCTATTGATGTATTTGAACAGACTCTATTTACTTGAAAGTGGTACTACTATTATCATTGGATTTGTGTAAATTGACTAACAGACTTCGAAATGCTGGCGCTATTTATGCATGCTGGCGCTATTCATGCTGGCGCCATTCGCACTGTATTGACAAAATGAACTACAGATAGAGGGTGTACAAACACGAAATATTCAACGTAGACCACAGGTGTGACATAACCTGTGAAGCTCATTCGATATAGAGAACTTTGTGATTGTCCAAATTTGAAAATAAGTTGCTCCATTACCCTCTATCTGTAGCATTGGCTAATTCAAAAAATCCTTTTGCTGACAGTGGATTTAGGTAATTTTTACTTCTATGGCCTCACAAACCTACGGTAATGTATGAATACCTGCTGAAATAGTATCGTGAACTCGTGCATGATTAGGGCAAGACAATACACTCTGAGATTGCGGTTCTACTTTAGGTCATTTGTATCACTGCACAATTATGTGATACTTCAATATCACAGCACTAACAAGAAAACAAGCATAACTCCACCAAACACTGAAGAACACAAATCCACATACTTCATAACAGTTTAAGGTAATACCCAACTTGAAACTAACTTTTATTCAAAGTAAAGCTTTCACAGATTTCCGCTTAAGTGTGCCAAACAACATTAAGAAGAAGATTGCTGCTAAGGAGAGGTGTCTTGTGAACAGTAGGAATAACTGGCCTTTTGTGTTAGCAGCGAACATTGGCATATCTCCCCAATTAAATGGCTACATACATGAACGGTTGTAATATTTAGACTTGGTTTTTAGCTTTTTTTGCACTGATCTATTCGGTTGTCTGAGGATGTGCATTTTTTGTACTTATTATAAATGCTTCAATATTAATACATTCCAACCCTAAGCTTGCAGTGCCTAGTCCCAATACTACAAGGCTCTGGAGATGGAATGCCTCATTTTTTCTTCGTGCTTTCTCCATTCTTAAGCAATCTTCTATAGCCAGTGTTAAGCCTAGAAGCTGAAAACTCTTGCTATTCATCTATAGAGGCAAGGTTTTACAGCAGATGGCCTACCCGTCAAAAGTCTCTTTCATTATCCATGATTAGAGCTAGCTAAGAATGATAAATTCTGCACTTTCTCGGATTTATCCTTCCATATTTAATTTTGTTTTCAAAATCATTAGCAATTATGCCAATCACTTGTCTTTATATGCAACCTTAGAATACAGAGCTATGGGAGAATGAAAAACCAGAATTTCAAAGTGATAAGGACCTTCAAAACTCTATAGCAGATCTATTGAAGTTGAAGATAGAAGGAAAAGATAAAGATAGAAAGATAGGAAATCAAAGAAGAGTAATTGCTAGTAAATTGGTCAGATTCAATCGGCAAGGAAAGTCATTTATAATTGAGAATGAAAAGTATGGCATAAGAGGACCACCTACAAAGGAAGAGCGCATTTTACTTCAAGAAGAGTGGGAAAACATTAAGCCTTAGATATTCAGTAGTTTGTATCTGGATAGGAAGATATGTAGGATAGTTCCTTCTTTTTGTCAAATAGATTGTTGTTTGAGAGATATTAATTATCAATGACTTGTCTACCTCATACTTTAGTACTCTTCATTGTCAAATATTCTTTACAATTTGTGCAATTTCATGATAGTGAAACTTTGTTGTAGGACTTTTGTAACTTAATGTTACAAAACCTTTTTAATAGCGAGGGAGGCATAACAAATATCTTGCTTCAACGATGTGAGCTTAATTGAGAGGGGCCTAAAAGAGAATTTACGTTATATAGAAAAGTGCACTGCAAAAATTGGCAAGACAGGTGGCACGCAGGTAGTAATAGAGATAAAGAATGGGAACTAAAAACAAAAGGCTTAATCCTCCTTTAAAGAATTGAATAGTACCAAACGTAAGCATCCAGCACAAGAGTAAATTAAGAAAGCTTGTGATAGCTTCAATAGATAGTATTGCTCAACATTTCAAATATCAATTTATACTGAAAAATTTAATTAGCCTCCCCTCTCTTACACTGGTCAACAAATCTTCACTTCTTTTGACCATCTGAGACCTAAGGATACTTTTCTAGATGGATTTTTGTGCTGGTTTCAGATAAACAATTAGTTTTCCTCTTACTGTCTCTCATCAGGAATTAGAATTATCTTCTGGCATGAAGTACTTTCATGCCTCTCATTGTGCCATCTGTCATCTCTTATCAGAAGCATGGAAATGGTTTGCTCATTTTGATAGGCAAAATAAGGATAGACAGTCAGGGAGTCAGAAATTCGAGTGCAGCACAGCACCGTTTAAGGGAATTTTGAGGCTTTCGTGTATATGAGCTCTAATTTTTCTTTCATAGACAATAGCAATATTGAAATGTGCCGTCAGTTAAGCTGCATTGGACTACATTTAAATCACATTGGGGTCAAATTGGCTTCTACTTTAATATCAGCACTGCAGAACTGACAAATCAGTTGCAGAAGCAAGGAACAAAATGATACGTTTTTCTTTTCAATTTTTTTCAATTTAGATATATTTATATACAAATTTACCCTTCAGCGAGGTAATATCTAAGTAAAGATAGAAAAAAATAAATCTAATCTAATCAAGAATCTAATAACATTGATATCGGGCCTAACGATTACAGAGTATAAGACCTACAAATCTTATCTATCTATTGATGTTCTTCCAGGGAGTTGTGCTTTAGTGCGAGCTCTTTAGATGCGTTTTGAAGTCTTTTTGAAACGATCTAGTGTCGGTAGTTTTAGAATTTCAGCAGGCGTGTCATTCCAAGATTTTAGAGCTGCATGATGAAAGGATTTTTTTGCTCACTCAGTCCTATATCTAGGGATGTGGAGATCTTTCCATTGCCTCGTATTGTAGGTCGAGTGAAAAGATCTCGCTTGGTATATATCCCATAGGCTTTTTGGGCATAATCTGTTCATTATCTAATACGTCATGACATTCCGATCATAACGGAAAAGATTTTCTACATTCAACCAAGAAGTCGACCAACTATCTTCTATTCTTGCATTTGTTATTATTGAACACGCCCGATCTTGAAGGCATTGAAGAGGAGTTGTATGTTTTTGACAGACTACCCCATATTACATCAGCATAGCGAAGATGACTCTCAATTAGTGCAAAGCATACATTACACAGTTGGGATTGTTGAATGACATTTGTCAATCGTTTTAGAGCCGCAAGACCTCCACTCAATTTGCCTTTGGTGTGCCTAAACTGTTCCTCCCAATTTAGTTTTTCATCAATTATCACTCCAAGAGATTTAGCCTTATCTGCGCTTTTTAGGTCACAGTTATTTAGATTCAGCACTTCTGACAGGTCAAGATTTTTAGTTTTAAGTGGGTTTCCCATGATCGTGAATACAGCTTTTTGCGTGTTGGGGCTAAGTTTATTAACCCACATCCACTCAGAGAAATTCGACGGCTCATGGTGTGCATCTTCAACTAGTTTCGTTAAATCATCTGCTAAAATTGTTATATTGGTATCGCCAGCATAGATGCTAGTCTTGAGAATTTAAGACACTTTTCTAAGCCATTCAGATAAATGATGAAAAGAAGAGGACCCAAACAAGAACTTTGGGGAATACCACAGGTTATATTTCTGGCTTTGAATGCTGACCATCCAGAGAGCAAAATTACCTACTATTATGTACGTAGTATTCAAACCAATTACCAGCTTTACCTCCTATTCTATATGCATTTAATTTTTTTAGTAATACACGGTATCGAAAGCTTTTTTAAGATCGAGAAAAATTTAAGATTTGCATTGCTGTGATCAATGTTTTCATACCAGAAGTCTGTGCTTCTTATTAGTGATGTTATTGTGGAGTATAACTTCCGAAACGCTGATTGACTGCATGTGGTACTTTCATTTGTTTTAAGAAACTTAAACAGCTGATTATCTGTTAGCTGTTCTAGCAACACTGAGATTACAGAGATTGGCCTATAATTATTTAGATCTGGCTTTGGACCAGATTTATGAATAGGGGTGACTCTAGCCAATTTCCAAATGTCGGGGAAAACACCATTCACAAGTGATGAGTTATAAATCAGCGTTAGGGGGTAAGCGATAAATTCCTTTGCATCTTTCACGAGAGTCACAGTGAATTTGTCAGGACCGGGCGCTTTTCCCTTCTTTAGCTGATTGATGCAGCCAGCACATGCGTTCTATCCACTGTTTTGAATTGCATTTCGCTGTTTACTCGTGTGATTTGTTGCAAGCAGTTATCACTTGGTCTTATTTCTTTGCCATTTGCGAGTGTTGATCCAACCAATACGAAATGGTAATTTAACATTTTGAGCACATCATGCTATTTTTACAACATTTTGCCATCTAAGTATTTGAATACTAGAGACTGCTGTGGATTTAATATCTTTATCCAAGACTCTGTTGATCGCTTTTCACATATTCTTTGGATCTCCTTTATTTTCTCAATCAAACCTTCGTAGTGATCCCGAATAGAGCCCCTAACTTCTTTGGTTACTCTATTTCGTTGCTTGGTATAAGCTGACCACATTTCAGGGGACTCTGCTGATATTATTTTCGTCTTCCCCAAGTCTCCATCACCGTTCTAAGATTTGTCGTATTTTTTCGTCGTACGAGTTTGGACTATTTTTGGCATCGCTCTTCATTCCTTAGTCGCCAGGCATCTATTTTCCGAACTCCATACGCCGAATAGTGGTCTACTATCCCCGTTTCTAGGATGCCTATCTCTAAAGTTTATTTGGAGCTGGAGGTAGAGAAATGATCGATGAGTGATTTACTTAACCTTGTTCCTCTGGCTCAGTTGCTGGTACTGTGATTCTCGTATGCTTTTTAATCAATACTCAGAGTAAACAAGCTTTAAATTTTTTGCATTAGGATTTGCAATATTCTCAAAATTGCAGTTTGTATCACCAACATGAGTAATTTCATTTCCTTCCTTATCCAAGTCCCCAAGAGATTCTCTAAGGTTTTTGAATGCTGCATTATCAACCCCGGATGTTGGGGGTCGATACCAGCAGACTGTTCCGACCCTGGAGGTTCAAATCCAGTGCGATTATGAGTACGAGCACGAGTTCTCAGCTGCGCAACCGATCTACGCATATTGTACAGAGCTAGTTTGGAATTGATAATATTGGCCAAAATAAATATGCAATTCATAAGCAATTGCCTTGATAAAAGGCAGACGTGCAAAGGCAACCTTTTTTTGGAAAGGGAGCACAATATCAGGGCTTATTTAAGAGCAGTTGACGTGGAACCACCCGGTCATAACAAGCCTCTGGAGAGGGCCTAATCATAGATAGAGACTAAACTCAGATGCTTCCATAGAGCGTATATTCCATGGTTAAAAGAAGGACTTACAGTGCTTATGCATCGAAAATTTCGAATATACCTTTTTAGCTAAGATCAAAGCTTCGGTCTTTCCAATGCATGAAGATCATATCTTTTTGTTCTTACTGGCGAGAAAAGTGTAGAAATTAGCGCTTGGTTTGAGGCACTAGGTGCGAATGTTGATCGCCATTGCGTGATGTCATAACGAGGATCAAACCGAGTGCATTCTTTAGGCCTATATCAGTTGAAAAACAAAGCGTAAGAAAGCTTCTCGTCTTGGCGTGCTACGGCTCATTAAAATGGCAAACAGTGACAGTGAATCGTCATTTTAAGATGAATCTACTGATTATCAATTAGAAGATGATGTCAATGATAACCGTGTGCTTCCACAGCCAGGCATAGGTGCATGCCACGGAGAGCCACTAGCTGACGATTCGGATGCCCAAAATTAAGAAAATGTTGAGGCCAATGACCCCGATGGACTGCTACCACAAACTCTTGAGGCTAGATTTGAGACGCAAATCCAAGTTCAGGAATGGTGGGTACCAGTATCTTTTACGTATTGCAGCTCATACCTTGTCAAATTTTGTAAACAGTCACTTAGGACCTATAAGCAAAGCGTTAAAGCTGTACAACGTGTAGGGTAATGGCTTCTGCGTTAGATGAAATAGAGTTTGTATTGATTAGAGTCTTCTAAATTACTCTTTGATCTTCTGAGCCAACCGATCTTTTTCTGAGAGAATACAGTTTTCTTTTCCAAAACTGGACATCTGGTACAAACAGAGTTAGGGCTTGCCACAGGACTAGGGCTTGCCAAAATTTCTTCCTCCTCCATTGTGTCATCCATTTTTGAACACATATCACCGATAGTCTATGAAAGGCATTGAAATACATTGCTATGGCATTATAACTTTCCTTTACTAGTAGGCCATTTCCAATCAACCAGCTCAACATAACTCCCTGCCCTGTTTTCCTTGACGTTGTTAATTGTTACTACTTGACCAGGGTCTAAAAACAAACACATAGATAAGTCTCATCTGTCTTTTAGCTCTATTTGTCAGTGACTGATCAGTGGTATCTGCTGTGTCTGCCAACGATAAATCAATCAACAGCATGTGGCTTTAGCTTCCGTTTCATTCCAAGTTTGGCAGCGATTTCCTGACTCTTCGTAAAGCAGCTCTCATTGAAATGGTCAGAGCAAAGAAAAACAAGTTGCTGCTGCTCCACTTTGGCCTATATCTTCACACAAACCTGACGCAAGCTTAGTGTCTTTTCCTGTCTATTTCGTTGAGTAAAAAGTATGAACGGATTTCCCTCTGTATGCTGACCATGTGTGGAGCTTATTCTGATCGGGAGACCAGCCACACAGTACCGTCTTCCACGAGGTTTGCAGGACTTGCAAGTGGAATCCATGCTAGCAAGCGATCAAAATTCTTTTGCGTACTCGTTATGACATCATGCGCAGTAGCCAGAATTCGCACTTGAAATGCCAAAATAGCGAAGTTTGAGGGCTCATAACTTGTTTCCATATGAGTTATGATACTTTAGTTTGTAGCATGATGATCACAGCACCAAGTTGCATTACAAAATGCGAAAGTTAAATTTCGAAATTTTCGATGCATAAGCACTTTAATTTATTACATTACAAGACTAACTCAACAGCACTTTCGCTACGTAGAATGCCATTCTTGTTCAAGTGAATTTCGGATAGCGATTCATCTTCACTCATGATAGTGAAAGTTTAGGAAAAGTAGGCACTGCCTTTCGGGGAATATAGTACTAGCTTCGTATTTATCTTCAAAGGACGATAGGAATCTCTAGTATTTTACCAGTCTCTAAATTGTCTGAATATAGACGCAGATCTATTGATGTCAATAAATCTCTGGCTTGTTTTGAAGGCAGAGATATCTTACCACAGGAAGTAGCAGTGCGAGTACGAGTTCGAGTGTTGAGCTACGCGGGGGGGTTAACTCCACTGATCTCAAGAAAAGACTGGATCGCGCATTGACTATCAGAACAGGAAGCCAGAGGAATTGCTTGGTGGCCATTTTGGTCTACCGAAGTACAAAAGTGGAGAGAACTGCCAAGGAGTTGAAAAGCAGTTGCTGTAGATTAGACTAAAGTCAGAACCTGTTGAAATAGCTTTCAGAAATTATTTGAGGCTATGATACTAAGCGTTTAATCAATGGTACCTTACCTGGAAATGAATAGCACCCAAGGCCTAGCTCTATTACTAGCAGAAGTCGATGATTAAATGAATTACTGTAAAGTTTACACAGTGAAAAAGTCAAAGGTTTGTAGCATCTGTATTTACTTTATGTTTATCTATATATTTGTGTGTATTTTAATCAGTTTTTATCCATCTAATATTGCGGTTTGTGGTATGATTAGCATTGCTGTATTGGTGCATGAACAAAACTAGTTTTGTTAGTTTCTTCCTGATTTTCTTCTCGCATGTGTTTGCATTTACTTCTTTGCCAAGATGATGAAGCTGTAGTTTACAATAGCATAGCGATACAATTTTGATTAGCGAGAAAATTTGATTGTCTGTTGTTTGCACCACTATTGTGTGGGTGGGAAAAACTTGTTGTTAAATTATAAGGATTCAAATGTACTCCAGGTTCTGACAACCTGCTGAAGTGGCATGAAGGGCCATCACATGTTAAAGAGATAACCTTAATCCCAACTTCCAATAGCTTTCTAAGACATATCTTGATTAGATTTGCTTGTTCAATACCACTTAATCCATTAACTAGAAAATATGCACATGGAACTTTCCGTGCGCTATTTACAGCAACCACCATGAAAACAAGTGCATCCTTAGCTAGTGGAAGTGAATCATTATCATCTATACCTGTGCCAAGAGCTACAAATTCACAGTATTTCTGCCCATCCCATTCTGCATGTGTGCGGATGGCCATCTCATCAATTATAAGTGAGCAAAGAACTTCATGGTCATTTTCTCTTGCAGAAATGACAGAAGCTCAAAGTGCATCAAAAGCTGGCTCCGTGAATCTTGGCTCAGCCGGAACTTTACTGTACCATTTCCTAATTTGTGCTGGATGTGGTAGTGCCAAATTTAGAGTTTTCCTTGCAAAGTAATATGCTGTACTAGAAGAAAATTGTAATATGATAGCAAATGAATACAATTCCTCTACTTCTTGTATCTCTTATCTGATTTCTTTCTGGAGACAACTCTTTCCATGAGAGCAAGGGCTGTTCCAGATAGTGACTCGTGGAGAATGCTTTCACTTGAAGATAAACTTAAGCTCTTTTCCTTTAAGAATTTTATGACTGACTTGAATGTTTTGACATTAGCTTGTAATCATCTTCTTTTCTGTTGTGAAGCCTCAAGTTTCTTTTTCAATACATCAAGTTTTGTGTAAGCATAATTTAATTTCTTCGTTATTTTCCTTGGAGAATGAGGTAGGCTGTATGCATGTTCATTTGAAATAAGTTTTCTAATCTTATTCTCAGGGCTTGATAGCTGTTCAGATTGTACTGAGTGGAGGGCTCTAGTATTGCTGTTTCATCCACAGTGCTTTCTCTAGATGCAGGGGCCTTTCTTTTATTATTTATCTATGGATGATCAAAGAAATGCAACAAGTAACACTTTCTAGTGTCACTCCCTCTTTAATGATTTTGGGAAGGTAGCAGGATTGGAAGAATCATTATCATTGTAAGAAAGTAGGAACCCCTTTTATCTTTTGTATGCAATTTGCTGCAAATGTTATTGGATTTATGTTAATGATGTATCTGTCCCTGTTGTGTATATCCAATGGTAAATAGACAAAGTTTAAAACATTTGCATGCAAATATTGTACACTGCCCATTTAACCCCCAGTATAATCACTTTCCTATGAAAACTTTGAAGCTCAGGCCAAGTTAAGAATTCAATTATGATACTGTACGCTTGCTAGAGGGGGCTGACCCCTCAAGAGTTGTATCTATTTTAGCGTGGAAAGCTGAGCCCCTCCATGCCATCACTGGAATATAGGAAAAGAAAGTACTTTCTTAAAAGCATTACGGTTATTAGATATTGAGGAAATTGGAATATAGTTGGTTCCGCATTTCGGCTTAGACGGACAATCTGGCCTGTCCTATCAACGCATGAGCTGTGAAAATGCTCAGGGCAAATAACAGTGCATTTGCTAGGTGTGAAATTGTCCCTTCGGAGGTTGACAGTCCATTTTCGTTTTCGGTCAGGGTCTTTCGGAAACCTTATAACAAAGTTTAATCAAATTAGTGATCAGCAGGTATCCTTGTACAAGGAAACATGCTCAATTGTGACTACCATAATGCATCCTAATTAAAGTTGGAGAGATATCAATGAAATACGTTTTTGGTGGGATTACCCCTACCAAAATTGTAGTAGATACTACTAAATAATTACTAAATAATTTTTAAATAATACTAAATAATAATACTAAATAAGTACTAACTACTTTTAGTAAATACAAATAATGGCTATTAGAGGTCATAACGCATCGATGAAAGTGTACTTAAAAGTTGCCTAAAGTCCTTTTTACCTTTGAAATGTTACTAGTATTGAAGAACCTGACTGCTGAAATTCTTTATCACTATGATTTGTGCACCCATACACACAGCAACCTGCCATTTCTGTCTTTATAATCGCATAAATGAGCAAAAATTGTCTGAAGCGGCCCTAGCTCTAGGTAGACCAAGATGGCGTGAATCAAATTCCTCGGGCTTCAAACAATCTCGGCCGAGAAAATAGGAATACTCGATCCAGTCTTTCTTTTGAGATCAGTGGTTAACTCGTACTCGTACGCGCAGTGGATCTGAACCTCCCTATTCTCTGATTGTGCTTAGTGTTATGTTACGCTCATACGCGTTTATAGACCAATGAAGTTTTCGATGCAGTTACTAGCATTATCAAAAGACAAAGGGAATAGCATTCGGTAATAGTATTCAGTCAAGGAGTCATTCGATTGAAGTTAAGTAATAGTAGCTGGACTCGGTTGAATAATCGTAGAATTTCGTCAATATTGTCAGTTAAGTTGACGCCCTCCAGCTTGCTACCACATATTGACTCTAGTCCCAAGTCAAAGGTATTAGAGTTTACCTTTATACAAGTACTTAGGTTACAAGTCCCGTTTAAGCAAATCATATGAATGTGAATTGAGACTATAGTCATGATTTGGTTGGATCCGATATCTAAAACTCAAGGACATTCAATGTTTACTATGCAATGCAGAGTAATTGGCCTAGCGTATAATTATGTTAATAGCTAATCAAGCTTCAGCTTATACCTGTTTTACTCTTACGCAAATATCCTTACGCCAGCCTGAGGAATCAGCGGTATTTACTGTCCTTTATGAAGAAGACATTTATGAAAATCGCGTTGATGAATGGCGAAATGGCGTTTAGAGTCGTTTATGAAAATGGCTTTGTATTTTCTTGATTTTTTTCTAGGGACATTAGCTCTAGCTTATTGCTTTTTTGTTTGATTTTGGGCACAGGAAGGGTATCTTTAACGCGAATAGCTACTCCTCCTGCATTTACATCCCGGTCATTACGAAATATATTATAGCCCTGCTTCAGAACTTCGTGATCCCTAATACTTTCATCCAATCGGGTCTCACTAAGACCAACACTGTCGGTATCATTGTCATGCAATATGATGCTAAGTTCATTCCTATGTTTTTTGAGGGAAACTATGTTTAGAAAAGCAATTCTACGGCCATTCTCTTCCTCAAATAATGTTCCCTGCGTCTATTGGTCCGGCCTAAGATCTATAACATCTTTAACAATATTATATGAATTTATTTAAGTTACTCGCATACCTTCTTATTCTTATTGCAGACCGTCACTTTTCAAATTGCTAAACAGAATGTTATTGTTTTCACTCATATGAATATCATTTAGGGGTAATGCTTCAACCAAAAGCTTATTCAACTTAGAAATCTTAGGATTGAGCTCATGTGAATCTTTTCTTCGAAAAACAGCTGAGAAAGCGATGTCAGCCTTGGGATTGTTCATCTGAATCTCTCTGAGCGTTTCCGTTGGTTCTTTACATAATTCCTGCGGGGTTGTTGATGCAACATTATTGTTAGCAGCGTGTATTATTATTAGATCACTGTAAACTTTCTCAGTTTGCTTAACTGCTTCTTTGACTTTCATACCAGGTTTGAATCTCTAGTCAACGGAATGGTGTTTCTCGCAATCAGAATTTTGATTCTCTTGCTTTCTGTGATCTTAGCTTCTTGTTTAGATGATTCCATTGGATTGATAGATGCCTCAGTGAATTCTTGCGTTTGCCTTGTTTATTTTGTTTTACTCCCCAGTTATTTTTCTTTCGTTGTTTGCTTGTCGTTTCTTTATTTGAAACTGCTTGTCTGGTTTCAATGATCTCATTGTCACTGATATCTTCTATTACAATACTGCTCTTTGTATTGATGCTTGCTTTTTCAATAGGTATCAATCTGCTATTGTTGTCTCCGTGAGTTTGATCAGCGATGTTACTAAGCTACTGTTTCAATCGATACTTTGTATTGAGCATTTTTCTCTCGTTTCCCATTCGTGTACTTTAGTGGGGAAGTTGATTCAATGCCATCTCTATAATCCTCTGCTTCTCCTCGAGCTGTTTCTCTAGTGATTAGATTCACGCCACCAGTTTGTTGATAATCACACGGCAGAATGGATGGTCTGTGAAGCAGTTACCAAATGACTCCGCGCCTTGCTGACAATGATCCAGCTTTGAAGCGTGCAGTTTGTCACAGATAAACTTTTTAAATTCAATGTAGTCATCACTGTTGGATTCAGTGTCGACGGCTGATTCTGTGAGACGAAACCCAAGTTTTCTATTTTGCAACTTCTCTTTGTCCCTGCCACTAGACTGTGCGGCCTCTATCGCGGCTGTTGTCATGTCTGCATCCCAGCCGTGAGTTTTCATACAGAACTCAGTCAGATTCTGGTATGTTTGGCTATCTTTTCTTCTTGTTAGGGTAATTACTGCGTCTACGACTTTTCAACATCTGCGCCCATCATAAAATCAAAATACAATATAAATTTCTTTTGTAAATCGGAGCGATAGGAAACACGTCTGTACTGGCCAATGGCAACAACAACGCACGTGTATTTCCAATGAGGTAACTAATAATATTAGTAATATACGTGCAATTTTCCATAATGATATATCTAGAGATGAAGTGAGAGAGGATGTAGATGCTAAATTGTTGTTCAACAAAATTATCCGTACTAGTAGAAACAATGTGATAATTGAACACCTGAACATAAATACTATTAGGAATAAATTTGATTTATTGAAAGAGATAGTTTCAAATAACATTGATATACTTGTCATATCAGAAACCAAATTAGATTCAAGTTTCTCTTCAAGTCAGTTTTATATTGAAGACTGTATGTCATTTTTCAGGGCTGACAGAAATCGACATGGAGGAGGATTTTTGGTATATGTTACATTGGGTAGGTAGGCATAGGGCTCAAATCTTGATTGGATGAGAGAGTGCAAAGTCACGTGCCAGTTTTCACGAACAGACCAGTGCTAATCTTCGGAAGTATAATCAAATCGCATTTTTGCAAAACTTAGGCCACTTTCGCCAACCTTTACTTAATGAAAAGGGGTGTAAAATCTGTTGCACAATTTTCGAATACTAAACTCATATACAATTTCATAGATAAATTCCACAAAAACTGCCGTGGAAGTCATCTTATTTAAGTCCTTATTTTTGAACTACAGCCGTCGGAAGTTCGGGATACGTTTTCGCAATTATTTTCTTTGCAGAAAATCAAAACTAATATTTTTACTTTATCTGAGCATTGCAAAATGAATGCCTGTGCTTGAAGTACTCATAAGCTGCATATAAAAGAGGTGTATACGGCCTAATCGCTCCAATCAAATTAAGATTAGATGCCTATAATAACTGATCCAAGTAAAAGTAAGTTCTGTACTTACTGGATCTATTCCTCTATTCATGCATAACCCAATGGTTAAACTTCCCAAGTAAAAGCCTTTGGCATTTATTTTGCATTTATGTTCCTCAGCTACTGGTCTGAACTCTTCGGAAATGAGTCCATGTCAGCAAAGTTTGTGTTTGTAGAGGCTTGGGCCCTGGCTTGATTGGCGGGGAAAATGGGCGGTGTCATAGAGATCTAAGCAGAGCTGTAAAAGAGGCGTCCCGCGGTTGCTGGGCCCGCTATCTCTGAATTTAAAGCCCTGGGAGGTACTCCCTACTTTTCTGCACGGTGGAGGTCCATGTCAGAAATTTAAACAATTAAACAAGACTTACTTTTAAGTTGAAGTTTGATTAGAATTCTTCTCTGCCATCAGCAGGAACAGAGGAATCACTTGAGAAGCGAACGCGCATGCGCTGCTAGCCATACTTAAAGTTAATGATCAATGGATTGCTAACAGTAAAGTAGATGGGATATAGCTAAACATAAAATTCTGAATTAACTACAACTATGTAACACGGTGGAACGAAGGAATCACGTTGGGGGAAGTGGGTGTGCATGTGATTCCTCCGTTCCTGCTGATGGTAGAGAAGAATTCTAATCCAACTTCAACTGAAAGGTAAGTCTCGCTTAATTATTTAATTCTTCTCTACATTTAGCTACGTCACTACTGAATCCCATGAGATTTCAGATCCCAGTGATCACGAGTTACTGTAGTCCATAGCAATGATAAACTTGACTTTATTGAACAAACACTGAAGAACTATACATTAGTTTGATGTCTAACTAATCCCTCTCTTTTAGCTGCAGAGGTAGAAGCAGCTCTACAGCTATGTGCTCCAAATTTATTTGTATCTCTACCTGTCATGCGTAATGTCTCTTTCACCCATCATGCAATCGAAGCTTTTGAAACAGCATTATGTGGTGCTTGAATGCTTAAAAAGAACTGATTATTCTCCTTTCTTACTAGTGCTGTCCTCATCATATATTCTCGAAGGCGTTTAACAATACAGACTTGAATCAAGGGGAAAAGCCAAAATCTCTAAAAGTTGCTGGTGCCTCCATGGCTTCGCAGATTTCAGAGGCTGCAAAATAATTATCTGCACTATATCAGGAAGTAATTCAGTGTAACCTATGCAGTGCTTCCACTTGGAAGGAAATTTCCTTTTTTAAGGAAATTTCAACCTTCAGAAGGAAATCAGAAGGAAATCGAATTTAGAAGGAAAAAGAAGGAAATACGAGTAAAATATAAGGAACATTAAGGAAATTTGAAAATTCACTACAAAAAGGAGAAAAATACAGCTTTGAGTTGTTTTTGTCAACAACTGCCGGCTCGAATTGTAGAAACTAGCTTCCAGAATGAAGGCAAATGCAACAGATGCGGAGGCCCGAGAAATGAAAAGAGCTTACTTGCAAGATTTGTAGATCGCCTTGAAACAATTACATTGACATTAAAAACAATTATTATTGCTCTGATTTCTTCTGTTATTTATTGTATGTTCTTATATTTTTAATATCTCGCTTAATTGTTTTGTTGCAAAATGCAATAAATCAACTTTTATGTTTTGTTCATCAATATTTAAACATATTTAATTTCTTCTTGTGTCTGCGTCAAGCTCAAATCAAAATGATTAAACAGCAGCATAGCATAATTTACATAAATTATCATGTAAAACTATTTTAAGATATGCACGAAACACTGAGAGCTGTTTACGCGTCATTTTAGGGCCATTTTAACTAATTTTTGGATAACTTTGTTGGCCTCGAGGTGGAAGGAAATTGGAAGGAAATTTCGAAATTTTGGGAAGGAAATTTAAGGAAATAATGTCAAAGCTGGAAGGAAATTTTATTTTTCAAAGTGGAAGCACTGAACGAATGTCTATTTTGTGTATAGTCTGTTATCTCTGACCAATCAGTAAGGAAAGAAGCGTGTCTTTAGTGTATGATAACTCCTTCAGGTTTAAGTCAGTTAACGCTGGACAGTTTATCTTAGACAAAGTTACTAAGACTTTGTCTTAGTGTAAAGTCACTAAGTTACTGTGTAAAATTACTAAGACAAAGTTTTGCCAATATCCCACACTTGTGAATATTTTAGAAAGAATGCTCTAAGTTCAAAAACACCTTTCATTAGCCGACCAATAAGAGGATGCTCACCTATGGGACGGTTTGACGGAGACTGAATGATCGATGATAATGCTGGTCTAGCTGTATTTATGGCACTATATCCTATAGGAAAGGACGCTGTCAAAAATTCCACGATATGCTCAATAGCAGGATTAACAGGTGCTATATTGCGCATTAACCAGAAAACTTCCCAACACTTTAAATATGACTTATATTGTTTCAATGTTCCAGGATGCCAAGATGAGAGTAAAATGTTCTTGGCAGATGTAGAAAAATTAGCCTGTTCTAAGCTTTCGCTAATAAGTGGCAAATTAGTAGCCTTAATTTCTGGTGAAGGGGATGCAAGATACCTGGTCTGTCTGGCAACCGAAGAAGGTCCTTGCTTGGCCTCAGGATAACTGGTGGCGATTTCGTCAGCTCCTTGGCAATCGGGAACCATGGCTGTGTCGGCAAATCTGGCAACAAGCAAATTCATTCTGACTGATCTTGCCAGACTTTGGATAACACTCTGGGAATGAGGCTAAAAGGGGGGGAAAGCGTAGAGTTTCGATATACTTCAATCTAATGAGAGTGCATCTACTGCATAGGCAGAAGGATCAGATGAAAAGATACATATCGACCATTGTGAATTAAGTATCGATGCACATAGGTCAATATCTGGCGTAAAAGAAACTTCTTCTGAATTAGAGATTAACATTTTCGGATTAAGCTGCCATTCTGCAGTGGTTAGCTGTTTGGCTCGTGAAGCTTTGTCAACATAAATATTCAATATTCCTGGAATATGACATTCAGATAACTATATATTTCGATCAACACACCATTCCCATATTTGTTTACACATATCATTTCAATCTGTGGAATGGCTAGTGCCCGTGTAACCATAACAGCTGTTGTATTATCATAATAGATTCTCACGTGGATCTTTCTGTTTTGTTTGATAAATGACCTTAGCCCGAAAAATATGGCTAACATTTCTAAGTAATTAATATGCTTCAATTTTTCATCCCTTCTCCAAAGCCCTCCAGTGGTGTTATTCATGCAGACCGCACCCCAGCCCGACATGGAAGCCTCCGTTGTTATAATAATGTCAGGTTTGCCCATGACTAGGGCAACCTCATATATTTCTCATCCACCAAACAATTTCATCCTGTACTTCTGTTTTTAAGTCCATTGTCTTTTCACAATTCCCCTTATTGCTTTTCAATGCCAATTTTTTAGCCGTTTCTAGTCGGCGAAAATATAGAGGGCCACAAGTAGCACCGGGGGAAAACGAAATCATTTTCCCTACCAGTTTAGCAACAGTCCGAATCTGTTGCCATTCACATTGTAGCAGGTTGCCACACAACTCTAAAAAGATTCAATTTTGTCATTGGTTGGGGTAATAAGCATTGAAATAGAATTCGAGTTAACCCCCAGCAACTTTATTTTTTGTGATGGTAGAGAAACAGATTTATTGGGATTGATAATAAAGCTTACCTCGGTAAGTGTACTGATTGTGTGAATTACTGCAAGTGTGCATTTCTATGACGTGGCAGCCTGAATATAAATATCGTCTAGATAAGCAGCAACAATATGGCCTTTCTATGTAAAGTCGTTGAAGCCTGGTTCCCATATAACTTTCCAGTGCCGGCGACCCAACGGTGACTCACCGGCGACATTGAATTCCTTAATGGATACACTTCATTTCAACTGCCGCCGGTGACCCACCGCAGACATCGAAGAAAAGTTGAAACTTTTACAACTTTTTTTCATTGCGGTGCCGGCGACCTCGAGAAATTTATATGAAAACATGACTGGGGTAGGTCGCCGGTGGGTTGCCGGCAGCCTCAGAAGTTTGATTGGCTTCAATACTACTAAAAATGGCTTTCTTTTCAGTTTCATTTTACTATTCGCTATGAAGGAGAGCTCATCNCGCCGGTGAGTGAAAAGTATATGGAAACATGCTACAGTAGCAATGTCGCCCGTGGGTCGCCGGCATTAAACATTATGTGAAAACCAGGCTTAAGACAGGTGTCAAGATTTTGGTTAAGAGCCTTAGAAAGCATGCCAGGCCATTTGGCAAGCAGGAACAGCGATATAGTTTACCGGCACATTTGAAACACAACTATTTCCTGTGATGTTGAGCAACCCATATGCTATAATACGCGTCGTTCAAGGCTAATGATGCCATGAAACAACTTTTTATATAAGTTGTGTGATGGTGGTTAGTGTGTCCATCTTAAAATGGCGATATATGACATTGCCATTGAATTTCTTTAGATTTACAATAAGACGGAAAGTTCCATCTGGTTTCGACACCAAAAATAGTGGTGAGATTACCTGCCCTGGCTTTGGTTTGGCGACTATTTATCCAAGATGATAAATATTTGGATACCCGACCTGCTTCGAACTTTGTTTCACAATCAAATTGTAGATAACTCAAAAATCTTTCAATGAATATTGGAAGTTGCTTACGTTTGATGTTTTCTGCAACTCCATTAGAATTTTTTCCCTTGCTGTTCGGGCTTGTGGGGTGAGCGGCAACTGAAGTACGGCTGTTTCTTCCATAAAGGTGGGCGTTGAGGGCCTTTCCATAAAGAATCATTTTGTGGACGCTGGCTTTGTTGGTTGTAGGGATGAAAGGAATTCGCCCCTTTTGGGGTGATAGGTTTCTCCCAATTTTCCTTGCTTCATTGATGTCTTTTACCATTTTACCAAAATCTTCGCTAAAAGTAGAGGCCTATGCGGTTAACTATCAATATTGGAACACAGGGTTTGATACTCCGGTTTCAAAGAAGGCTGTAAGGAAGCTCGCCTTAAAGAGGAAAGCGTTGCTGTTATGGCCTAGTAGGGTAAGAGCGTCAACGTTTGACCCGATGTGTTTATTGATTTCATCCTTTTCCGAAGAGTCCCTCATGGCTGGTTTTGAGAGCATGAAGTCGGTCGTGTTCAAAACTATGAACGCAACCTTTTGCAACATTTGTTGCAAATTTACAAGACGAAGATCGTACTGTTTTTCTCTGTTGTTAAATTTGCCCATGCCTCCTTATTTACTTTGACGGGAAAAAGTGCAGTGCAATTGGAAGGGCTGAGGTACTTCTTTAATATGGCGGTAAGCTTTTCCTGATCAAGATATTCCCCCCATCTTGAATTCACAATGTCTGCTAGTTTAGCAGTGACATCACTAGATACTTCTGCAGGGGCTTCAAGGGCTTGGGCTAACTGATTTAGGAAAACATGGTTAGTTTGTTCTTGAAAAGCTTTCCCTTTCAAATACAATTCATCTACCGTTGATTCTAAACTTTACTCCTTATCTTCCGAATTGGAATTTTCAGCATGAATGCTTATAGCATCCTCATTTTCAAGATTGATGAACTTTCTGCTAAATGCAGGACCTATGCGGTGATTCCACTTAGAGAGTCTGGTGGCTGATGAAGCTTGAGGGTGACCGGTGGTGTCATCATCATTGGGTTGGTTGGTAACCAACAAACTGTCTGGCCCGTTGGGCGCAAAATCAGAATGCCCGGTGGGCAACACGCTAAATGATCGGTGATAAACTGGCCCTTGGGGATCCTTCGGATTGTATTTTTCAGCAACTAAATGCTGAAATACTTTCGACATAGTCGATATACTTGAATTAAAATATTCAAGCGTCAAATTTAATTGACTAGGGGGTGGGTGCTTCGTCATGTTCGACAGTACGTACTTCAGTCCCCTCAATATTCTGAAGAACATAAATGCAGTGACAGGGATTCAGACACTTTCCGAAAAGAGAAGATAATTGTGTCATATCCTTCTATGTTGAAATCAGGAAGCGT
>OLMO02000278.1:6721166-6744122 GCA_900291935.2 Cassiopea xamachana | reverse complement strand
TTCAAGGAAAGAAGATTTCAGCGTTTTCAATTCTACTATTAAAAACATATTAAATAGGCAAATCCCTCTAAAGAAAAATACCTTAGGGCGAATGATGGGCCTTCTATGACCAAAGAACTTAGGAAGGCAGTTATGACACGATCAAGATTGAAAAGCGCTTTTAATAGAACTCGAGCAATTGAAAATTGGACAGCCTATGACAAAAAGAAACTTATGCGTCAAATCCTTTGTCAAATTTAGAAGACATACTATTCTCTACTTGATCCAAAAGTAGTCAATGAGAAAATGTTTTGTAAAACTATGAAACCATTGTTCTCAAATAAGGCACAAAGTAGCTCTTCTATCACTCTTTTAGCAAATACCCTTTTTCTAAAAATGCATTGTAGAGCAGTGTTAATGGCTTGGAAGCTAAATGTACAGCATCTTTCAATGCTATGACGGGAACCCTATCAACATCAGGAGACTTATACTTATCCAGGACTCTTATTGCCTCTTCCACATACCCTACGCTTACAGTTCGCAATTTAAATCTAAAATTCTTGAATTCGTTACCTAGGTAGCTAAGAAGGCAGGCTAATAATTTTCTCTTCTAGCTTAGGTTCAACGTTTGTAAAATGTTTGTTAAAAGCTCCTGAACTTTGTTGAAAATGTTTTCATCGGTTAACCATGCGTTTCAGTTCTTATGCAAAGCCTTGGTGTTGTTTTCCACACAGCTTTCGGAATGTCTGGGCTTCATCAACTAGGTTATGGTATTATTCCTGTACTCTTTTACGAAGCTCACAAGTAGCTTTGTTTCGTAGTCTCTTGTGCCTTGACCAATAAGAAGCATCTTTCTCGAAGTTCTTTTGAACTAGACCCTGCTCCTTCATTAGATTCTTTATATCAGCTGTAATCCAGGGAGCATGATGACTGGTTATCTTTATACGCTTTAGTGATCCGTGCATCTCTAGTAGAGCCAATATAACACTATGAAAGTGGAGGCCATGAGATCAGCTTTGCCATTAGTTGAGGCAAGAGTCTTGTCCCAATCAATGGTTGAAGTTTGTCCAAAAATAGCTACTTATCATAACTCCCAAGGCTAGGCATTTAAGCTATTTTTGCTCGTTTATCTATTAATCGCTTGGGGACTCCCATCTTTCTCCACCCTAACTAATGTAGTATATTCATCTATTTGCTGCTCAAACTACACCCATTCCTATGATCTTTTAGATTACAGCTTTCCATCGAGTCTGCAAATTCCTGAAAAAGTAGTGAAATAAAAGGCCAAATACATGATTTTTTAATAAGAAAATCACTTTTCTGCTTGAGCTTCGATTCTCTTGTACACTTTTTCTTATGAAAAACACATGTAATCGACATATACTCCCAAGTATTGGTCGAATACAATTGTTTCTTCTAAAACTACTCGGCAAATTTAGTCCCTTTACCCCCTCCTCCTGAAGTTTCTTGAAAAACAGTATACAGCCATTATTTCCAATGAGAGCTCGTTCTTGCAATTACTAAGTTTACTTTATTGCATCAAGTTTTGCTTCGTCTCACTAGTTATCGAAGCCATACGATTCGATTCTAGTTCCATGAACACGTAGACTCCGATGCATGAGTACGATGATTCAAGTGTAATTCCACTAAAATAGATAAAGTCGAGAGTGGACCGCTGTGTGGTGTGGGTAGTAAAAACGCTCCAATAGATGTGAAGTCGGCTTAAATTTTGGTACCTCCAGGCATCTTAAAGAAATACTTTGTACTGTTAGAGATAGCACCCCAAACAAAGATCGTACTCTCATCCGCCACAATTCGCAGAGATCGGCGCGGTATGGAAAAGAAAACGCAAGAGCTGAACTGTAACATAAAAGCAATTTCTGGGGATGACAAGTTACAATTCTTGAATAATGACAACATTGGTGATCTTTGTTTTGGAATAAAGTGAGTATACTTAAATCTTAGAGGTAATGCTGTCTTCGCAAAAATATCTTGAGCGCAATTAATATATTTGATTAAAATCCTCTCTAATCCAAAATTGCCATATTAATGCAAATAGTCAATGCAGTAAATCCAATTGTGATGAAAGTTTCTTTGGTGATTGGGTTATGCATCATGAAGTGGAAAATCATGACAATTTGGCAATTAGCTACTTAAACATTAAACATTAACTTAATACAACATAAGTATGAAAATTTACCGGCATTGTCCATATTAATGTGGACGTTTTGAAACACCCTTATCAACTTGATATATCTGGAAAACCAGGTGGATTGCCATTATATATCAATGAACACATTCCTAGCAAACAGTTGGAAGGGGTGGATATTCCAAAATATATTCAGGTATTACCAATTAAGCTTAACCTAAAGAAAATCAAATGGCTATTGCTCCCAGTATATAAACCCCCATGCCAAAATGATGTATATTTTGTAAGCCAAATCGGACGGATAGTATATTTCTATACGAAGACCATAGGGAATGTGCCGGCCATTTGTGATTTCAACTTGAAGAAGACAAATCCTTACATAAAATTGCTAATACAGTAATACTCACTATATATTTGAATTCGATCACCAACATATTTCAAGAGGGTCCCAGGAAAATGTGTAAGCCTTATGTTGACAAATTGCAAGCACAGTTTCTTTAGGAGCCAATCGTTTGAAATGTGTTTCAGTAACATTCATTATATGATTTACCTGACAAAAACAAAATTCAACAAATTCCTCCCAAGGTTGTACAATATAGAGACTATAATAAATTTTCTGAGGCAAAGTTTTCATTGATCTTTCAAATGTTCTGCATACAGAAACTCCTGCAAATTATGATGATCTTGAAAGCCTAATTGATTAAAAAATTTTGCAAATAAAAACGGTAAAAAGCAAGATATTGGGAGATACAAACAGTAAAGAAAAAAGTTGTAAAAATAACAAATTGGCAAAAACTTAAACTTTTTTGGGGCTTAGATATGTCTAACATCACAAATGACAAGCATTTCTGGAAAACGTTCAAACTTCTTTTTCCTATAAATCGGGAAGTGTTTCACAAAAAGTCAGCTTGATTGAAAATAAATCTATTATGAAGTTATGAGAGTCAAATAGCAGAGTGCTTTAATCACTACTTTATTTAATATTACGGATTCACTTCCTGTTGAGCCCATCAGACTATGCCATCTGATGTCCCACTGAGAGACCCAGTTACTGATGTGCTCAGAAAATATGAGACCCATCCCAACATAGTTTTGAGCATAAATAACATACGATGTACTCAAACCTTTGAGTTTCAGCCAACCAGCTGTGTTTATATTGTAACTTAAATAAAACAACCCAGATCCTTCAAAGAAAACTAGCGGTTCACTCTGATGAAATCATCTATGAAATGAGTGCATGCATGCCTTTGTTTTAAAGTACTCCAAAGTTTTGAATATTCTGCCACTTGGCCTAACGTGGCCTTACATGTAGGGTCGGGTTGGACATATTTCTCAGCACTGCCACCCAATGTTTTTATCATTTCTGTTCAACTAAGACCCTTCTTAGAAAACGCAGACGGAATATAAACTTAGACATAAGAGCCGCGACGAAAAACATAACTGAGAGTTCGCTTCTTTCTATTTAATGTGACATTTCCAAAGTTCAAGATGACACACCAATTTCACAGACATAACCATTGAATTTTATGAAGATGACATATCGATTTAAGGCATTGTGAGCCGTTGAAGACATAACCAAAAAGACCCTACCTAGAAACTATCGAATGCTTTATGTCTCATCATCAGCTATATAATAGTTAAACAATATGGGTTTATATACATAGATAAGAAAAAAGTGTATATTCAAGGGAAATTAAAGGGAATCACGAGGAGATAATCGAAGGGGAGACTAGGTACCAAGTAAATGCCTAAATATTGAAATGTGTATTAAGCCGAGGAGATAACTAGTAACATGCCTAAATAAGGGAAAATATACCATCCAAACAATTTTCCATATGTAAAGGCTCGAAAGGAAAACGTCCTAAACAAGGATGTTATAACATTCAGACAGCAATCACCAGTGCGTGTTTTATTCAAAGCGATCATTCGCCCGTAAAGTAACGCCTCTAGGGGGAGGAAGCGTATCTTCATTTGTTGCGCTATTGTTTAATTTAGATGGAGAGCTATCGTACGGAACATTACGACAGGAGGGGAGTCTCAAAAACAGTAAATTTTGCGCTACGTAACGGGTGAACGACCCCAATGGCAAAATGTAGGACTTACACCTTCCCAATAATGCAAGCCGTAAACACCGCTAAGGGGCAGTTATAGGAACGGCCATGACGAATTCATATATGGGTAAGTATTTGACAAAATGTGGTTTACTCAAAACTTCCAAATTCGACTCAGCAAAAATTCGATAAAAATAGATCCTTTAATATCCTGGGGTAAATATCAGTGAAAAGGAGCCTACATGAATCTATCATACTGAAAAGTATTGCATACCTCTCTTATGTATGCATGAGGCAGACTTGTCAACTCTCCTGGCTTTCCCAGGAGACTCCTAGTTGACAGCTCTGACCAGGTTTATGGATTGTTTCTTTCGCTTTTGAAGGTGTCATTTAGTAGACATCAATGATCTCTAGCTGCTATTCCATAGGCTTTTCAAATCCCGTTTTATTTTGTGCGATGTATTTGAAAAATATTACGACTTATGCCTGTAATATAATGATCACATTGACCTTCCAGATGGCGAAAAGCTTTTATTTCATACTGAATTAAAAAAATTCGATAGAAATGATTTTGAAGAGACTTCTCATCATCATTTTCATCATAAAATCCTTGCCGAGCAAGCATATTTTAAAAATATTTATTCTCTTAACAAATTTCTGTGATCTCCTGGTTTTTGAACCAAGTTTCCTTTTTGTAGGAAATATTTTAAATCTTTGGGTTTTGAAAATTTTAGGTTGAAAGGTCTAATGGAGATCTCAAAAATCATGATTTCAGAGCGGGGAATCACGTTTCCTATGCTGAAGTCTTAAAAAAAATTTGTTCTAGCCCTCTTTCTGCATGAGTAACTTGGCCTCAGTTCAGAGCAGGTATACCCTAAGTCCGGCCTACGGGCCAAATCCGGCCTGTGTTTCAATTTACACTGGCCCAAATCTCATAAAGATGCTAANATAACTTAATTTCTCAGTGAATTAAAGTTTTGTGATGGTCAAATGCAAAGTATTGACTGTGCATTGTGTCAAATTATGTAAAGACCGCCAATTGTATTTAATGGAGGTCCTTACATAATTTGACACAGTGCACAGTCAATACTTTACGTTTGACAATCACGAAACATTACTTCACTGAGAAATGAAGACTTACCGTAATGCTTCGATTAAACACCCGTTTATGAAACTTTTGTAATTTCTGGGGTGTCTAGCTAAAGGGGCGTTTACACGAGGGAGGCGTTAATTGATTTTTGTACTTTTATAGTTATTTATTTATTTATTTATAGATCACGACATTTGGTCATACCTTTGATTCCCATGATACCACTAAATTTCTTCTAATTGACTAATTATCAGCATAAGAAACTTCTGCGCTGCAACCTTATCGCAAATTGGGCGAGGTAAAATCAACGAAGAATGGCAAAGTCAGGTGACTCTAACTGAGCCAAATGGAGAGGTTTAATCGAAGAATTAAGATAGTATTCACGGGAACTTCAGGTCTCTTCCTGGGTTCATCGGTGTACTAGAGAATTGGGTCCTGGGGGCTTGTGAAACGTCGTAAAAACGCCTTTTTGAAGAATATAATGTATTTCTTCTCATTATTCATATTCTTGCTAAGAAAGAGAAATTGATCGCTCAAGCTGGCTTCATCGAATTTTAAAGAATAAGAACAAAAAAGAGACTAAGTTGACTTTTCCCTTACAGCACTCGCACCAAGATTGAGAAAAGTTGAGTTTGTCGTTGTACACCAAAATCGGGATCTCTGTTTGTCACGCCTCTCCGTTGAGACGCTATATGATTCTACGAAGGGTAGAAATCAGGTCAGAAATGACGAAAAAGTACAGTTCCGCGCACTGTTGCATACAACCCTAATAAACTCTTGAGAGAAATGCCGCCCTGTCCCAAGTGTATATAGGCGTAATTGGAATAAATTGCCAGTCTTTACAACACGAACAGTCAATAATGACATATTGTTTGCAGAAAATGGTTAGTAAATGCTAATTTTGAAAAAAGTGACATTCGATGATTAATTTTTCACTGTACACCTGGCAATCTCACGCGGCACGTTTACGAAAAAACCCCAATACCTTTTGCTTGAGGTATGCAAGTCTCCCAGAGTCCCACATTGCTGAGGGATACGTTTAAATTGAGAAAAATGAGATACAAGCATTTTAGGAAAGCATTCTGTGGAAGTCCATTCTTGATACCATAGAGAAACACCAAATTACTAACTTGTTCAAAACAATTATAAAACACGGTCTAGGTAAAATAGTGATTGTATCAGCTCTTCAATGTAAGTAGTTGGTTATAATTGGCTAAATCTTATGGTTAGAGCAAACTGCAAATAGATAACCAACTTTAAATGGATGCATTAGCATTTTTAATTATATATTTATTATCCTTCATTTTATAGACAAGCAGGTAGTTAACACACACGACTAAAAAGGCAAGAATCAATTGTGATTTAAAATTAAACTTAAATGAATTTCCACTCGGAATATAAATATACAGCATTAAATAGATCAACAAACCAAATTAATATACACGCGACTATATATACAAATAAAAACTAAATGATTTCACGAAATATATTGTTGCATTGAATACATTGAAGTATACTCTTCAGACATTTCGCATTCGCTCCATCAGTAATGAACAATCTAATTAAACGTCGCATATTTAAAACCAAAAACACCAAAAACCAACTACCTTACTCGGGGTTGGATAGAGAGGGAGGGAGTATATGAAATACAGACATCACCTCTATTTGGGCGACACTTTTGGTATGGTTGTAGCAGAACCTGGAAAGGTTGGTGAAATGTCCATTTTTTAAGGTCAGTGAAAATCTGGAAGTCAGGGGAAAATGTTGAAAAAACATATAAGTCATAGAAATTGCCAGGGAAATAAATTTGGGTCACTTTAGATAATCTATATCCTTGTGTTAAAGTGGTTGTGGCCACTAAAGGTGTGGTTTTAATGTATATAGCCTCCTGGAGCTTGGAGATATATAGTGTGGCGTTTCTTTTGTAAAAAATTGATCAATACATAAACAGCCTATGACAGTTTCTACTCCTGAAATATATATATATATATATATATATATATATATATATATATATATATATATATATATATATATATATATATATATATATATATATATATATATATATAATATATATATATATATATATATCATTATATTTATAATTTTAAATATTGAGCTAGTGCAGACGGTCGAGAAACGGAAACACAAGATGGTAAATAAGATGAGTATAATGCTAAAAGGAAGTGAATTTAATACAGAAATTGCCGGATAACAATGGTAACTCCAAGTGATGTACCATGACCAGAATGGGACACACACTACTTCAAGGTGTCAAATAAACGTCCTCCGCTTACTAATTTTTCGATTTTTTCCTACCCCCGGAACGTTTTAGGGCCCCTCTGTTTACTAATTTCAAGGAAATTGACTGTTCTACAAACCCTTCATTTCATTTCCTTTCTTTGTTAGTACTATTTACGCCCAATTTTCTTTTGGTCCTTGTATAATTATCTAATGCCTTTTCTCAAATTCCAGCCCCGTTTATTTTCCGTTTATTTTGACTCCCTCTTTTATCAAATTTCGGAATTTTTCCGACTCCCTGCTCATTACGACCCCCCTGATTATTTGGCACTTGATAGTATGTTGATGGAGAATGAAACCCAAATAGATGCTTTCCACTTTTCGCTATAAGAGCCTGGAAGAAGAGTTTGGAGCTTTCCATTAATTATCTCAACGAAATCTATGATCCAAAAACGCTTAGGAGCAAGAATCTCCGGGATACCGATCAAATGCAAGTGGTTTAACTTTTTCATTCTTTTTAAATACAGTAATTCCTCTAACGAACGCTGCCCTCTGATAAACGCTGCCCTCTAAAGAATGCAGCACTTCTAGCCACACGTTTGTAAAGAACGCCGCCCCCTAATGAAAGCTGCGTCAAAGAGCTCGTATTATAAACGAGTACTATGATGGAGACAATGCTAATGATATTCTTGATATTTTTGGTATTGTAAACACATCTTTTTCAACACTTGAAACATTTTTAAAAAAACGTAGTATCTTTTTACGTTTATTTGGGACAGGAAAGCATTGTGTAATGCCCTCTAAAGAACGGTGCCCTTAAATCAGTGCTTCTCAACCGGGGTGCACATGCACCCCTTTGGGTGAATTCGAGATACAAAGGGGTAAAATTTTGACAAAGGGGGAATAGAGGGTGAATTATACACAAAGGGGTGAATTTGTAATTGGGCAGATAGTTTTGGTGTAGGCTGTATAATACGGGTTTCCTGTCATTTTAGATCGCTGCAAATCTCTCAATTGAGAACTGCATGTAAATTGGCTTGCTGGATGATGTGACAATAGCATGCATCTTAGCTGTCTCTGCTCGCAGCCAATCACAACCATTTTCATTTTGGTGTGTGACCTAGCTACAGAGCATTTGTACCTTATGAACCCAAAATATAAGTAGATGTTTCCATGTCATTAAATTAATAATCTGAAGACGCCAGATTGTGTAAAGAAGGATTTTCTTATTTTCGTTGATTGTTTTTTTATGTAATTACAAATTGTAGCATGATTTATGTTAACTTTTGGAGGCTCTAATTGGCTAGTATAGTTAATCAGCACGTTGTATTTAGGTAGAAATTACAGAAATTTTAAAGCAGTTGACCTCCGTCAACTTGTTGTAAAAGAGTCAAGACTTGAGAGTGTTGGAAATAAAAGACCTTTTTCTCAGTTTCCAACAAAGCATTAGAATTTGGTAAGATTGTTTCCTATCTAAGTAATCATTTTAATTTTAATTACTACACAGCCACCACAGTGCACTACCAACCCTTTTAGATGCAAATATAGTTTCTGTCTTATTTGTACATAGTTTATTCATGAAACTGGTAACAGTGTTGCAAAGATATTCCAAAGTTTAATTGCCGATTCAGTAGTATTTATTTCAATAATCTGCATCAAAGAGTGTGCTTATTGAATTGTTGCATTGCCTTTGATACATCTAGGCACCTCTTTCATGATACTTTTGGGCAAAGAATTATAAGACTGCTATTTGCATTGTCTCGAAGTAGAGCAGGCTGCTGTGAATGCATCATTCGTTGCATTCTGGGTTGTCTTTTTGGAGTAAGCAAGTAGATAGACATATGCGATAGCATAAAATAAATCCTCGTCCAATATAGATTCATTTTAATAAACAAGGTGCCCTTTCTTATAGAGCGAGAATGTAAACAAGAAAGAATGTCCTTATTTTGCTCCTGTATGATTCATCTACAGTGCTTTATTTTATTAGTGAATTTGGCTACAAGAGCAAAGGTGAAAGTCCGAAAATATTCAATAGATTATCTCAATTATGGATTTACTGCGGCGCCTCATTATGAAAGTTTACGTATGTGTTTGATATGCAATTGCACTTTATGCAGCGACTCAATGAAACCAGTGAAACTGGAACAACATCTGAAAACAAAACACAATGAGCATGCTAAAAAACCACTCAAATATTTTAAAGACCTAAAAAAGAACCGATAAAAAAAGAGACCAAAGTCAATTGAGTCTTGTTCCGCAAACAAGTGCCAAATTTGGAACGAGGGATAGAGGCAAACTATGAAATATCACTGTTGATTGTGAAGAGTGGGAAACCTCATTTAATTGGTGAAGAGTTGATCAAGCCAGCATTATCAGTGTTTGTTTTGACTGTACTACAGAAGGGTAGCGACGCGGCAGGAGTTGATTCAGTTCCTCTTAGCAATGATACAGTGGGCCGTCGAATAGATGAAATGGCAAAACATTTTCAGGAACAACTAGTATCCAAATTACAAAACAAGACGTTTGCGGTGCAGATAGATGAGTCGACAGTGCATGGTAGTGAAGCTTTACTACTTGCTTATGTCCGTTATGTAGAAAATGGACAATTCATGGAAGAGATGTTGTTTTGTGAAGAGCTAAAAACAACGACTACTGCGGCAGACATATATGCAATATATACCCAATACATGACTGAATCAGGTATTCCATTACAAAATGTAATATCATGTGCAGCAGACGGAGCTCCAGTCATGATGGGTAAACGTAAAGGACTTCTAAAGTTGATGAAGGATGACAATCCAGGCATGCTGACTGTTCACTGCGTTATTCACCGAGAAAATCTTGTGGCTAAACAGCTTTCACCAGAATTACACACAGTCCTGAAAGCAGCCATCACATTTATCAACCTAATAAAAGCAAATGCTAAACACAAACGCCTCTTCAAGGACTTCTGTTCTCAGATGGATGAAGCTCACGTTCGACTGTTATTACACAGAGGTGCGCTGGTTATCAAAGGGAAACTGCTTAGATAGACTTGTTGAGCGTTATGATAGATGGATATCTTACGAGGAGATGAAGGAAATGGACAACTCTGCTACCTTGCTGATATTTTTTGAAAACTCAATGGTTTGAATGCGGAGTTGCAAGGTACAAATAAGACCCCTCTGGATTCAAAAAGTAAAATATTCAGTTTTGTTACTAGAGTTCGTCAATACAAAGGGGAAATATCCCGGTGCGAGTTTGTGAACTCCATTCGTTTGAGTTCATGCGATGATGTTTCAAATAGGGTCTTGAATGTGATCACGAGTCATTTACAAAGTATAGTGACAGACTTTATACAGAGATTCGTAGGCCTGAGTGAGATGGTTGATCTTGGTGATGTTGAGCAGCAGTTCCAAAATGAGCTTGCTGATCTTCAAAATGATTCATCAGCAGAAGTTGTCCACAAAGCAAAGCGTCAATTCATGTGGCTGGATGAAGAGATTGTCGAGAATTATCCTAATTTGAGCAAACATGCACAAAGCATGCTATTACCATTCCCCACCTCATATCTTGTAGAATGCGCATTTAGTACTGTAGCAGATATTCTGACATAAAAACGTGGCTCTTTCAATGTTATTGATCGCGGCGACCTAGGGCTAAAATTAACAAAGCTAGTACCAAGTATAAAACTCTTGTTGATCGACATCAAGCCCAAGGCTCGTATTGATAATTATGTTATTTGCTTTTAGGAATAACTTAGTACAGATAAAAATAACACCCATTTATGCTATGAAAAACAGAACTTTTATTGTTAAAATGCAGCATCTGTGCTTTGTTATAGTATACACCCTATGTCATTATCTCCTAGTTTTAATTTTCAATATTATGACGATTTGTCGTGGTGGGGGTGAATAACTGAGATTTGCTTCTTAAAGGGGTGAAGTGGATCAAAATGGTTGAGAAGCACTGCCTTAAGTGAACGGCGCCTCATAACATTCAGCTTTTTAAAGAACGCCGCAGAGCGTCCGTTAGAGTAATGTGGTATTTGAAGTACTTAAAACGAATATTCAGAAAAATCTAGAATCGGCTAATCCACAATTTCGGATAATCCGGATTTTTTCCATACTCCCAAAATGTTGCGTAGTAAGCTATACTGGTTATTTCGGATTTCTGAAGAGATAACTCCGAGTACTCCGGGATTTTCCATCAAATATTGATTTCCAAAATGCTCGAAGTTGCTAAAAATATCAAAGCAATAGACTTCCAGCGTTATAATTCCCTTGTTTCATCTCAATTTATAACGGTTAACGGTACTATGAAAAAATTACTGGAAATCAGAGGAAATGTCTCAGTTTGAACAGTTCAAGGTACATTATACTTTTTATACTTATTAGTTTCTATCGCTTATTGGTTTTTATCATTTATTGGTTTATATCGCTGACTTATTTGTTTGTTTTCAAAGTTAGGTCTAAATTTACTAAGTTCTTGCATTTCTTCAGCTTCAGATGAATCACGTAAATACTGAAACCAATAGTATCTCTGAGGCTACCTCTAACTAACCGGCAGAAAGTTGTACTTACATTATTTCAGCGCCAATTTCATTTTACCTTTCAAAAGTTGTTTTTCATTTGTAAAGACTAAGGCTTACTCAAGCTATCGTGGGCTTCACAGCTGGAATAGGTATGGGCTAGGAATATTTGGACCAATGACATTATGATACATACTGGGAAGTAGCTAGTGGGGGATTGTGAGGGAGTATGGGGTGTCACACTCCTAACCTTGGGCAACCTCATCAGTAGCATTATATCCTATGATTGTCTTCGGTAAATGACTACATGCATTGCCATGTTCAAAGAACGTCTAGAATGCTCTTTCTAGTATCATATCAGTCGACAAAAGTTAGGAGCTCTTGCTAAGAAAATAATTTCGTCCGCAGATTTACAATTCTGCCCACAAAATTTATACGTTTCTCTCGATAAACTGTTGCTTTACATTCCCCCTGTCAAGAAATTGTCAAGAACTCTAATAACTAGTTACTAGACCCCCCTTTTACATTTCTGTTCTTGTTCTTCAGTTCTCATCTTCCTTAGCATACGTTTTGTTATTGAGTTTGATCGAAATGTTATGCATATAGTTTGGAAAAAGTTGGCGCCTTTACTTCGTTCTTCATAAGGAAGTGCCGTGACCCGGGATTGAACCAGGGACCTTCAGATCTTTCATCAGCCAAGGTATGTATTTGTCTTTTCACTTGCCTTACAACCTGTGCTATCAGTCTAGAGCTCGTTGAGGACCTTTCAAAATTTCTTCAAGTTCCGTTCATTACGTTGTCATTGCAGTGTTCATTCCACTACTCGTTTCATTCTCTCAGACAATGCTCAAAGATTTAACTGTACAGAAAAGGATCTTCAAACTCTGTTGGCCCTCTTCAATAATAGTGAGTTTCCGATTCACAACGTGACGGTGACGAGAACGTCTGCAAGGACTGGAACCAGCGCAACCAGCAATATGTGCATAATCCGGTGATTGCTTTTAGTCGTTCTATAACGTGCACTGCAAAATTCACAGTCCTGAACGGAACGTCAACTTTGAGAAGGTATGAATAAACCATATTCAACTTAATGGACGTGATAATATCTTTTTCGTTAAATAATATCTTTGATTAACTTAATTGAGAAGTGTCAGATAAATTCAACTCGGTTGCTATTTCATTTTAGTACTACCAAATCCAACACCTTCGTACAAGAGATGGCCTCGCGGATCACTGAGAAGAACAATGACCCTCAGCCAATGTTCGTGGTTATTATGCTCCATAACATCTATATTAAAACTTTTTGATTACCCAAAGAGAAGAAAAATACTCTTTAGCTTCTATCATAAACTATATGACCTGTCTTGTTATTGCCAATACCTCTTTTCAGTTGAATGAAAGTTCCATCAATTTAGCTTTTACATTACATGTAAATGAATTATATTTTTTGTATCAGCTTAATAGCTTGAACATGAAATGAATATGTTATGCATTATCATTATTCTTATTTATCTACTCAGCCTTTTGAAATAGGTACAAATGACTTGGAGCAATCAAAATGATGTAGCCCTGTGTAGGGAGATGCTTGTAGTGCAACCCTTCAGATTCAAGCATGGCACCAGGGACAGAGGCCAATCATGGGACAGAATTGCAACAAATTTAAACAAACTAGACCATCCCATGTTTTTAGTAAATCAACGGGGTGTTAGAGATAGATTTTGCAAATTTCAGAAAGACTTTAAACGTAAAAGGGCTTGTGAGGAAAGAGCTAGTGGCATCTGCCCTGATGAGCCAGATGAATTAGAGCAAGCATTAGAGGACATTACGGAAATGGGACAGGGCCAGCAAGAGCAGCTGGCTGTTGGTGAAAGGAATATGAGGCTGTTGATAGAAAAAGAGAGAGAAACAGCAGAAACAATAAGGAAGAGGGATATGGAGAGAATGGGAGAGACCAGGGCAAGGGAGAATCTGGAAAAAGAGCCTAAGAGGAGAAAATGTGGGGGTAAAACAGTAGAGTACTTGAGAGAAAAAAAGGAGCAAGAAAAGAAAGTGAGAGAGGGGGAGTTAGAGCAGGAGAAGAGAGATGGATTTGAAGCAGAAGAGAGATGAGGAAGAGATAAGAATGATAAGAAAAGAGATAGAAATGAGGGAAAGGGAGCAAAGCATGAAAGAGAAAGAATTAGAGAGCAGGTTGAAACGGGACCAAGACCTTATCTTTGTCCTAAGACAGCAATTACAACAACAATAAGTTATTTTGGAGCAAGTGCAGCAGCAAAATAAGTTACTGTTGGCCCTCTATCAAAACAGCCTGGAGAGAAAGGAATGATATTATTTTTGAAACATAATTTTGTGGCCCTTAATTTGCTTTCAGTTGTCTCAAAAGTATGTCCCATTTTTATATATTCTGCTATTGCATGTAGCACCAATCTCTTTGATTGGCATATCCAGCCTATTGCAAAAATATGGTTGCCCAAATTTAGAACAGCAGGCAACACTCACTGTATTTGACTTTTCAATATGAGGATCCATCTTGCTAAAGCTGCCAGAATGATTAAATAATTTACTTTGAATCTAGCCTAGATAAGTGGCTATTATGATTTCCTTCTTCTCACATATCTGTATGTTTGGCCTATTCATTGGTGTTATTTACATGGGGTGTCATATCCCCCAATATTGTAAAATTTCCAAGAAAGTTGGTCAAAAAGTCAGCCATGATGCAAGAGAGCTGGCCTGTATTTATTAGTATTTTCTGTGACCTTTCCTTTTTAAGTAAAAATAGCTGGTTAATTGGTTAAATGCCCCCCCCCCAAATGTAAAGTGTCTTGGCAAATCACTGTAGGCTTTTATTACATGAAGGTTCTAATATGTGGGCTTTTACTGTACTTGTTCTTTTTTACTTATGATGTCTTGGGTTTTAATGGAATTTATGCAGTGTTTTAAGAAAATTTTGATCTCTTCATGTCTACTCTATATTAAAAATACCCAAATGGTACTAAAGTAGTACAGATCTTGGCATGTGCAGTATGCAACACCTAACTTTGGTAGCGTTGGTAGTTTTAAAAAAAACTGTTTTGTAAAATATGAAAAGCTTTTTGCAAGCTTCTAAAAACTCATCTTTCTCCAAAGCTGTGTTGACACAACTACCTGAAGTATTCTTCAAGATCTGGTGGTTTGACATTGAAAAAAGTGAATGTGTTGTTGCCATACAAGAATGTTAGAGCATTTCTTAGCAAGGCACATGCAACATAGATTTTGCCAACTGCACTAAGGCCAATCTTCAGACCTTGCTTGTAGTCAGTAAATTTGAAGAAATCCACAATATCTCCAAATACTCACTCTACACAGATACGAAAACTAATCATTGATTGATTGAATGCTTGCTCATCATCAGCAAGGTCTGGCCTCCGTGCAAAGGGGCATTGAAGATGCACTCTATGAGGATATGCTGGATCCCCATAGATACAAAGAAGTTGGCCATCTAAGCTGAATGAATGCTGCTACAACTGCTCTAACAGCCCAGACATTGCAAGCATGGCACTGTCATGGTGCCGACCTTCTACAGGACCAAAAAGGTTAGCAATTAGCCCATTAGGTGTAACAACTGACTGGAACTTCAGTGCATGAACTCACTTATGACCATTGTACACTGCCCTTTGATGCTGCTTAGGTCTGCAAATAGGCCTAACAGTGCCATCCACAAAGCCCCAGCAGTTATCTAAAGCAGCGCCTTTGTTATGAATTGCAGCTGCAAACAGCTGTAAATAATGACGTGACAGCCAAGGTTGCTCCAGGCTAGCAAGAAGGTAGCCAAATCTGTCAATAATGTGGTCTACAACAAGATTGGAAACAATAAAAAGCTGAGATATGGGCCAAATATCTACATGAATATGCAAATCTTTTTAATGCAATGCATAGGCCCTCAACATTGTCAACAACCACGCCATTCTGACATTTGAAGGTGTTCGGGAGTTGCAGAGCAGCAGCAAGCCTGAAAATATCCTCTTTCTTAAAACGGAATTTTACCTCACATTCATTTTCTCGCATACCAAATATATCAAAACGATCATAGGAAGAATACGGTAGGCCAACATGCAAATTTCTACGATGAATTGGCATTAAAAGAAGGAGTTCCTTATCATCGATATCGCCATCATCATGCAGCATGTATAAGAAATCCTCCATTTTCAGTGTTTGATTTTGGCGCCAGTTCA
This sequence comes from Cassiopea xamachana, assembly GCA_900291935.2. Classification (NCBI taxonomy): domain Eukaryota; kingdom Metazoa; phylum Cnidaria; class Scyphozoa; order Rhizostomeae; family Cassiopeidae; genus Cassiopea; species Cassiopea xamachana. The sequence continues at coordinate 6,727,888 of OLMO02000278.1, read as the reverse complement.
AGGTCGTGGTCGTCAATCGGAAAGGCAAAATGTTGGTTGACACACCGAGTTCCGGAACGGCTAGTTCTAGGCCTCGCTGAGGTTCCCGTCGTTGTTCCGTCCTCTTTCGGAAACTCACTAATGATACTGTAAAGCAGGCCTTCACACAAAAACGCATTGAGTTTCGCTATATTCCCGCATAAAGCCAACACTGGGGAGGAGTTTATGAAAGACTAATGAACTAACTAAAACCTGCCTTTAAAAAGTTCTCGATTGCTCTCTAGTTTCATTCATAAAGTTATATACGTTCTTAATGGAACTAAAAGCTGTTCTTNTAATAATCGCTCGTTCACGTACATCACGTCCGATTATCAAGACATTCAGCCTCCTTGCCACATGCCCCCCATGATGAAGCACAACTGTCTGATCCCACATTTGGAGATAGGAATGAAATAAACCGTATCTATAACAGGAGAGCAAAGCCTTATCACCATTTTAGGAGACGTTGCAACAAAGAATATTTATAGCTTTTTACGTGAGATACATTCTTTACACGCAAAGAAGCAACTATTCACATACAATTCTATTAAAGNGTTGGAGACGTTGTGATAGTTGCAGAAATTGACAAACCAACACACCATTTGGAAATTGGTCTTATACAGGGCCTAATTTTTGGCAAAGATAAATCTTATTGGCTAGCCTTAGTATGCACCCCCGTGGTCATACAAATTTGTCCATCATTAAACTATACCTGCTTGAAGTGGGATCTTGTAGCCCCTTAGTTATGTATGGATAGAGCTGCCCATACATTCTGGGTTCACTATTTGGTTATTCTGTGTCATATTTAGTGAATAATTGATTATTCAGTAATATGGGCGGGGTCATAATTTATGTTGATTCCACCATAGGTGTGATTTGAAATACGGCGTTTCTAGTACAAAGTTTCTCATGAGCGAACTACTTGCAGAATCAATGCGAGAAAACTGTCTGTTCGGCTGCTGTGAAGTAGCATCGTACGAAGCCATTCGATTGAATATTAACAAGTATCAGCCAGATTGTTTGCACTTCAGCTAGATCGAATATGTTGACACTAGCCGGATGATCGGTGTATGGACTACGCGCAAAGAATTAAAGAAGTCAGCTAATCGGATAATCGAAAAATTTGACTGCGCAAAGATAATCGAAGGATTTTACTCCTCCCAATTAACCAACTAATTTGAATCCTCCCGAATAATCGGTCAGAGAATCCTCTGACCGAATACTGAAACTGATAACCCGAATATCGATTAATCGGTCTTTGTTGGACAGCCTTAGTTGCGGAAGACATGCAGAAGAGCTCCTGAGAACAATTGGCCTTCACACGACGCCCTATTCGCAGGGCTGCAGTCAAAGCCAGAGAAACTAATACAACACAGCTAATTGATACCAATCAGGATTAGCTTATCGCCACTGTCCCCAGTATCAAGAACTTGTCAAGAACTCTCCCTTTATTATATTGTTATTGTTGTTCTTCAGTTCTCATCTTTGTTAGCAAACGTTTTGTTATTGAGTTTGATCGACATGTTATGTATATATTTTGGAGAAAGTTGGCATCTCCACTCCGTTCTTCACACCTCTTCGCCCCCCCCAAAGAGAGGTCACGACACTACTGGTAAGATGTTTCATGGAACGCATCAAAAAGATGGCAACTAGCAAGTCAAGAAATGAACTTTCACAACTTAAAAGGGTAACTTAGTACTCAGAGAAAAAACAGGGACATTCTTTTGTGATTTGTTCTAAAGAGCAGTCGTGAAATTGAACAATCTTACAGCATTACAAATGATGACTGAAGTATTTTTGCAAAACTTGCGAAATTTCTACCCACCTAGATGCTATGGATAGAGAATGGTTAATTAGAGTATCCAGAGAGGATGGTTTCCAGCTACAATTGGCATGCAAAGATGATTTATACGGTATTTCTTTCCATATGACATCTTAGACTATACTCACATAACACCCTAACATGTTGCAGAAATGCACGAATTTGAAACTGAAGATCTTGCCACATGGATTGAATTAAATTGTTAACATTCATTTTTGTTAGAAGTAAAATAGCTTCCTGTAGAATAGGGTTCGTCTGTTCTTTAGAGCAGGAAATCTGTCTCTTGAAAGAAGCTAGTGGTACTAATTGTATCACATAAAGCGACAATGCATAGGCTTGGTATCCTTTCATCAGTACAAGATAAATCACGAGTATTTAATGGATGTTTTAGGCAATGCAGTTCAAAGAAAGATAAGAAATAAAAGTATCACCAGCTTTAGGAACTTCGGTAAGTTGTCGTAAAAATTGTTTTTAATTTTTTAAGGTACGTCCTCACTTAACAAAGGATTTTGTTTATTGTCAAATAAGTGCTCTAGCCCCAAAAAACTCTTGCTGGTCAAGTCACAACACGAGTTGACTGGGTTGGTGAGGTGAAGTCAAAATATTTGCTATGCAGTACATAATCAAGCCAACAAATTCGTAGTGTGATGTTTGGCTTTCCAGCCGACGGCCAAACACATTGAGCTCACTTGGAAGAATGCACTAATCAAGTCAACAAAAACAAGTACAGTCTGTGGTTTCCAACTGTAATTGACATTCCCAGTCATTGAAGAGCGTGATCCCCCCACAGCCCATGCTGTTTACGTGTCACTTCAGAAACATACCGGAGTGAGCAATTCTTCGGGCTATTGAGATGGGAATTCATGTGAACTTTCTTGCTCTTGAAGGACGGTGATGTGATTGCTACGCTACTCACTGGCAATAGTCTTTCGAGCTTTCATCCCTTCAAGATATAGCCTAGAGAGGTCAGTTTGGGCAATTTACGACAAAATTTTACACTTCAGTCCCTACAAGAACAATAATGGCTTTTCTGCAAAGAAAGCAAAACTGAATAGCTATACCCCACAAAAAAAACTTTCTTTCAACGTGTCTTGGAGCATGTTGTTGGAAAATATGTCACATCTCCACAATAGCACTGTCAGGTTCTGATTAGAATGGCTGTATTTTTGCTCTGTATCCAAATCTTGCCCCAACTGAAACTATTGAATTGATAAAATCAGGATTCCCACTCTTTTTTTCAATCTTTTTAGGATATGTAGGAGAATTTAGGAGGTTTCTTCGCCCGATTTTAGGAAGTTTTGCAGATCCCAAAGAGATTCAGTGAGTGTTGAGGTATTTTTGGGAACAAAATAAAGGTCACTGACATGATATAAATAGGGTAAATTAGCAGAAAAAGTCGCTGTCTATTAAAAAAATAATACATTCATGATAGAATGTGTGAGAACTGATGATTTGACCATTTTGCTATGATAGACTATCACAAAATAATTTATTAAACAACAATACTGCTGAAAGGAAAATCAACTTATGCACACTTAAGGAGAAATTTTGGAGAGCAGCAAAATATTTCTGAAATTTTAGGGTTTGTTTTAGAATTTTTTGGAAACTTCTCTTTTGCTAGGGCATTTTAGGATTTTTAGGAGAAGTGGGAACCCTGTAAATGCAGTTGCACATCTGACTGTACGAAAAGGCATGACGACCTATTCTCGACTCCGAATAGTCACATGACAAAATTGCATTAGATTTACCACATTATCACGGTACACAACCAAGTTGGAAACACAACATAGGCTAAAACAAACAGTATGATATATTTCAAGCAAATTTGAATATATGAAAATGACGCTATTAGCTTATGCATATTGATAGAGTGTATTAATAGATTAACTTTACTATAGTTGAGTAAGAGCCATAATGTAGTATTAAAATGTAGTATTCTCCATTCTAGTGATTCATGACATAGATGAGGTAGTTCGCCAAACTATTTAATAAATTAATATTCCCTAATGTTGAAATACTTTTAGAGGAATGCATTTTTTGCATGGACAGGACTATTTTCATGTTTTTAGCGGGGGTCATTTGCTATAGAATCAAGCAGACATTGCTTTTAACAGCGAAATCCAGCAGAATAACACAAGTCACTTGATTAGTAATTTGTTGCAGCAGCAAAATATGCAATGTGTGCATCTTATGCCATGCCTATGATCTTATGCCGAGTAGCATTNTTTGTATTTTGTTTCATACAGTGCCCAGGTTACCCAGGGATAGAACAATGAAACTCATTTGACTATATTTTAAACATAAATCACGATGAAGACAAAATTTGACTCCCTCATAGATATTCAACTGGGGTCTGAGCAAATCTGAACAGTTTATGTGAATACCAATCACAAAAAAATTCCATTAACAAGATGTACATATACATCACAGTTGCTTCTGGCGCTCAATTATAGCTGTTTCCCCACTATCATGTTTGTTACTACATCTATAGCGCACCAGAATTTCCCTCTTTGTATAGCCTGCCATATCTTTCTATTTTTATGCTTAGCAGAATCAAATAACTAATATCTTATGTAGACATCTGCTGCTGTTACATGTATTATATTGTCTTTTTCTCTACTCCAATGGTCCAGTGATCGTTTTCAAAAATGGTTTTGACCTCTCAAAGTGATTGCAAGGACAGGCTTTGCCCCTCCCAAATATTTCCTCCAGCTACGTGCTTGCATCAAGCTATGCAAAAATTCTTGACGATTTATTTCCCCTTCAATAAAGTTTATGCTATAGAAAAATAGTTTTGTTAGTTCAAAAGGATACAAATGAGATCTGCTTTCTCCTATTATTAATTTTGAAATTGATATTTGTGATTCGAGAACAAAAATCTTTTGAAATAAGTAGTTTTTGTTTAGAAATAAAAATCTTGTGGATGTAAAACAAACTCCCTCAGTTGACGTGATTTATGATTCTAGTAGGAAACGTTAGGTATGCTAAGGGGCGTAAAGCCTTTTCAGTCATAACAGACCGAAATTTTCCGAAACAGAAGAAAATTCCCTCACAAACATTTCCAATATAAATATCATTGGCTTCTAAATACTAGATATTTGCTATTGTATGCAACCTGCAAGTTACTTATATTAATCTCGAATTTAAAAGGAGTTTGTAGAATATCGGACATCCATAATGAAAATAGTGAAAAAACTAATGCCAAATCCAGAATCCCTCCATTTCATAATGGAACACACTTTGGACATGTAGACTTTTGATTGCAGACGTGATAAGCATCACTTTTGCAAAATTTAGTATAGGTAAACTCAGATTCTGTTGACATATTCGCCAACAGTACTTATAAAGTAGTCAAATTTTTCATGCAAGGACCAGCTATAGACAGCTCACTCCTAAAGGGCACTTGAAGTCTCAGGATATCTAACTTTTCATATTGAGAAAATCATCAACCTCTAATTAGAATTCTGTTTCCCCCCGACCTAGCGAAATGAGCCAACTGCACCTCGTCTCCTCCAACTCCTTCTTTATAATATATTTGAAATTCCTTCTCTTTCAAACTCTGTGTTCTCTACTGCTTTAGCGCTTAGAGCAGTACTCCTCAATGAACAATTCCTGGTGGCCCACTGGAAAAATTTATCAACAAGTGAAAGCTCCCATTCCAAGCTACACTATATAATGTAGAGAATATGTATGAATAGTTTCTTCGTTTTTTTATGTTCACTTTCATCTGACTACTTCCCTTGATTTCAATGAATAAACCTGCATCCTTTTCAAACTCAAGCACCTATCTCCAAATTGTTCATTTTGACTTGTTTACTAGACTGCATAACTGCGCATAGACCTATTCCTATGGTAGGCCTTTAAAGAAAGTCTTCCAGAAAAATCTACCCAAATGAAATGGACTTCTGTCCAGCTGGCAAATGGTGTGCATTCCCTTGCTACTCTCTCTCCAGCGCCTATGTAAGTGCTTCTTCAAATTGTATAGTAAAATACAACATTTGCACTTAATTAATGTTCAATCAAAATTAAGCATCATTCTTTATAACCGTAAATCCTCGACTAAGCCTCCGGGGGCTTATTTGCAACAATGAGCTTTTGGGTGGGGCATATCCGAGGGGAGGGCTTATTCAGAGGTGGGAGCTTATTCGAGGGCTTACAGTAGTACTCTGATTAGTATATAACCCCTGGACACCTTGCAGATAAAGCTAATCAGGTCAACCAACCAAAATCTAGTGGCGAAGGGTTATACGTAAAATGGTTCAGAAACACAAGCATAGAGCTTACCATTGTTATCACGCAATGAAACACAAACGATGGCACCACAACGGTACTTATTTATTAACTCAAAGTCTTGACCACATAGATACATAATATACCTTGACAGAATTTGCAAAATACCCTAGCGATGTTAGAGTATAATCTTCAGCATTCCTGTATAGATTCTCGGGAACCTACATAAAGAGTTAAAACAATACCAAACCTCAACAACGTTAATTAAGGATACGGTAGCGGAAAGAGAGTAACTCAACCAAATGGTACTGCCAAGCAAAAGTTAAAATCAAAAGTAAATTTCCCAAAAATTTTTATTTTATGATTNTATTCACAAAGGACATGTTCTTAGCCTCAAGAAACACAAAGCAGAAATAACAAAATTGCGCCTTAGTACTATTTTCAAACGTCTATAGAGAATAGACTAATCTAATTTAAAGCAGGTTATTTGAGTTCAATTGAAAGTCGATCTAAATCATACAAGGAATGCAAACACGTAGAATTTGACTGAAAAGCACTGAAAAAACTGACTCGTCGTAAATGAAAAAGAGGAACAACGCAGTTTTACCACCAGATCCTCGTTCATGGGAACGAGGTTCAAAAATAATGAAAT
>OLMO02000278.1:6697505-6717752 GCA_900291935.2 Cassiopea xamachana | reverse complement strand
CACCACCACCACCATCATCATCATCATTATCATCATCATCAATTTATTTATAGTTGGCTATTTACTACATAGCTAGAACACTCAATCCTTGATGCAATGCTGGTCTTAACTTATCTGTATATAGCCCCCACCTAGCTCTTGGGCATAGTCGGCGGCTATTTTGCACGACTTCACAAACATGTTTGAATTATCGAAAATAGAGTCACGTAAACAAGACCATTGTTTATATGAGAACATGAAAAGAATCAACTTCATTTAGCCAAGCTATTTGTCCACGCTGTTGATTAAACTGGAACATGGCAGTACCCATTCTCCCTTGCTAAAGCTACTAAGTTATGTAGGTTCTTGGTTAAAAATATGAGGGATGCAAACCATAGGACCAGTGGGAGTTTAAGACTATCCTAAAATCATTGAAGAAAATATTTCAAGCCATCTTGCTTTGAAAGACGCTCTGAAACAATGAATGGCATCCAGGTCAAGCTAAAATTAAAACCAGATGCTTTACCATTCTTGTTTGATATTTTTGTGCCAAATGAGAAGGAAAATATGTAATTGGCAAGCAAGTTGGGTCCTTTCGAGCAACGTCTCTTTCCATAGAAAACGCTTAGAGCCACTGCTGGAAGAAACTCATAGCTGACACTGAGAACGAGTAGCAAAGTGAAGCGAAAAAAAACAATTCAGAAACGATGTCAAGAGTAACAGAGAACTGAAGCACCAACATTAAGTATTCTTACTATTATTATGGCTATAATCACAGTTTTTATATGTTCAATGGATGTTCTTACATCTTCCATAGGTCAAGTCATGACCACTGATCTCAAATCTCCAGAACCATTCTGAATATTCTAGTGGTACCTAGCAGGAGTGATTTCTGAATCAGCTGAATCTTTGTTGATACTACAATCTCTGTCAGGTAGCAATTCAAACCTTTAGTTACCGTCCCAAGAGCACCAATAAAAATGGAGACAATTTTTGTTTTGACATTTGTTCTCTCCTTTGACAATTCTCTCCTTAAATCATTGTACTTCTCAATTTTTTCTACTTTTTTTCTAAGGAACTCTTGTATCACCAAGGATTGCTACATCAATAATAGAGCAGCTCTTGTTACTCTTGTCATGCATTGTAATCTCCTAACTTGAATTTCATTATTGGTCTGCACGCTAAAGTCCCATAATATCTTTGCACTATCTACTTCCACAACTCCTTCAATCTGGTGTTCATACTATATTTGAGTGGTTTATATTTCATGCTTTTGACATAAATCCCAATGCAATCCACGTGCCATACAATCATGCCTTCGTTTATACTCTTTTTGAGCAAGCTTTCATCTTAACATCCACGAACAATATGATGAACTATTGACTGTTTGCAAACTTTGCACATGACATAAGATGTACTTTTGTCAATATTCGGTTTCAATGTACTTGTTCTTAGCGAATGTTTTTGAGCAGCTATAATTAGACCTCTTCCCTCTTTCTTCAGTTCCCCTGTTCTAAACCATCTCCATGATTCGATATCACTGAAGCCAGAGTAATGTTTTTTTTTTCATGGCAAATACAATCTCACCACACTATCCCTTGGATGTAGGCCTTTGTACATGCTCCTTATCTTTCCTATTATTATCACTATTATTATTCATCATTTGATAGTTTGGTCAGTGGTATCCGTTGCCTTCTACAAAATTTCAGTAATGTCAAACAACACTACGGGCTTCTTTGAAGTCATCTTGTGATGAAACAGTAACAGAACTATGGAGAAGTACTAACCGTGGGGCAAATATTCAGAATTCACATCAAAGTTAGGATTAATCTGCCCAAGTCTGTTGATCAGTGGAATTCTGTATATCAATATTTCAAGCTACTACTGCCCATTTGTGAAATTGCTTCATCAGACGTCAAGGTGGGATCCTCACAAAAAACTGAAAGCTTTGTGGAAAAATCGATTTTCTTGAATTTCATGTTTCATGGTTGCAAAATGCTGTGAACTTATCAAAGAAAGTGAATATGAATATATTTCTGTGCTACAAGACAAATTGGTCTCGAAAAACTAGAATTAATCAGAGGCACTGATCATAAGAAATCAGCTGATTTTGACTGAAAGCTTACCTTCCACCGTCTCTGTCCGATTTTCTCAAAAAATACTTTGCTCTGTAATTAGCAGCCTCACATTAATGTGCCTACCTTCACCTTGAGGTAGAGGTCATCGCAAGAGGAAATTTCAAAGAGAAGTGAAATGAAAATCCAAAGAGAAGAAGACAAGGACTTGGAGTACTCAAATAGAGATGACAGGATAAGAAGGACTTGGTGGAAGGGATGAATCCAGAAAACTTTGATAAGTGCTGGTTAACTTGAACGCTGCTCAAAAATAAAACAATGCAAGTAAACAATACAATAGATTTCCTCTGAAAATGGCTGTTTTTTGCATTTCAACAATTTCGGACCAGCCTTATTCCAAAACCTTATGATCTTTTAGCTTCAAACGTTCTAACTAGTGCCTTAGCCTCTGTCAATTATACAACACATTTATCAATAAAATTAGAGATATTTTCCTAAGAGTGTATAGCCCCAAAATTAGCAAATTGTGACAGTTTAAGCAAGAACTCAGTGGATATTGAACCACTTCTTGGAAATCGCAGCTGAATTATAAATTTCAAAAGAAGAGGCACGACGAGAAAAATGTCAGAGAGAGAGTTCTTTTCCTCTGCATTTAATTTGACATTCCATTAGTTCGACATACCATAAGATTAGGAATTGGCCGATATTATATAGACATAATCAATGTTGTGAAGACACAATCAAATTGACAGAAATACAGACGTTTAGAGACATCATTTCTCATCCTAAGTTAATATAAAAGTGGCAATAGGAAGTTTCATAGATAAAATTAGGGAAAATAACAAGTGGGAAAAACAAGTGGGAAATCAAGAAAAGTAAACTCACGGGGAGACCATAAATGGGAAATGAACATAAATGCCTATATAAGGAAATACCAGCAAAGAGCGAAAACATTCATAATGCCTAAATACGGAAAGAATGAACGATCAAACCAAAGTAACTATGGTAAACAGGCTAATATTAACATAAGTAAAGAATACGTGACGAAGAACCTTAGGGAACTAAAATAGACAAAGGGGAATTGAGGAGCTCTGAACATTAAGCGTGGGTGATCTCTAAGAATAAGGAGACTTTCATGTATTAGCAAATCAAGTTCGTTGTTAGTTCTATCGATAATACAAAAGTTGTCTAAGGAGGCGCTGTGACCAGTATCTTTTATATGATCTCTAATGGCTGACGAGGCACCTTTAACGCTGTTACCTTTTTTATTAATCCCTAAATGCTCTCTACAGTGAACAATGAAATATCGTTATGTTTTACCATAGGAAGTAGCCTGGCAGCTACTACACGTAAACTTGTTAGCAACAGAGGAGCAAACGTGACTAGGGACACGATCTTTAAAGGGGAAAAGGCTACCAATCGGTTTATTAGCCCCAAAAACAATCTTAAAGTCAACATGGGGGTAAATTTTACCAAGAAATTTAGTAAGTCGTTTCTTAAGGTGTATATTATGGACACCTAGATAGGGAAGAAAAAGAAATATAGGGAGCTTAGGGCCACTACTGGGCTTTATATTAACTAAATATTGTTTGCTCACAAACATTTTAATAATACGATCAATAAGTTGAGTTGTGATGGAAAACGATTTTGTTGTAGAAACCATTTGATGTTACATTTTTTTGTTTGTTAGCCTTTCACCATCAAACATGTTTGTTTTTCCCACTTGTTGTTTTCCCTAATTTTATCTATAAAACTTCCTATCGCCACTTTTATATTAGCTGAGGATGCAAAATGATGTCTCGAAACGTCCGTATTTCTGTCATTTTGGTTGTGCCTTAACAGCATTGATTATGTCTATATAATATCGGCTAAGTCCTAATCTTATGGTATATCGAACTAATGGAATGTCAAATTAAATACAAAGGAAAAGAACTCTCTCTGACATGTTTCTTGTCGTGGCTCTTCCCTTGCAACTCAGTGAATTCGGTCAATCTAGCTGAAATCGGCACATGCACTAGGACTTCTATTATTGTGTATGTAGAAGAAGAAACGTTTAAGAAATAATTTCATACTAGTAAGAAAATAGGGTCCCAGTGGTACCCACTTTTTCAGCAATTGAATGGTTGCCATGGTAGTATTACTTAGCATATTAAAAAATTTTACAAGGTCATGTGGTGACACTGTTGCTGATGACCAAGCAAAACACTGAAGAATCTTAACAAACGAACAATAATTGATATCATAGAGTTAGAGGATGACCTGAAAGCAAAGGAGAACATAGAGCAGATGACTTCAAGTTATGAAAATTATTATGGAAAATAAAAAGCACTTATCCAACATAAATATCTCAATACGTCAACAGTGTTAACGGGAATCACCAACGTTACAAAAATAATGGGGCCTTCACACCTTGGAGACAGGATGTGATACTACAGGAGTCTAATAAGCATTCTGGTAACAGGTATACCTAAGAAATCTTTATAGGTATTAATAGTAGTTACAGTGAGTATGGGCACACAAAATAGTGTCTCTGTATAGAAGGAACTTTGCAAAAAGTAATTGATAAGCACTGAGTAAGACGTAAATGAGAAAATATACAGTTTCCAATATAACTCTGCTAGACAATACAATATCTACTGTTCTATCCATTATACTCTGCAGAATAGGCCAATGAGCAATGATTCTAAAGCGGAATTCTGTAATGTTTATTTGAATAACAGTCAGGACTATTGCACACTTTTAATTGTCCTTGGAGAGCAAGTCATCTACAGAATACAGCACCACAGCCCCAACTGTTATACTGTGCTGTGCAGATCATTGTGCATTGATATGATAAATATGATGAAAGTTATGATCTTCATCTCATCATAACAATTGACACAAAACCAGTTGTTGGCTATGGAACCATCATTTTCTACCATCCTGTTAAAAAATAAATAACAGGTTCAACAATATCCAAGGTATCAAACTATTACATATATGAGTCCCAACTTTGTGCACTTCTGGCTCATTCAATAGCACGCAGCCAGCAAAAAAACTCGTATTGAAGCTCCTACCACCCATTCATAGATAAGTGGCTTCTCCTACTGTACTACAAATAAATCTGCACTGAATACCACAAATTTATACTACAAACAAATGTGCACTGAACATTCTTAGGGTGAACTCCACTGTAAAGAGAAGTAATATTCAAAAGCAAGATAATTCCAATACTTAAGTCCCACTGACTCAATCCCCCATCCATGAAAGCTAGTATAACCTAATTATACAAATAATTTCTCTAGTGGAAATTCAGGAAAATGCTAAACCACTTAATAACAACGCCTTTACTAAAATAAGAAACTCCTAATTTACCCTCTCAAGTAATATCCATTAGCACATACTTTAGAATCTAGAGAAGAGCTTCTAGTTACATATTTACATAAAAAGACACTAGATAGTCTGTTGGTACTACAGAACTTTACTACAGCATGAAAAAGCGGCAACATTCTTTTCACATACTGAAAGCTTTTTTCGTCCGACACTCATCAGAGTATGAAAACGTAAGATAGTGACCTAAAGGTTAACCGAAATATATATACAGATGCCATTACATGTGATAGGATGTGTTTAATTGGCCCCAAGTGTATCCCATCACATGTTGCCGCTTTTTCAGCGCTGTGGTAAAAAGATACTCCTTATACAATTAACTGCATACTGCTGATAATAAATGATAATGCTGCATATATATAACCCCACCCTAAGCAAAAAAGTTGCATTTTACCACCTCAAATAGCCCTACCTTCTACATGTAACATTGGCCCTTTCCTCTAAGACCATATATTAATGTATTGTATAGCATTCACTACCTACACATGTAATAAGGATCAATCATTAAACATAATGCTGCATGTACTCTTAACTATGAAATCTATCAGCACAAGTACTACATGAAAAACTCCAGATTCTAAAGAGTTATTAAAACTCTACAGCAAACTTTGGAAAAAGCACTCCTTTTCATAACAAAAGCTTTGATTGAAATACAAAACTGTTCAATAAGCTCCCTTAAATCACATCCAATGAAAAGTCTAATCCCTTTCATAAAAACCTACTAATTGCCCTCAAAACATATCCATTAATTAGGTAAAGATGGAAATTTGTTGCTAGTGTAATGTCTGTACTGTGCTCAGCATACACAAACTCCAGTGAATACTCGGAAAGAACCTAAAAATAAAGTTATAGTATTCCGAAGTTACAGCATGTCTACTCTTGGCTCAATATCAAGCAAAAAGAGCCACACATAGTATGTTCATTTGCTTGTCATTGATAAAGCCATACTCCAAACAAACTAAAAGAGCATTTAATCTAGTGGGATAAGTTAATTACAGTTAATGCTAAGTCATCTCTTGTAGACATATAGGCTAAAGAAAATATTTACTGTGCACAACATTGAAAGCGAGCTTTCAAATACAATTTGCAGACTGCATAGTACATAAATAGGAGCTAAAAGATAATGTTATAAAAGTACTACCTGAACTCATAATTGTGAGTAGTTATCTATAAGTATTCTTAGATTATAAAGTCAGACACATGAGCATAAATAATTGGTTTATGAAGTTATAATTGAAAGCTCATTTAGTAAATGAATACACGTCAAAAATATGAACACAAAATTATTTCCAATAAATCAAACCTTATAATATAAGCCAAGCTACTTGAGCATATATAACTAGGTCATAAGGTTATAATTAAAAACCCATTCAGTATTGGAATAGCCTGCAAAACTCTCCACTTTTAACACCAAGTTACCTTTCAATAAATCAAACCTTAGAATATAAGCTCAGGCACTTGAGCGAAAAAATTTGGCTCATTAAGTTATAATTCAAATTCCATTCAGTATTGCAATTCACTCCAAAAATCTGCACATGAATTAAATCATCATGATGGCCATAATATTTATTGAATTTAGAATTGTGTAACATACAATAATAATAATGCTTTGTTCCCCTCCCAGCCCCCAATTTCAGCTAACGTTCTGACAGAAAGAACCCTTGACTTCAGTGAACTTTTAGGCAAAAACGCTTTTAAAATGTACCAAAAATAACATCTACCCATGACCTTTAACTGGTACCTTCGTGAAGGAACCCGATACCAAGGAATTCAGACATTTAAACACTCAGTAAACAAATGCCATTTAATTCAGTAGCTTACCGAACGGATAGTAAAGTAAACAAAATATCAGTACAAGGGAAGGGCATTTAGAGCTTTAAACGCCTCTGAATTAAGATTCCCTTTGCATGACAGTTACTACCAAGGAATTCTAACACTTGGGAGTTTCACTAAACAACAAATGATGATCGTAGGGGAATTCTCTTCGCCTATCATTGAAGACAAAATGAACCTCCCGTGCAACACAAACATCCTCGCCATCTCATCTCGCTCTTTAGCAGAAAATCGCTATCCACAACTCCGAAACAGATGGCAGCGAAGCTAGAGACTCATCAAATGCACAACATGCTGAATGAAAAAGAAAAAGAACACTTACCTGGCAAGAAACCAGCCCTCGGCTGGTTCAGAAAACGGAAAATGGCGGCCAACTCGACGGCGATTGTGTACTCCAGGATGCCTTGACAGGGCAGGACAATGGAATCTGTCAGCTCCAACAATGAACCCCGTCAGATCCAGCATTGAAATCTGTCACTTAATCACAGCCAGAACCGTCAGTCAAAAATCGCGTGGAAAAAAACTCGATTCTCTTAGCGAAAAGGCACAAAATAGCTACAAAATATAGCAACTTCACGAGATATCTACAGGGAGTACCCTTGGAAACCGGCTCCAGTGCCCCCTCTCAGATCCTTATACGAACAAACCGATTTTTACGGCGCTAATGAAGATAGCAACAGCAATGCCTTTTTTCTTCTTTTGTCCTCCATTGTTCTCAATGGAATGCGGAAGTCATTTGCATAATTGCATTTTAGTATTATAGTGACATATGTATGCATAAACATCAGCGTGTAACGCTGCGCTCGCTTGCTCATATTAATGAGCTAAATATTCTACTTCAGATTTCTTATATATTACGCTAACTCTTCATATAGGCTCATAATTGATTTTAGATAGCTGGACAATTCATTCAAAGCAATGGAAAGATATTGTGTTTACAGGTACAACAGTTGATCGCGTAACAATTAGCAATGATATGTTTGAATGGCAAAATTTGATTTAATTGGATAGAACTAGACATTTAGAATCTAAGTTAGAATCTAGATAGCATAGAAATACAAGAACTTTATAATAGCTAGCATTTGGTAGCTACTATAATGCTTTTGGTTATGATGAAATAGCACATCTACAACGGCTTCAAAGGCTTCCTTTGATTTTCAGGCATTAGTAGATATACTCTCGCTCGAGATTAACATAAGAATAGTCCTCTAAAGTGCTTAAAATTTATGGCAACTACTTGCAACGTCACTATCACAAACAATCAGTTTCACAATTAAGGCTAAAGGCAGACAATATGCAGCTTTCACTTTTCTAAAGGTGCACATGAAAGGAAGGCCGCATATCTACAGTTACTGAAGGTACCTAATTTCCTATGCGCTAAGTGTGAAGGTCGCACATCAAACAAACACCTGCACTTTTTGTTAAACATTTAGCATGTAAAATAGCTTACTATGTGCCTTGAAGTTCACATTTGATTCAAACTCCTTCTTGGAAAAAGTACCAGTGGCATCATTTGGTGTTTCTTTATGCCTTCTGCCCAGTATCCAAAGTTTTTCAGTACTGACCTTAGGTGCTACTGTTGGAGTTTTTTCCCGTTCTATCTAGAATGCAATAGCGATCATTCAACAGTATGTGACAGAAAAATCGTTGAGTCCTACAGAAATTCTTTGCAATTAAAATTACAGTGCTCAAGAACTGAAATTGGAGGGAAAGCATTTAAACATGATGCAGTACTAGCGTGGAAACGAACTCCTGATAATATATAGTCATGTAGAAGCCCATCATTATTTAACAACCAACAGAAATCAGTAGTTGGGCTCTCAAAAGATATCATTTCTGGGTCATTCCATACCAGGTGGCCCCCCTGGGACCCATCTCAAGTTTGCTTTAAATTTGCATCATAAACTGTTTTCGCAGAGAAAACAAACCCCTAAATATTTCAGTTCAATAAAACTATCCTAACAAACGCTATGGCATCTCACATCCACCTGATTTCAGAAACGAAAGATTTACATTATTTTTGGCATTTTTGGTGAGCTATATATTAATTAGTACTAATGGAAATCAGTTGAAATTTTGTATCCTTGCAGGTTTGACTCAGGAACTCCATTTCCGAAAGTATTTTGGGTGTACAGTAAACAACTTCGGAGATAAAGGGTGCGAAAAACTGCGTAAAATCATCACTTTAGGTGTCTCCTTACATTTCATGAAGCTCAAAGGAGTTCTAATTATTGATTATTGATGCATATTCTCTCCCAATCTAGTTGAAATCAATTTGTCATAAAAGCAGCATTGATATTAAAAATTGCATTTTCCTGACTTATACTTTCTAAAATTTACAAAAATGCTTTGCACGCCTAGAAAATGACGTTAACAGTTACAAATTAGATGCTGAGACTTTCTATGTTGAAGGAGATACCCACATAATGTTAACCTTGAAAAGTAGTTTGTTTAAACAAGATTCACTTGCTCGCTTTAAAAAACTTCTTAGAGAGTACCTTCTGAACCTTCAAGGCCCAAACACGACTGTTTGGTAGCGCAGTATCTCTTATTTGCATTTTTGCCCTTTTTGTCATTTTATTGCAATTAACTATTTTTATCTTGCTGAAAGGATTCGTTCACGCTGAAATATTAAATGTAATTAACACTGATATATAAAAGACCTATACTGTCTTCGTACATTCTCAGCAACTCTATTACTGAGGAGTGATATAGACAGTCTTGGTTGCATCATCAACGCACTGAGACCTCAGTAAAAGTAGATTATTGGAGAAAACGAAGCTATCGCTCATCATTCTAATGGTCTTATTATGTTCTCTTTTATCAATGGTATGAATGCTCTCTTTTATAAGAAACATTATATATATATATTATATATTATATATATATATATATATATATATATATATATATATATATATATATATATATATATATATATATATATATATATATAATAGCGTAGCGATGAATTCCATATTTAAACGGTAGTTACATCTATTCTTATACAATCCCCTGATGAGTGGGCAACCACAAAACAGGCTTGTAGGGGTGATATAGTAGTTTAATTTGCCGTTTTCCTTCATTACGTTATATATATATATATATATATATATATATATATATATATATATATATATATATATATATATATATATATATATATATATATATATATATATATATATATATATATATATATATATATATATATTTACAACATGTTTTTAAATCTTTTGAGACAAGCTCATCCCCGGTATAAGTAGAACCCACTCACCCAGCCGATAGGCATTGAAGGGTACATTGACAATCATAGTGCAGTAAAAAAGCTAACTTACATTGTTTTGTCCAGCTGATTTTATGATAATACCAGATTCTGCTATAGATGGCAACCTAGAGGAATTTTGAGGAGTTTCAACATCAGCATTCTCCAGCCCTGGAAATTAAGAAATCCCTTTCTTATTTGGCATTCAAACATATGTCAAGTAATTGAATACCTTCAGTCAGAACATTTTTACAAAGGTTTAAATTTCATGCACCAATTCTGTGCACCTATATTTCGCGCACATTTACTTTTCACGCACACCTTCGCGAGGGAAGAAATACAAAACACTTCATATGCAACTCTACACATATTTTTCACTTAAGTAACGTTGGCACCATGACAAGATACAATAATCTTTAANGGAGTGATATAGACAGTCTTGGTTGCATCATCAACGCACTGAGACCTCAGTAAAAGTAGATTATTGGAGAAAACGAAGCTATCGCTTATCATTCTAATGGTCTTATTATGTTCTCTTTTATCAATGGTATGAATGTTCTCTTTTATAAGAAACATTATATATATATATATATATATATATATATATATATATATATATATATATATATATATATATATATATATATATATATATATATATATATATATATATATATATATATATATATATATATATATATATATATATATATATATATATATATATAACATGTTTTTAAATCTTTTGAGACAAGCTCATCCCCGGTATAAGTAGAACCCACTCACCCAGCTGATAGGCATTGAAGGGTACATTGACAATCATAGTGCAGTAAAAAAGCTAACTTACATGTTTTTGTCCAGCTGATTTTATGATAATACCAGATTCTGCTATAGATGGCAACCTAGAGGAATTTTGAGGAGTTTCTACATCAGCATTCTCCAGCCCTGGAAATTAAGAAATCCCTTTCTTATTTGACATTCAATCATATGTCAAGTAATTGAATACCTTCAGTCAGAACATTTTTACAAAGGTTTAAATTTCATGCACCAATTCTGTGCACCTATATTTCGCGCACATTTACTTTTCACGCACACCTTCGCGAGGGACGAAATACAAAACACTTCATATGCAACTCTACACATATTTTTCACTTAAGTAACGTTGGCACCATGACAAGATACAATAATCTTTAANAGATATGATAAGCTTTATAAGATAAGAAGCATTAATAAACTATACAAACTGTTTGTCCTTGTTTGCAAGCTTATGTAATCTAATTTTCGCGCAGCTCCCGAAAGAAAAGATTTCACACAAATTAAATTGTAACGCAGTACGATGTGTGAACAGTAAGTAGTTGTGTGCGACTACCTTTACGCGCATCCACACTACACCAGACCTGATAGCCTGAACAGAAATAAAGTAAGGAGACAACCAGATTTTTTACGAGCACTTGGGTAAAAATGCAACAAAAAATTGAAAGAACACATTTTGGTCACTGTTGCACCTGTAATGATTGAAAAAAGCACCTCCACACATTTAGGTATGAATGCAGCTCCATAAAAAAAGTTGATTAGCCGCTTCCTAAGCTGTTTGACTGTCGCAGTTTTTGCAGCTTTTATGATGTCCTCCTCCAGTACCCATTTATGGCAAGAAATTCTAGGCTCTGGGTAATGCGACTTCATTGCCAAAATATCAGAAAGTGACCTCTCTGGCTTGAGATCCATCATGGGATAGAGAGCTAGTTCTTTAAATTTTCCTTGTCAGAACCATTGTTCTGTGTCAACGCGATGGATTCTGGGGAAGAGATGGTCCAAGGCAGTTTTCATTACTAGCGTGACAATTTTTGAGACACCGACAGGAAACAAAAAGGAATTGGGATAAATAGAAAAGATGCTGTGAGAGCGGGAGAAGCAGGGGTCCCTCAACAAAATTAGGAGTTGACAGGTCTCCTACACAAAGAATAGATGCGCATAAAATTTTCATGAATTAAGGTATATGCATTGAATGATTCTTGCTAGAGAGAAGCTGAAGCTGATCCTTGCAACTCTTGTGTAAGACCAATTTGAAAGAGCAGAAGTATAGGCCTATATAAACTACATGCTTTAGACTTTGTCATGAGCAAAATGCTGCGCGTGTGGTAATTAGCACAAACAAATGATTTAGCGCGTTCGATCGTATACACATATTTTCCGCGTGCGATCCCACTGCTTACAAAATCTATACATAAGCTTACTCAGATTGGAGTAATAAACAATGAAAAGAAATGTATGATACGACAAAGATAACTCTTATTAATCCACTTCTTCCAGAAAGGAGACTACTGCAGTGTAAACGATAAACGCAAAAGCAATTCTTCATCATCAAATTAAGCGGTGCTCCTTTGCCGTTCGAAATAAGTGATGACTGTCATCAACATGTTAGTGTGTAAAGTTTATATTTCATATTATTGTTATACTCCTTCAATAACTAATGCATTTACATAAATAAAGGTAGGCCTATTTATTCACTAAACGGAACAAAACGGATATGAAACCAGGAGGCCATGTTTGGTAAATTTTCATATATTGCTTTTACTTTATTGGCCCAAGTAGGTTTTCATTTTTCATCAATATCCACACTTCATATGTCGTTTGGAATATCACTTCAGACATTTGCATCATATGAAAAGCATTTTTGCGATTTGCAACCGTACCTTATGCACTTGCAGATCGTTCATGAAGACAAGTATATACACACGGCAATGTCCATTACCTTTCCAAATGATGAAATCGGAATTTGAAGTGACTAGAAAATGTTCAAGAACACCTAATTGCGAGCCCGATTAATCACACGCGTGATTTGGATTGCAGATGTGGGAGCGTGCGAGTAGGATCGCAAACGCTAAATGGCAAGGTCTGATGTTTACAAAACAGTAAGGCATTCCAGTGTGCCACATAATACTGAAAATACTTGTTCCCAGCTAATATGATAATTTTGACTTCATAAAATCATGTTATCTATTGCATGATTTCATCGAAACTGCATATTATGTGCAATTGGACAAGCAATCGTTTTAATCCGTATTGCTTGAATTTGCCTTGCTAAGCAACTCCAAAAGATGCTAAAAGTTTGCAAGCAGCTACTTTACTGTGTGCTTAAGCACTCTCCTGGCTTTTTCGATGGAATGCATTAAAACCAAAAGCTTTCAAACAGAAAAGTTTCAGACCATTAGCAAGCTTGGACAGCACAAAGTTGTGTTGTTAAAACTTGTTAACAGTCTANATAACTTATAATTTAAGCTCCAGAAGCAACGTGCTTCCTGATATAACAAATAAAATGCCTGGTCCCTTGGCTTTTGCCCAACAAACCACTTGCAAATTATCTCTGTATAACAAACTCCAGACATAATTAAATCTTGTTATGACAAATAAAATCTAAGGTCCTTCATCATACTTACCTGCGCTACAATTAAGGAGTGGNGCACACACATTGGAAATTTTGCACACATTTAATTTTATGATACCAATAAAGGATGAGATGCGTGCAAAAACTAATAACTTTTCAAGGTGTAATGACATTGTAGTGAACAGAGCAAATATACGGAAGACGATAACAGGCTATTTAGTTCCCGAATTGTAAAAGGGACATAAGGTATTGTTACAAAATTTCAATTTCAACCGATAATTCTTGAAACGAGCTTTTTTTGTTTAATTTCATTGTTTTACCTGATTTTTTTAACTTGATAGAGCTTGTCTGCTGAAACAAGACCATGGGAGGGTTTTTACGGAGTGCAAAATGCCTAAAAATTTTTCTCCTTGCTCAACATACAACAAACTGCTGTGGCTCCCTTCAAGATTCATTATATATGGATTCCATTGTACTAACAACAACGCTAAAGAGAAGATCTTCAAATAATGCTTTAGTTTATAATCCCCACAACTTGTAATTTAACTCTTGAAAAGTTTCCTATGTCTCTAACTCAGTCGTCAATATTACTCTCGACCTCTACCAAGCAAATAGCATTTTTGATGATACCAAAATCCTATTTATTAAGTGACACAACCAGGCCGTGCCATGAGCAAAACATTGCACGTGAGGTAATAAGCAAGAGCGTATGATTCTGCGCGTGTTATCGCACTTCTAGGAAATTCTTTACAAATACACGCTCCGACCAAATCAAGAAACAAAGAAAAGAATTCTCGAAAACAAGAATTCTAACGTAGTTTAAACAATAAATATTAAAGCAATTCTTCATCATCAGACTAAACGCTGCTCCTAAATGTCGGAAGCTAGTGATGATTGTGGTCAACATGCTAAGGTGTAAATTGTGAAGATAAGCTGCAGGCCCTACCGTTCCAAATGCCAAGATCAGAATTTGATTTTACCAGAAAATGTTCAAGCACATATTTACGAGTGCTATCAATCACACATGCAAACTGAGTTGCACATATGTGGGTGTAAACGTGTGCGTTCGCACGTGCTAAACGACAAGGCCTGTAAACCCAATCAGCTGAAGTGCATACAGAGGTTTTATAAAGAAGAGCCTTTGTGAAGGTTCTACAGAACAATTGTCTGAAACTCACTTTTTGTGAAGTGTCTAAATAGACGTATAAATATATGATCAGGTCCACCGAGAGAGGCACAGTGGGCAGTATCTCATAGGCCCAGGAATTGTGAGGGGCCTTAAAATTTACGAGTTTTTTACAACCATGTTGTAAATATTCCAACTTCTTCCTTGCCAAATAGCATCATTATCTTCAAAAATTTTCGGACAGTTAATTTTCGGACATTACATTTTCGGATAATAAGTTTTGGAGCATTCATTAATTCTGACAATTTCGGACAAAAACTTCGGACAAATTGTTAAACAAGCAAAGTAAACCAAAGTGAGTACATATAAACAATTTACAGTGAGGAATCAATGAAAGTGTTCCAACAAAATACATAGTCATCAACTTCAACATAAGGCAGAATATAAACACTCACGTAATGGACAAAGACCTCATTGCGTTTGGGTTGACAACTATCATACAGAACAATCGAAGAATCTTACAAGACATTTGTTGAGAGCAGAGCCTAGCACATCTATGGGAAGACAGTATGGAAAACCATAGGTAAAGAGAAGTTTTTACTTTCAGCAGAGAGACCTGGGCAGTCTCTAAAAAAATTTCTTAGGGGTTTAGGGCTTCTAGTTAATCAAAAACAGGCGTGACTGGGGCAGCATGAGAGCGGGGATAGTACCATGAATGGGGTTATTGAATGAAACTCTGCAGACATGGCCAACTTGATAGCCGCAGTTAATTGTAAAGAAAGTGTATCATTGAGAAGGAAGGAAAGAGCGGGGCTTGAAGCAGGGCAACCAAGAAACTCTATGACGCTACGCTCTATACTTTGGCTGTAAGTATGACCAACGCCCTCTTTACCGCCACAATGGTACCAGAAAAGAGATGAAGAATTGGGGAGTTCTATGTCTCATCTAAAAATTGACTTTACAATTTCATTTTCTATGAGTTGTTTTAACAACAAAAAAAGAATCTGCTAGTTCTGCGAGGGGCTTGCGAGCAAGAATTTTTGCTTCGAATATGAAGAGGTGGATTGAAATTGTTTAGCCTGTTTTCAAATATTGATTTTCCCTGCATTTAACTGCATAGTAAGTATGGATGTATGCTGGTTTTGCTAAGAGCCACTTTGCTTCAAAACGATTGATTATTTCTTCCGTTTCGGAAATTTATTAGCAAATAAAATTTTCAGACAACTTAAGATTCTGAAGTAAAACATTTCGGACAATTTAATTTTTCGACTATTTTGTGTACTCATTGTTCCAGGGTGATGTTTAGCCACCAAATTGCAAAATGTAGCTATCTAGAAATGCAAATTCCTTCTGTAAGATACTCAAAGAGGATTCTAAGATTACTTTTTTGAGCAGTCAAAACAAAACATAGCAGTCACTTTTGTAAATTTAACCTTCTTAAAAATACATATTTTGACCATAAAATCACAACATTGTAAGGCGTGGATGTTCAGCCCATTTGCTATAGTATGGTACTATAGTTTTGAAAAATAGGTTTATCAATCCAAGGAATTCATTGCTGCTTGCATTTCCCTTTCAGTTTTAAGAATGTGGCTAGCAAGAAAAATCAATCTAGCGAAAATTGGGCAACTACGAAGCAGGTACACTTTTGCTATTAGCATATCAACCTGGTTGGGCATGTAGCTGCAAAATTTCAACTTAATGCAATGATCCAGAAAAAGTTATTCATGTTCCCACAACTTGGTAGTTCATGCATTTTCTTTGTGGACCCTTACAAACCTTTTATGAATAAATAGGTGGTAGGTTAGTGCATCACCGTGGCGAACTTAGGATAAGAAGGGGATTGTACGCTAGAGAATTCTCTTTGTTGGCAGCCCCAAAAAGCTTAACAAAGACACTATCTATGGATCTGGCAAAAAGCTCATTCTCGTTGATAACAAACAGCATGATTATCACAGTTTTATAAAATTCCATTAAGCTAGATGCTGACAAACCTGAAAACTTGGACTCCCGAGAGGAATCCAAGTACATACATATGATGAAATTTTGCAATGATATGATGAAATTTTGCGATTTAGCCACAATATTGCAACTTCTTGTAAGATGTGGCTTATGTCATAACAGCAGCATCCGCTAAACATATTTCAGTCCTTGATTTTATGCATATAATGTGTTGAGAACTATATGGCTACATGAAAATTTATAAAATTTGCAACCACGATATTGCAAAATATGTATGATGTAGCCACACAACCACAACAGGGATAAATCATGGAAACAGTTCATGCGCACATTGCAGTGGGACACTGGTGAAAAATCATTTTGTCATGACATAGCCTGATGTAGCCACAATAAGGCAGCTTATTGTGAGAAGTGGTATATGCAATAATAAACTTGAATATCCTCAGTTTATAATTGGATAGATATATTATGTTTAATTAAGATTATAGACTGTGTATAATTGGCCCACTACAGCATCAACACCAATTGCGCTAGATATAACCATGTAGCCACACACAATTTAGCCACAACAAAACAACATAGCCTATAGCCTGGTACCCACTGGGCGTTTAAGTGCGCGCACCCTTGAGCGTTTATCTGTGGTATTTAAATCCGCAGACATACTCACCATGTAAATTTTTTCACGCGTGGTTTTAACTGAGAGCAGCAAAGAGCCTAAAAAGTTTGAAGAAAACGTTTCATATTTAGAAAAATCTTTCGCATTTAATAAGAATTAAAGGTGTTATGAAAAGGAAACAAGTAAAAAAGGTTTGAATATTCTGTTCGATATTTACGAATGACCCCGTGATATGATTGGACATCTTTTGAGCTTGGTACAACCAAAATCGACAAGAANATAATAACATTTTGAAATTTTCGAATAAATTTTTTGCATCATCCCATTTCTTGATAAAATCTAATGACCTTGCCAGCATCTCTTTCCATAAATCCCTTTTGGACTTATCGTATAGCACTAGAAAATTTTGAACTGTTTGTGCCAATTTCTCTTCTTCAAACAGTCACAATCCTTTGCTATTGCAAGCAATATTGCTATCCTGTGTTCCTCTCAAGTTCTAACAATGTTCTTTANAGATGCTCAAAACTGTGTGATAAATCGAATAAGCGGGAGTTCCGTAAGAAAAAAGTCCACAACCACATGCTCACCAATCAATCTCCAATCTCTGCCAAAAGTAGTTGGAACACCCATACAGTTTTGAGGGGTTTCTACCCCCGTCCTATTTCCTTGTCAGTAATGAGAGTGTAAACCCCCTCCCCCCCTCATACAATGTTGAATCAGTAGCCAGGGCCCTTAACTATTTGGACAGGCATCACTTCTCCCAAACGTGCTAGTCATATGCCCTTCAAACAAC
Source organism: Cassiopea xamachana (assembly GCA_900291935.2). Taxonomy (NCBI): domain Eukaryota; kingdom Metazoa; phylum Cnidaria; class Scyphozoa; order Rhizostomeae; family Cassiopeidae; genus Cassiopea; species Cassiopea xamachana. The sequence continues at coordinate 6,699,349 of OLMO02000278.1, read as the reverse complement.
ATTGTTTTACGGGGGAGGGGATTTTGTAGTTTGTCTATAGCATAAATCACAGGAAGTGTTCCAAGACTTTTGGCAGACATTGTCTGAATTTTTTTTCTCAAACTGTTAGATAGGACCGCACAAATGTGTTCAGACATAGGGTAATCTAGGGCGCTGATTCCAATTCCATTACCGAAATTTCAGTTTTTTAACACCTTGACGTTATAGCGCCAGGGGGGCTGTATCAAACCCTTTTCATTGCTAGATTCAGTAATGATTATGATGTAATTGTTTCGTATTCATAATTTCCAAGCTAAGGAAGTTAATCCACAAATAGTACAGCCAGTTAACTTCTCTAGCGACGTCTGCAAGCAAAATGTCAACAGATTACACCATTTCTTTGTGAATGCTCGTACAACAATGTCTTTCTTGGCAACAGGCTTAACATGCACGTCATGGACATGCCAACGCATGTATTGCCTCTTCTTAGTATCGAGGCGAATGACATAATCGATTTATTTCTACCCCCAACGATAAACAACGATAAACAAACTTTAGAATAATAAAATAAAGGTGTTTTGAAAGAATGCAGTACAAAAAAACATATGCAAAGGATAGTGTTTCCAAGTGGCATTCGACCTGCAAACAGACTTCTCATAGCGTGCACTCCATCGCAAGAAATTAGGAAAACCTTGACGTTCAACAACTTTTAGTTTAAGATTTTGATATTGGGTCTGATTTATTTTAAAAAGCCTGTTGAACGTTGAAGGACTTTGTGCTTATAGCTGACAAATAAACAGGATTTCGCAGACAAGGCACAAATTGCACATACTTTTACATAATTCACACCATTTGGGGGTATTTGTTGGGAGAATACTTCTTACCAGGTGGAGTTATGGGGTGCGGAACTTGTTGAACGTTGTGTTTGTCGTTCCTAGCAGTGAATGAGACACGGATGCGAAGCATGATAACTGCGAAGGACAAATACCTGCTGTTCAGTTAAGCATATTCTTATTGTTCTTATTGCAAAAGCATTGTTGCGAAACAGTGTGTACAAGAGGGGACTGTTTTCTGACAATTCCCCATTCCCTAGTTTCAAAAATTGCGCAATGCATTCTGGGAGTTGTATTCATGCCTATTTTTCTGCAAAAATGGCCACAGCTCTGAGTGATACTGAAACACAGCAACGAATTCCTTCGACAATAAATAGTTTTTCTCAAAGCTACAAGTACTCAGCAAAGATTCAAGAGGAAGATGGATTGCATGGAGAAGCTTTGTCTTGCCAAGAAAACAACAGTAGAAAGAAGAGCTGGGGTGGAATTACATGTTGTGTTCCTCTCTGCTACAACGATTCGAAGAGAAACAAAACGCTCAAGTTCTATGTCATTCCAAAAGACCCAGCACTGAGGAAAAAATGGTTGGCGATGATAAGCAGGAAGAATTTTCTTCCATCTGCATCTCATAGAGTGTGCTCTGCTCACTTCGAAGGTGGAAAGAAGACCTATCTTAACAATGTACCGACCATTGTGCCGAATACTGTTAAGCCAACCATCAACAAGCCTAGGAGCACCCGGAACAGTGCTACTACACCAAGGGATCCGGCTGTGATGGAGTGGAGAATAAGCAACTGTTGTGCATATGAAATTGAAGGAATTTCTACGGAACAGCAGCTTGAGTCTAGGGTGGAGCAGCTGACAGAAATACAAAAACTGACTATGGAATTCGAGCACAAAGAGAAGCAACTACAAGAGGAAAACAGCAGATTACAACAGGTGATCTATGACAATAAATTTAGCATCGACCGGTTCAAGCACAATCAAGCTCAGTTTAAATTTTACACTGGGTTTGATTCATATGACTTGTTC
>OLMO02000278.1:6625122-6642546 GCA_900291935.2 Cassiopea xamachana | reverse complement strand
TAGAATTTACAATTAAACGAGACTTACCTGTAAGTTGAAGTTTGATGAGAATTCTGCCAAATCATATGTCGTAAGGAGGGTTAACACGCCCGAAGTACCCTTTATAGTAACCCTCCCTCTATCTTTCATCTTTAATTCATGTTGTTGATAAGGACCACAAAATGATCTTTAAAGTACTGATTCACGGCGGTGCGTGCGCATCTCATGTTAACCCTCCCTACGACATATGATTTGGCAGAATTCTCATCAAACTTCAACTTACAGGTAAGTCTCGTTTAATTGTAAATTATGTCTTGTCTTTCCAAGGCTAATTGGTGGGTGTGTCAGGAGTGGAACTGTCCTCGTTCAGCGGGTACCCTTTTAAAAAGCTAGTCTCTCACATCATTCTCCTGCAAGTTAAGTATATACAATATCCTGTTAAAGAATGAAAATCATAGAAAACTAACGTGGTGATTTCGAACTAATGACGCAATGGTAAAACTCAACAATACCATGCAATTCAAGTCTTCACTCCAATGATACTTTCATGTGGAAATAGATACTAATTACTCTGTTAGACCATAATGTGAAAGCAAGGCAGAGAGAATATCAAATGACATCTAGTGATGTACGCTACCATGATAGCAAAAAGCAATTCACAAGACAAATTTTTATGAAATACATAATCTGTCATACACTAACCAATACTCTGAAGTATAAATGTGATCAAATGTAGAACAGCTAATATAAGTAGGAATGGAAACAGATCCCAATAGTCAGGAGCATAAAAGATATCTAAATGTCCTTAGATAGCAAGTCCTCTAGAAAATATAGAATCTACAGTCCTTGCATCGTACTTTGTTGCAGAGACCATAAAGGATAGAGTATCAAATGGACTTCTGTCATGCCAATCATCGCATGACAACACTTTGCATAAATACTACTTTCTTGCTAGGGCAACAGCATGTCTTGCCATCCTATGGACAAATGAATAAAAGCTTCAAGAACATGTACAGGAATCATGCATTGAATACACTTGCCTTATATGACTGGTATTAAGAGTTTATTTATGAGGTTGTTGACAAATCATTGTCATTGATAATAACTATGCACTCTAAGCAATACCTATGAAAAAGCAATACACACTAATAAAGGAAAAAGTGGGCAATAATCAATTGATAATTGACAAATATTCATTGATTGTTACCCCACTCTAGAGAAAGAAACATTTCATGAGCATTGTCAACAACTCCTAAATATAACCTATCAACTCAAGCTAAAATTTTTGTTCTACACAGTGGCCTAGAACTTTTAAACCTGAACAATAAGTATACACAGGATATTTCCTGTACTTGTATTTGTTTCATACTTTAACGCATAGCTACTCTGAGAAACATTGAAAAGGAACGAAAGGAATAGTTAACAGGTTCCTATAAACACAAATATGACACCTTCACTTGTACTAGTAAGAAAAAGCAAGAAACACATTTTACCTGAGTTACAGGTTGTTCACCATACACTGTGTAGAATCTAGTACATTCTGTACAACAAATAAACATGCACTGAATATTCCTAGGTAAGACTCCACAGTAAAATGAGAAGCAATATTCTAAAGCAAGATAATCCCAATACTTAAGTCCCACTGACTCAATCCCCATCCATGAAATCTGGTATAATCTATCTACTTATTAAGTACTCTACAGCAAATTCAGGAAAATGCTAAAAACCTTCATAAAAATGCCTGTATTAAGTAAAAAACTGCTAATACACCCCCTTAAGTAATATTCATTAGCACATAATATAAAATCTAGAGAAAATTTCCTAGTTACATATTACATAAAAAGACACTCTTTGTAGAATAAATTGCATATTGCTGATAATACATGATAGTACTACAGTGATATAACCCCATACTACAGCAAGAAACTCATAATGAACTACCTCAAATAGCTCTACACAATGACTGCAATACTGGCCATTTAACTAATCTAAGACCATATAGTGGCCTATTGCAAAGCATAAACTACCTAAACATGTAATATTGACCAATCACTACACATCATACTACATGTATTTTTGACTATGAAGTCTTTCAGCAAAAGTAATACATGAAAAAGTCCAGATTCAAAGAGTTATTCACACTATCTCCTCAGCAGGTTCAGGAACAAGGCACCCCCTTTCATAAAAAGCTGTGATTGAAATACAAAATTGCTTAATAAGCTTCCTCCAACGAAATCTAGTGTACAGCCTAAGCTAACCTCTTTCATTAAAAGCCCATGCTCACCGTAAAACTATCAATTAATTAGTTGAAAATAGACAATCTGTTGGAAATTTTTCGCCAGAGCAATGTCTTTACTGTGCTCAGTTTAGAAAATTTCAAGTGAATACTGGCAAACAAAACATAAAAATATTGCTAGAGTATTCCTAAGTTACAACATGTCTACTTTTAAACATCAAGCAAATAGAACCAAACCTATGTCGATACGCTTGTCTTTCATAAAAACGTACTCCAAAAAGAGCAATTCATGTATTGGAATAATTTAATTGCAGCTAATGCTAAGTCATCTCTTGCAGACAAATAGGCTAAAGAAAATATATGCTGTGAACAACATTTCGAGCAAGGTTTCAAATACAATGTACAGACTACATAAAATATAAATTGGAACGTAAAGATAAATTTAAAAAAAACTACTAACCCCCAAACTCATAACTGTGAATATTCAATTTAAAGTATATTGCAAGGAACCTAATTCCCTGCAATCATAAGAGGAATAAACAATAAAAACAGTTCAACAATACCATGGGTAAAGCCTGGTTCACATATAGCCGTAATCGCCGGTGACTGCCGCAGGTACATGTGAAGCAGGCTGCCTCAGACGATATGTTCACAAATACATTCTTTTGCCGGTAACCATGCCGGTATCCAAGCACTCATTATTGAATCTTCATTGTTGTTGTTGCTTTCTGTTGTTTTCTCGCGGGAAGCCGAAGCACAGAAGAAATATGGCGTCAGCTCTAACAGGCAACTTTTGTTAGCAGCTTACTGTAGATTAATTTTGACCTACTACGCATTTGTAACATTAACCTCATAAAAGTTGAAACGAAAAAAATATGTAGGTTCTCCAATATTTCAGCAAAGCATACGACATGATTGTCTATCGTAACTTACAGGGTAGTACTGGATACATTTAATCAATATTTCGTATTAACATGGCTTTTTATTCAATTTCTTCTTGGCTAGCAGCTGCTACAGCCACCTTAATTTTTAGGAACACACGAAAGATGAGACGAGACCGTTAAATTGTTTAGTATTTATTGGTCAACCATCGTCACATGATGGTTTGCATACTATTGATGCCGCAGGCACGATGTTCACATTCGACTTTTGCTTTGCTAGCGGTACCGCAATAGCCGGGACGCAAAGCTCAACTTTCTTCACGGTACCGCAGGCTGCCGGGGGCAAAGTGTTCACATAAGGAATAGACTGCTTGCGGCACACCGTAGTAGCAGTGCCAGCGGCAGTCGCCGGCAGGTTACGGCTATATGTGAACCAGGCTTAAAGGGAAGCTTTCAATATTCTAACAAAATTGGAATACACTCAAAACCTCCGTTTTCTTGCACACAGCCAAGCATCATTAAATCACACACCAGAGTAGGAGGGTTTCCATTCTTTAAGTATTAGAATATACACCAAAATCTGTGCAGAAAGGTACCCCTCACCATATCAAAACTCAGAGTTCAAGCCTAGTCACTTGAATATATAATACATTAGAGCATAGAGGGCCTCTTGCAAATCAGCGATTGCTGAAGGGCCATCCTCTTTAAACATTTAAAATGAAATGAAAAATGTCAATTGAGTGTAAATAATTGCTTCATGGAATTGTCATTGAAAATCCATCAAGTGTTAGAACACACTGCAAAACTCTGCACTTTTTCATAAAAATTCATCTATTAGTATAGCAAGTCCCAAAACATCCGCAAATGTTAACATGCACCATTCGATAAATCAAACCTAGAGTTTGTGAGTTCACCCACTTGAGCTTAAATAACTCTTTTTTTGATTAATTGAAAATCAGTACTAATTACACATCTATAGGTCAAAGCTTTTTCTAAAATAAGACAACACTTATAGGCCCCCTTCAAGTAATATCCAGTAGCCCCAGTTAAACAATCTAGTGATACTTGTACAGGCCCATCGGAACCGGGGGGCTGGGGGGGGCTTCAGCCCCCCAATAATTTTCTAGTGTTTGTTCCTTAAAGTCTCGAAAAAATGCTATAACGGGCAAGCTTTAAGCTGATAAAGACATTAGATCAACCAGTTATCCCAATAAATCATTTATTACTCGTTCATAGATGTATACACGCATTTTTTATAAGATACTTGGATCAGCACCTAGTATTAAAATTTTCTTAATTTGGCATAAAAAATTCGCCATTTTAGTACTAAAAGTTTCTTAACTGGTTTCTTATTTTCGGAAGCTAAATTGCCTCATTGTTTGGATATTGAGCATTTCTGAATGGAGATAAATACTAACATTGCAAAAAGCCCAAGCAGATAACAATCACAATTTCCAAGTACTATTTAGAGTAAAAACATGTCTATACCATTAATATCGTTAAGCCTTATATAGTCATCGGAGTTTTTGTAGAGATTTTAGTTTCTTCATTTTTCTTTAGCATAGTACTAAAATTTCTTAATTATTCTACCAGTCTAGTACTCGTTTATTATAAACCAGTTCTTATAAAAAATGCGTGTATTTTGAGTCAATAAAAACTTGTAGGGAACGTTCAAAAATTACGTCACCCAAATTTTAAGAACCTACCTACCATACATATTGATCGTAATCAGTCGTAACCAAAAAGCTTACACCTACCTACCACATCGTGGTTACGTTATTATTGAATGTTCCCGTACGTATATGAATCGAAGTTTCTCAGCGTGAATTGTACGAAGACAACAGAAAAGGTTTGCTGTGAATGATTTAAAGTATATAGCTAATCTTTTTAAGCCCATTTGAAGTTTAAGAAAAGTAATGTTAGTGGATGACATGACAGATATATGGATTTCAGCCAATCATAAAATTCAATTTTCAAGATTTAAAAATTTTGTAAATAGTGTTCGTTGTCAATTAAATATCTAAATAACGTCATTTCAACATCATTTGAATTTTGTAATTTGTACAGAAAGGGCGTTTCCAGCGATAAAAAGGGCGTGGACTTGAAAAATTTTCCCAGGGGGAAGCCCCCGGACCCCCATTTTAGCTCGCTTCGCTCGCAGCCCCCCCAATGTCAATTTCGTTCCGACGGGCCTGTTGTATTGTGGCTGCTTTGCTAAAACCTTATCCCAAGCAAGAACTTATGTGCCATCTCAGACATTTCACAAGGTTAGTGGCTTCTCTAAATTATATTGGTAGACATCTAGGAGATTTGTATATTAAAAACACCTGCTTACTCCCAACCATTTCATTCAACTACAATATGTAACTACTACAAATTCAGGAAAATCTAAAGCCTTCATAAGATAGCTCTTATCAAAATAATTCATTGCTAATTTGCCCCCCCCCCATAAAATGTTAATTTGCTAAGATTACAAAAATTAGTAAAGATTTCTCAGGTATCTATAAAATAAATAAATCAGTAAATACAAAGAAGCTTTTGTTACCATTGGCTGTCTACTCCTAAGAATGAACGATACTGTTACTTTGCTAAATTTATGAGCCAGCTCAAATAATCACTTACCCTGATTAAAAGAGTTGGGGCATAGTTTTTAGTGATCACCTAAGCAGCTAACTTACTTAGAAGCTATATTGCTAAATTGAAAATAATATTTACAACAAATATAAATCCACCACAATACCTAAAAAGCAACCCCCCCTTTTGCTAGAGTTAAAAGATTCCTTGAGCATCCCATCACTCATATGTGTCACCACCTAAAGGTACACTGTTGTTCTTAAAATAAAATTGCAACAATACAAAATATGTTGAGTACTGGACATTAATTGACAACAGTGCACATCATATTTACTGAATAATTTGGCGTTCTGTAATATATTTCTGTTACTAAAAATGATCTCTCTCCCCCCAGCCCCTGACTTCAGTTAGCACTTAGGCAAAAAACTTCCAACATGCTCCATAAATAACCTCTACCCCATACTTTTTATTGATACATCTTCAGAATGCAAATAATACCACAGACTGCAGACACTGGAGTTTCACTAAAGAAATACCGTTTTGTTGAGGAAATCAGTATACAGTTAGGTCTAAGCCATAAATCAAATAGGAATAGACACTTCTCATGCAATGAGCCGTTCCAGGTATTCACTGCCGCACCTTACAGAGAGAGGGCATCGACTCCGAGTTTCTCAATGGGGGTGATGGCTCTTCAGCACAAATGGAGTTTGCTTACAGTTCTGCACGCATTACCAATAAAATAAACAACAATATGGGAAACGAAAAGTAAAGCAAACCCACTAATAAAAAGCGAAGGGTTGTGTCAAAATTACTGTTTAGCTTACCTTTATACGTATTAACAATCCAAACGCCAAGAACTAATGTGAGAACGCCGAACACGAAATGAAACCTTAAGGTGGAGGGGAGTCCCTTCACCTAACATGGAACACAAGAAGAACCTCCCGTGCAAAGTAAACCAGGTCACAACACAGACAACTCCAACATGTATGGACATTTTGAGCGCATAATAATTCCAGAAATATTAAAATGCATTTCCTTACTCTAAACTATGCTGAACCTTTTCACTAAAACACAACTTGGGGAATAAAAAATAACGGCGAGAGCCAGCTGTCACGATGGTACTAACAACTCTAGTCATCTTGCTTACTTTGCAAAACAAATTAGCAAAACACTGCGGACAAAAGTACTAATAAGTGAAAGGACGCCCCAAACAAAATTATATAGTATCAAACAGTACTTTTCCTAATACAATACAGTGCAGCCCTTTGACAAAACACTTTTGTAATACGGTGCATGATTAACGACCCAGAAAGTGAGGGGCAACAAACACAAATAGCCACATAGCTTCTGGGATAGCTTATAAGACAACCACCAAGAGCTGCACTGTAATACAGCAAAGTTCTTCAAAATGGCCGATTCAAGAGGGCAAACAGCTACTCCCACAGGCAAAGGTCATACGATAAATACCATTCTACTTCACTCGCTCGTGAGAAAATCCCTATCCTAGTCGATGACAGGGCAGTAAGAAATCGATGCAATAGTGAAGGAAAAGAAAGTGAAAAGCTCACCTGGCAAGACGTACAACAGTAGTCGTAGCAGCGCAAAACCAAAATGGCGACCCGTTCTTGCATCCCAACTATGTCCTCGGGCAGAACCGAACAATTGAACAATGAGCCTGATCGACAGGCAAAACAATGCAACAATACGCTTGATCATCAGAAATCGCGCGGGGTAACCACAATAGATCAAATATCGCGGCCAAACAAATCGATTTTCTCAGTGAAAAAGATAAACATGGAAAATTCCAACTTTATTGGGCGTCTAGAGAGCAGGAGAAACTCCCACAGCCAGGCTACAGCCACACTCTTCCAGCAGTTTTGGCAGCCATCCTTACGGATCGATTTTTGCGGCCCCTTTCCAAAGCCGTTGATTGAAGGGAGAGAACCATGGTCCCCAGGCCGCGCGGACCACTTTAAATTAGTTAATTGGTTAGGCATCGTAATTAGAGTCACTAGACTTCTAAAAAGCATCTGCTAAATGCAGGCAAAATTTGCAAATTGGCCTTGGACAAACGAGACATGTCCTCATTTGCCTCTTCCTGCAGAGAGCAGCATTGATTGATGCCATCACATGTTATTGAGAGGAGCACGTGACCCCTGATGTGCGTGATTAGAATGCAAAACAAAATTATGAACAAATATTTGGAGAAATGATTGAAAAAAATGATCGCTAACAAAAGCTAGGCTACACGGCTCTATAGAAGGAAGGTAGTGGGGGAAGGAAATCAGGTGTTGCGTAGTAAAATCAAATATGCAGACTGACAACTATTTTCAAATGACAGCCTTATGAGATAGTCTGTCTCAATTCTCATCAATCCTTATTCAAATGGTTCTCTTCTTGTAACATTTACTCAGCTCTCGGCCTTTGCTACAAGCTCTCTACTATATCTTTACACCATACTTTTCCCAACAGCTCTATCCACTACTTCCACTTAAAAGTGCAATGAAGTAACAATTTTCGCTTCAAAATGTTCAACTATGCTCCAAACTCATGTGAGCCTTTTTCTTAACCTATTGAGCCTTTTTCTTATCTACAAACACTTCCCTGAAAAATAGGGGGCTTATCGCTACGGGAAGCTTGCTAACTTCAGTATTATGGCATACTATAATCTGGCATGAATGGCCAACAATGTATTCTCAGATTTCCACTCTTTGGAAATCCCTGAAATCGAGGATGAGCTACACATTGACCCAAATTCCCGTGAGGAATATATCGTTGAAGAATTAAATTGAATTTTTCAAACTTTAGTATGGCTCTTTATGTTTGAGCCAGTATTAGATGCCAATTTATCAGAGACTGAGTATGAAGCTATCATGAGTGCGCAGTAAGATAATTCCCGCTCTTTTAATATTTTAATATGTTTTTACATTACAAAACTTAATTTTCACTTCTGATCCTTGTGCCTCTGGATGCTATGTCATACAAGTAACGATTTTTACGCCCTAGTTACACTTCATCGGTAGATTTACAGCTTAGGTTTTGGGGCAGTTGCTTCAAACAAACAAAGAGCATAGTGCATTGCTATATGGCCCTCCTACCAATTCCTTTTCTTTCGTTTATACTAAAGCCATTTCTTCCATTTATTTACTTCGATTGGTAACTCATGCTGCATAATCTCAACTGCTGTGGAGTAGTTGCATAGGTAGACATGTGAATTTCAGCTGTGTTTATATTTGGTAAATAGTTATATGAATATCACAAGCAATTTTCAATTCATTTCGCTAAAAACAACTGCTTTTCTCCTTGTGTATTCTTGCAATTTTAGGAAGCACAACGCGAAAATTTACAACTATTAAAACAATTCACAGTTAAGCTGTTCTTACTATGCTGTAGGCAGTTTTTCAACACCTGTCTCAGTAGGTAGCAAACAGGTGAAGGCCAAACATGCTAGTAAGCATAATGGGACTATTCCTTGCTGCCCCTCAACTATATCCCTAGTCTTACTTCAAAAAACTATGGTTGCCACAATAGAAGGATAGTCCTTTGCACAAATTTTTGTCAAGGTCATACTTTCAACAGCTGTTATGTGAAATATACTTCATATTTTGAATACTAAAGCTAGCATAGTCACTTGTCTGGCTCTAGGCAACATAAAATACGTATTTTTGTAATCTTCATTTGACTTTACTGTGCCTCTTAAGGGCGTTCTCACAGACTGTTGCTAAGCATGTGACTCATAACCCTATCCTTGATTATGATTAACAAATTTGCTCTTACACCAATGCCTGCGTATGCCACCAAATTGTCTGCAATTGAGTTTTACCTCTAATTATCATTTAATTTGCCTATTTAATGGATATGATTAAGATTCCTTATCTTTACATAAATAACGGGCTCTCCTGGCTTTATGATGAGAGCATAGTGGGATGTAAAATAATTGTACACACATTCGGTGCTAAAATGCAATTTCAAATTAATGACAAAGTTTAAAGGGGCTTGACAGCAGTGTGCGGTCTGAAAACAGCCCTATGCTGTTCATTTAATGACTTATAATGCAAAACAGAATTCCTGAAATTTAAGCATACCTCTTTCTCTCAACAGAAGTTTGTGTTTAAATGACTTTTCAAAGCACTTTACAAGGCCTTTATCCATTTCAAAATCTGAGCTAACACATTCCACTAAAGATCTTCCATATTTGTCTGCTTGCAAAATTATCTGATCAGCTGTACATGGTCCTGTGTCATATTCAATAAACTTGAATTCCTGTGTTTGATGCAAAGGTCATAATTAGAAAACCAAGAGAGCAAATGAGACAGATGCAAAAGCTTGCTTTCATAATCATTGTTTCCAAAAAGTTAAGCACACCAAGAGCAGGCCGAACACCCAAATAACACCCCAGGAACATATTAAATCCACATTAGCAGCTGAGCACCTCCTACAACTGATCAATATCGACTAATTAATTCACAATCACTTTGATGAATCATCCACACTTAATTTTGGGGAGGGACACCACCACTCTTGTATTTTCTTGTTGGTGTTGCCACAAAGATGTAATGTTTTTCTTGCTGAAAGTGCTAACGGGGAAGTGGGGGTAGTAAGCATGGCGCATGTAGTTATTTTGCAGCAGTGAAGGATCCCTTTCGATATATTCACTTTTATCATTTAAGAAGTATACGAAAAGGTAACGTTTTTTCCGTATGATCTTGCCAACATAGGATTTTCCTTATAACGAAACTTCTTTTCAATAAGCTTCCAGTGGTGTTTGCTAGGGGTAAATAGCGCCCCCCCTAGGTAGCATCAAGTGGGCAAGCTCTAGTTAAAAGCAGTGGATCCAAGGCTAAATACACACTTGCTAAATAACAAAGACCACTTTTTTGCCAGATCCTCAATTTACATGTAAACTCTTTCTTGTAAAAACATGTGCACTCAGCAAGTAGTTGGCTACTTTAACAATACTGAGCAAAGTTAGAGCCTATGCTCCCCTAATTTTTCTCCAAAAACCACAATTGGAAACTTACACTGGCAAATGAAACATATCCAGAAAAGTATTTACTTCTTGATTTTTAATAGATATAGAAGATAGCAATTGTCCATCACTCGATATCCATAGTTTGATGGAGATAGAAACTGTCTAGGTTTCTTATCAAAAAATACTTTTAGGTCAATGCCTTCTTATTCTGACCCAATGCAAACAATAAAGGAAATGAAGTTTTGCAAGGAAAAATGAAGGAAATTTTCTGATTTCTAAAGAATATTCAGGAAATACGTTATTCAAAGCACTTCCAATAGGTTTAAAATCAGAGTTCTCTTACAAATTCAACGTCTTCTGTATAGTACGTCAACTTTCACTGTTGTACGTGAATTTTTGTGTAGGCTGAACGAAAGAGCCCAAATGTAGCAGTCTCAATTTGCTAATTAATCGCATCTATGCTAAAAAAATTTTTTAAAGGGCATGTTGATGCTATTGCTCCTATGTTTCTCATAAGGTAGGCACTTTTTTGGATTGCTCATTACCGTCTAAACTTTTTGACGTTTAGCTTTTCAGTTTTATATATGCTCATCTGTAGATATGTGTAACGAGATTTAGTTTTAGTATGATATCAAAAAGTTCAAGTGGTGCCTAACTGTCACAACAGCATAAAAGTGCCCACACTCTCACAAAGTAACCTCAGTATTCTGGCAAAGTAGAACTTTGGCATTTCATGGCACACTGTCTTGGTGAGGAAAGAGATCGATCCTGAATTCATGGAATGAGTAAAACAGACCAGACTTAAGGAAATATCAAGGAAAAGCATTTTCTAGACAAGGAAATTTTGTTGAAGACAAGGAAATTTTCAAGACATTCAACCAAACAAAACTGAAAGCACTGCTGTCGACTTTTACCTACCCCAGTAGCAAGTATCAAGGGGGGCAAGGGAGGCAAAGTATCCTCCAAATGCCATTGAGTCGGTAAATTCCTGGCAAAAGTAGTAGAATAAAGACTGAATACGTGCTATTTTAAATAAGAAAACCAGTTTTGCCTGAGTCTCAATTTTCTTGAAAGCTTTTTTCTTATGCAAAACATATAACATTGACCTATACTCGACAAATAATCGACTAATTCTAAAATATTTGTCAAATTTACCACCACTGTCCCCCTGACTTTGTTGAAAATCCGCCACTGACATTTCTATATGTATTAACCCTCAATTAGTACTTTTGGGACACACAACAATACGGCTGTGTTACAACATCAGGCCTTGAAATGAGCAAATGTTAGGTACTTGATTCATCAAGCTCCTCAAATGATTAAGGGGCTTGGTCAAGCTCCTAATCTCTGTCTTATCAGTGGTGTGCTGGCTGGGGGTGAGGACATGTACTCCCATGAGAACACTTTTTAAAGGGACGACAACACGATATTTTAGCATATCCATTGAGGTCAAAAAAGAATCCATTGACAAGTTGCTTAAACTTTTCAACAAAGGCAAAAATGTGAAGAGGTGAGTTTTTTCTAATGCAATGACAAGAAATTTGTTTTACTGACGTTGCAAATAGTCTGTTGGTACTATGGAACTTTACTACAGCATAAAACAGCGGCAACATTTTTAGACATACTTAAGGGCCATTCCATGTAGAATTTTCCAAGGGTCCCCTGGGACCCATCTTAGATTTACTTCACATTTTCACCATCAACTGAGAAAAGAAACTCCCGAAAATTTCAGGTCTACAAACAAAATCCTGTCAAAAGTTGGGGGCATTTCAAATTCGCTTCATTTTACAGACGCCAAATTAAAATTACTTTCTACATTTTGGGGGAGCTAAAGTTTAAATTGATTGACACAACGGAAAAACTGCTAATAACAATCCTCAGCAATAGACTTGCTGTGGGTACACCAAGATAGTACAGGTCTTCCACTTTTCATGGCTAGCAGTTACTAAGCAAAATCTCAGCATCTAATTTAACTATTTAAATCATTCGTTCGGCTTACAAAGTATCAGGGTTTTTGGACGTTTTAAGAAGTATAAGTCAGAAAAATCCAACTTTTAACATGTTATATCGTCTATTAATGCTGATTTTATAACAAATTGGGCGCAACTAGGTTGGGGAAATATGCATAACTAAGTGACTCATTTCTACCTTGTACTTTTGAATGCATGCTTCATGACATATACAAAGACCCCATAAAAAGGTGATTTTTCAGCAGATTTTGGCAACCTTTGTCTCTGAATTGACCCAAAATAATTCTAGAAATTGATTCTATGGGTAAAGAATTACAATAGTGCTGAATTTCAGCTAATATCCATTAGTAGGAATTAAAATTTAGCTCCCAAAAACGCAAAAACTCATTTTAATCTGTTGTCCATAGAATGAACTGAATTTGAAATGGCTATAGCTTTTGACAGGATTGTTTTATTGAACTGAAATTTTGGGAATTTGTTTTCTCAGCAGAAATAGTTTATAGAGAAAATGGGAAGTAAATCTGAGATGGATCCCAGGGGAACTTTCCAAAGATTGGTCCATTTTGTATGGAATGACCCTTGAAGGCCTTTTTCGTCTGACACTAATCAAAGAATGAAACGTCGGATAGCAACTGAAAGGTGAGCTGACATATATAGCCAGATATTGATATACGTGATACACGTGACAGATATTTCATACTCTGACATGTGTCGAACGAAAAAATGCTTAAGTTTTTCCTGAAATGTTGCCGCTTTTTTGTGCTGTAGTAAAGTACTAATATTGTCCACAATGTGACCACATACAAAGAACGTCAAATTTCAAGTGAGAGAGGGAAATAACATTTAATCGTTGTTTTATGGATATTCAAGGAATATTCAGGCAAAACATTTCTCTGAATTCCATATCTTCACTATAACGAGTGATCAACTCTAGGAGCATGAATAATCGAGCCAGTAGAATTTGTGAGGCGAGTGTAGAGGTGCTTGCGCTCAATCGAGTGCCTCTCATTTCAAGACATGCAACATCAATATGAAAACATTAAAATAGTCTAAAAAGGTGCGCACTAATTGTGATTGTTGATCACAGCAATTTCGACTAATTAGTGGATGTTGATGAGTGTGAGGTGTTCAGCCTTTAATTTGGGGTATTATAGCATATTCATGGAGTGTGCTTTGGGTCGTCAGCTTGTTATTGGGGTGCGTACCTTTTTAGAAATGATAATTCCATGATACCAACTTGATCATCAAAATAATGCCTAAGCTTAATGGTACAAAAGTAGAAATTGCAATATATAAAGCCTGCCCACACAGTGCATCATATATCCAATTTCATTGAATAAGCAAATTTTGTGAAAGACGAAATTGCTAGCTAAATATTTATAAGAATTAAACAAAATGCAAATAAATTCCATTAGCGCTACTTTTTCAACCAACATATAACATATCTAAATTCATATTAACAAAATGTGACATATCAAGAAATACTAATGAACATGCTCAATAAGTTGATACCTCTTTGTCGACTGAGTGATGTAATTCGGTATAAAATCTGCATTGTGTGACATCTGAAGCAAAGATATGCAAATGCTGTATATGTTCTTCATTCATCACTTGCAAGTGATAAATGAAGACTTGAACCAAAATGGTGATATGCAAAAATGTCTTGAGCATGAGAAATAATGTTGTGCCCAAGCACTTTTAAATATCATTAAGAAGGCTGAACATAATACAACACGTGAGTAAATATAATCTTAACACAAAAGGGCTTACATAGTGACTGGACAAAAATAGAAGAAAGAGTGGCGTATGTAGCTAGTTGAAATACAGACACAAGTGTTGTAGTTAGTTCTTGAAATCTATGCAAAATACCACACAAATTGTTAACTTCCATATGGACAATTATGGATTTTGATTTGTACAAAGAAATGGTTCTTGTTTCGAATGATTCAGTTTTTGAGTTGAGTGTTCAAAAATGGTTGTTTGTTCTGTTGTTTCTGCTGCGCTGTTTTTCACCTAGGCCATTTTTCGTAAATAGATAACACAATTGTCGCAATTTATATTCAAAACCAACACCAGAGATGATATCTATGACATTACGACATCATTTGCCCATGCTTTTTTTATCTATTACAGGGAGAGAAATGTAAATCTGCAAACCACCAGTAACTTTCTTGGAGCGAAAACTCATTTTAAAATTTGTCATTTACTAAAGGCCTCTTAATCGCATATTGTCACCCTCTGCGTGGTACCGTGCAAATATTCGGCAAGCCAAAGCCGTTAGCGAACTTGACAGGGCAAGTTCCCAAGAAAGTTGCTTTCTTAAGCGGCCAAATATTTGCACGCCTAAGTGACCTAATTTGAGGTCGGATAGCCGGCCCCGTGAGAATGCTACACCTGAGACCCCGTGTAAACGCTGCCTCAGTATCAACCCATCAGTGGCACTTTCAACTACTAATGTCAGAAATATAGAAGACAACTTTAGGCCTAAACCCTTGCATTATGAAAAGAATCTTTGCGCAGAAAAGAAGCTCAAGTAATTTACGAATGAATAACTTGGAGTTATCACAAATTAAGACAGTATCCTATGGAATACAGAGTGCTGTGTTTTTAGGGTGCTCATTGCGGCTTACAGTGCCAGATGAAGCTAAGAATTCCAGAACTATAGATGAATTGAAAAAAGTTATTAAGTATTGCAAAGGTCAGGAAAATTGCCCCTGTGGAATATGCAGGCAATATATAGCGCAAGTTGGCTTCTTAGCTTAGAACTACTTATGTTATTTTACAAGTAATATAAAGTTTATTACTTTCTCAATGATGTACATTTTTATTTTTAGCTTTTATGACACTATTCTGTAATAATATATTTTATGTTTTCTGTAAGCTTTTGCAGTAGGCGTAAACTAGCCTCCTTTGGCTATGTGTAAGCTTACTATAAATAAACTGATTACATAAATGGTGGACTGTGATAGTATCATATGTAATAGGCAATCGAAGGGAGGGGACAACTGAAGGATTTATAATATAGAGGAATTACTTTGATTTCTACAAACACTTTAATGTCAAATGAGATCAAAAATTTAATATGCATGGATAAGAATAAAAGCTACTGACACTGTTAAAAGGTGGGTTGTTACATCAACTACGAATGTAATCTGCTAGCCCTAAACCTTATATGTTATCCGTGAAATTTTAAGCGTGGTGATTCCTAATTTTCAACAAAAGTACAAAAATTTTCCAAGAATTTTCAATGAAAGACTGACCACTTTTCCACACCAACCATATCTCGCAAAGACTGGGAACTTAACTCGGAATAATGTGGCAAGAGTTCTTTCTTGTTCTAGAACTTGCACAGCTACAAGTAGCTTCAATACAAATGTTGGGCTGCTCAGCGAAGTGAGTATACAGCTGAGAGCAACATATAAATTTGTCTTACTAGAATAACTTGGCTAGCCTGCAATAATCATTTTACAAGAATCGCAAGGCTGAAAGTTGATGTGTGAGGGGGATTTCTCCTCTGAGCACGGCAAAAATTTCAATCTGGTGCCTTGCATAGTTGTGTTTTTTCATCAAACTTCACTACGAAAAACATTTAGGCTGAAGAAGAGAAAGGTCTAGATTATAGGGGGTGCCTGCAACACCACATCCCTTATGCCAGGCATGTCCAAAGTCCGGCCCGCGGGCCAAATCCGGCCCCCGGTCAAATTTTATCCGGCCCGCAGCCTAGTCATGAAATACATAACGCTCGTATACTGTTATTTGGCTAGCAGTATTAACAATCTTCATTTACCCACTAGAGACCAACAGCACTTTACACAACACAACCCCCAACCCGCTAGAATTCATGGTCAGTGGTTTTCCACCAGAATTCTCACGTAAGAGCACAATTACTTCTGTTTAAGAAAAAAGGTTAAGTGAATATTCAAGTGCATGTGATATGCTTGTTTCAAATGTACCAAAAACGTTCTTAAGATGTTGAAATTGAAACAAAAAAAGCAAATGTGAAACACAAAGTGGCTTCCAAAAATTTTCCTAAATTATCGTTGCTATATGTAAAAAAGGTTGGCCCCCACCACTTTTACAATAGAAAATCTGGCCCCCGTCGCAAAAAGTTTGGACACCCCTGCCTAATGCGCCCAAAATGTTCTATTTGTGAGCATGAAACACTACGAATTACACGCTTCTGACTTAAAAGCAGGTATACCGAAAGTACATCAGGGCAAAGGGGGCATCATTTTACTGTAGGGCACCATGCCATGCCCTTCAGTGACAACAACTATTTAATAACAAGAAAGTGGGTACCTGTTATTACAAATTTTGAAGAACCTATAGGCACTGACTGTGGGGACTTGGGGACTGGAGCTATCTCTGGGCAATTGTAGGGGGCTGAGTCCCCTTCCTCCTCCCCATGAAAAATCACGGAAACCCAAGGACTTATTGATAAAACAGCTTTGGTTCATTGTATCACGTGACATTGTTGCTATGCATAAAGAATTTAAAAAGTACTGTCTAGACTGAATTTGTTCCTATGTTAAAATTCGATCGCTGCTTCTAGTTTTGTTGTCTAAGATTTTTGCTGCTACTACGATCATGTTAGATTGATGTTTTGTTATGAATACTAGTTGTGGTTTGTGAATATTTTTCTCTTACCTGAGATTATTAACAGGACTGATATCATAGTGATACTACATTAACTATAAGTCTTTTCTGTTTGTTTGGATAGCTCTCTATCTTCAGTAAAATATACTATATAACATACAAATACTTTGTAAAGTGTCTTCATTATGGGCAATTCTCTAAATGTTCTAATTTGAC
>OLMO02000278.1:6613084-6625102 GCA_900291935.2 Cassiopea xamachana | reverse complement strand
CCCCCCCCCCCCCCCCCCCACTGTGAAAATCAAAAGCCAGCAACTATGGAAGAATGTGATGTTAAATAAACACTGTTATATAAACTTTACTAAACTGGAAAGCATCATGATACTCTGATGGATGGAGGGTAGTTCAGCATATTCACTGATATAATTTTGCCCCCCTTTGTGTCTGCAAACTATGGCAATTTGGGGCAAGATCTCTGGTGAATAAAGGCAAATTGCTTGGTGTGTCAGTGTATACAGGAAGACATTCTGGTGTGTTGGTATGCACCTACAAATTGATGTGGGTTGGCTCCAACACAAGAAATAACATCTCATTCATTAGCCCATTCCAAGAGTTTACACAAGGTAATTTTTCCATTAGTTTCCAAGTCAAATGCCACTTGCATACTGGCATGCAATAGCAATAAGGACAGGTTGACAAAGATTTTTCTTTTCTCATCCAAAGTCTTAACAATTCACTACAGCCTTGCTGAAGGGTTAGTTTGCCCTTCTCCATATTATTTTGCAAAAAGGGCATTTTCCTGTACTCTGGAGGGTGTTAACCTAAATATTTTTCTGGGAGGCAAGCCCTTAGATCCCCAGTTTCCTCCAACTATTCTCTCATTTCATTTTTAGAATCTCCCTAAATTGTGTCCTCTTGCAAACTGATGATGATCTTGACATGAATAAATCTATAGAATGAGCTTTACATGCAATACCTTTTGGTGTAATGGCCAGGGTTGCCACATCCCTGTGGTTAGCAGAGGTCTGATTCAATTCCATAGGAGGCCAAAATATAGCCCTGTGAAGCCAAATTGTTCAAAGACAATAATCATTGTTTTAGAACAAAAGATCCATTGCTAACCAAGTCATGAGTATTATCATTTCAAAATATGCTAAAGTTGTTTACAGTTGTTCTTTCTAAGTTTGCTTCCCAGAGACCACCAAATGTTCTATCAATCACTCCTTATGACCAGGAAGTGTTTGTCTGCAAATGCAATGAGAACATCAGGCTACTTGGTGGTCTACACAAAGTTCTTCCTTCAGCCCCTAGGAAACCTAAGGACTCCAGCACTTGTGTGTTCTATGAGCCAGTGAGTTTAAGAGGAAATGGTCCTGTTGAGATTGATGAAACAGAAGCTATTTCTTCAAAAATACATCACCATAAAGATTCACTAGCATTCTACATATTGTGCATTTAAGTTTTAAGTTATTTAACTTTCTTGTTCTTGTTTATAGGCTTGATCTTCAGGGATTAAACTTTATTATCAACATTACGTGCTTCAAAAGAATTATACCAGCAGGGTCACAAAATTAAAACTTCATGGCTTTTTAAATTAAAGTCATCAGAATATTACTTAAGAGTGTTTGATAGATTAAAATCCATTATGCTTTGATATTTTCAATAGTCACTTAGCACTAGTCTGTCATTTTTGTCCTCTTTGCTTCTTGTTTGAGAGAAAATACTTTTGTAGCCTCCAAATGTCTCAATAAAACCACCACCATCCCTACAACAGCATTTTGTAAAAAATGTAATGGACTGTAATCAAGCATTATGGCATTGCAGTAAAAGAGATGGAATTGCCTTAAATGTAAACCAAGCAGGCAATTTGAACTGACTCTAGCTTCAAACTGATTTGTACTTAAACTTTATTGATTAAAAAACGGAGCTTTCTGTGTAGTCTCCGCAACAGCTATTTGATTCTTTGTGGTCTCTTTTGATTTTAATCAAGGCTGTATGTATTGCTATGAAGCCCTCATATACACCTAAAATGCAAGCCCAGAATAGGTTTATTTTGTTTTAAGACCGGAAAGATATCCTTGATTTTATTGTTTTGAATGTAGTCTCTACCACAGACAAAATACTGTGAAATAACCCATAAGTTCTGCACAATGTTTGATAAACTTAAAGAAATCAACAATCTGCCTGCATGCTGCTGCCAGATCAGAATTATTGTTGACAGTCCTGGCACCATGCTAAAACACATGGCAACGAGGATGATGTCTAAGGGACTCAGCTCAGCAGACCCACCCTGCTCCATTGTTAAAAGATATGCTCACTTTAATGGTGCAACACTGTGAGTTATTGCATTCACATTGCTTATCAGTGTATCAACCTTGCTATTCAAAGTATTTTGTATTGTATTGCTGTGATGGCTTTGTGCTTTTGCAAGGTTATTGAGGCCTTCTAATTGTTGATTGCATCATGTGATAAATAAATTATCACTTATCACATCTCCATCTTTGAAAATATGGGAATGATAGCAGCATAGATGCATCCATTTTGTAATGCTGAAACAAGATCCCCTTTTGCCTAAATATTTCAAAATCACTATTTACATGGTATCATAAGAGACTTCCATCAAAGAATGGTGCAAGAAAAGACGTAATGTTGATTTATTTATGAAACTAATTCATTTTTCGATTTAGTGGAACCTGTTCATCAGTATGGTACTCAGCAAGCTACCAGGAATTATCTTTTTTAACTCATAAAAATACTATACAATATGAAATTAGGTCATTGTGTTACTGTGGTGCTAAGTTGTGGAATGCCATTCCCATTGGAGTAAAGAAATCCCTTCTGTTATTAGTTTTCGTAAAAACCTGAAATTATATCTATTTGGGAAAAGCTACAAGAACTGATTGTTGCTAATCACAGCAGCTATACAATGAATCCAAACAATTTTTTTTACAATTTATTGTTAAAGGGGGTGCTCTTTCCTTGATTAGGTTACCTATTGAGAGAGTTCTTCCATAAGAAATTCCCCTCCGTGCACTTCCTTTTCCATTTAGTTTCCCTTATATTTTGTATTTGGTACTTAGTTTCCTACAGCATGAAAAAGTGGCAACATTCTTTTGACATACTTGAAAGCTCATTTTTGTCTGACACTTGTCAGAGTATGAAAACGCTGGGTAGTAACCTAAAGGTTAACTGAAATATATATCCAGATGTGGTTACATGTGACAGGATGCATATAATTGGCCCCAAGATTGGCCAATTAGACCTATTCACCACTGCCTACTAACAGAGTGCCAGTGAGAAACAAACTCTTTTTGTCTACACAAGGCTAGGTTTTGAGTCTTGATGTAAACAGATTCCAAAACACTTAAATGAAAAGGCAATCTTGCTTGCCCAATGATCCAAAATTGCTGTCTGCATATGTTTTGGCATGTTCTGAGCTTGCAATTAGGTGATGTCCTGTGGCCAATTCACAATTAATTTTAGACTTTTTGTTTTTACATGTACAAGGTGACCATTCTCTTGCAGTATTACTTTTCTTCCTGATGCTCATGGGGACATGTTGTTTTGCTCTGTCTGCTAGTCTCTGCGTAGTCCGTCCTACATGCCAAGCTTCACATCGGAATGGACATTCATAAACCACACAACCTTTGAGTGGCAGGAGTTTCTATCAGTCAAAAAAAGCTTGCTATCCTTTTTATCAATGGTAGCATAATTCTAGTGTTGTAAACTGCATGGGGATTCACAGCATAGGAACATGATGTAATGGCTTTACTAATTTGATTTTCAAACTTTGATGAAATGTTACCAATCCAGGGCAACTTTAGGTATACCGGACACTTCTCTGGACGAAATGCTTTTCTGCTGTAAATTTGGCTGGTTTTTGGTTGATACAAGAAAGTAGAACATCTGCCAGATATCTGTTTTCAATGAGAAGTTCCTTTATTTTGTCGAGCTTTGAGATCAATTTAGTTTTAGAGCAAATCACAAGTGCCCTGTGAAGTAAGGTATTAATTAGGCTAATCCTTGTCTTTGGGCTAAAGGACTTCCAATGGATTAGTGCCCAGTAAATGTTGGTTTCCTAAAAGTGTTGGTAAGAAATCTAGTGCTCTCTTTCTCTACCAAAACATCTAGAAAATTCACGAAGTTGCTTTACTCCTTCTCTACTGCGAATTTTAGAGCTGGATGTAGAAAGTTAAGTTTATCTTGAAAGTGGCCCCAATCCAGCTCTTAACCAAAGATGACAAAACTGTCATCCACAGACTGAAAGTAGCCACCTGGTCTTGCAGTGTTGTTGAAAAGTCTACTTCAAAGAAAGCCAACAAAGATGTTTGCTAATGCTGGCCCCAAAGGACTGCCCCTTGCCAGGCTAAATGCTTATACATCTGGTTGTTGAAACTAAATTCAACTCCATGTGTAGCAATTAGCATCAACTCCCTGAAGGTGTCCTTAGGGAATGGCAGGCAATCAAGGTGACCTCGGTACAAAGCATCAGCCCAAATCTCTATGGCCTCATCTAATGTGACATTTGTGAACAGACTGCTAATGTCAAAAGAGCTTAGAAATGTTTTGGCAGGTTCAAGATTACAGTTTGGATAAAGTTAGAAAACATAAAGGAATCTTTTATGCAATGTGAGGAGTACAACGTTAGGAGCAGTACCAAAATTTCTGCTAACCAGTTAGCAAGTTTGTGTTGGGAAGAGCCAATTATAAATAAATCTACCTAAGTGGTGTGTTTTCTTTATGTGTTTTGGGCAAGCCATACATTTGCAGTCATTGTGAGCCTGTGGGTCAAACCCTATCATAAAGATCACGAGTCAGGATACTTTGGTGTATTAAGTCTAAGAGATGTTTTTGCAACTTCTGCTCATTCTTGGCCATATTCTCATGCAAGTCTACACCGCCCATGCTCAAACACTTGGTTTTATCATCAAGAATACTGCGACTCTTTTTGATGTAACCACTTTTGTTTAAAATGATGCATCCTATTACATATAACCGCATCTGGATATATATTTCTCTTAACCTTTAGGTCACTATCTGATGTTTCATACTCAGACAAGTGTTGGACAAAAGAGGCTTTTAAGTATGTCAAAAGAACATTGCCACTTTTTTGTGAAGTAATAAAATTCAGTAGTACCAACAGACTATTTATTCAGCTTCCCTTGTATCTTTTATATGGTATTCAGTTTCTCTGTAATTTCCTTCTTTGTATATGTATATGTAGTTTTAAGTGAAGGTGTATTTAGTGGAATTCTACAATATGAAACTGAACTGAACTAAACTGAAACTTTATTATGACTATAGTACTTCCAGCAAATATTTCAAGTACACCAAAATTTAGGAAAATTTCCAATGTAGGCCAAACCAGTATTTTATTGAAGAAACACCTTTTGCTTAGGCCACATGGGTGTATGTCAAGATCAGTCATCAATCGCTTTCCAAACAATTTATGCATCAAACGAAAATACTCAACACGCTGTTTATGAAATCGAAAAACATTTACGGTTTACCATATGGTTACGAACTTATAACACAAAATACCTTCGAAAACAATGCATGCTTTACCATATTTGAAAATTTCATAATGGCGAAAGTAAGAAAACTAACGCTAACCCTAACCCTACCAAAAACCCTAAAACTTCCCCTAACCCTATCCCTAACCCTCCAAAAATCCTAAACCTTCAAAAAAAACCTAAGCCTGACCCTAACCCTTTCAAAAACCCTAACCCTTACAGTTCAGTTCATTTAATTTTAAAATTCCACATCATAAAATCCCTAACCCTAACCCTTACCCAAACCCTAATCCTGGAAGCGTATTATGGGGAAATACCTTGATGGCTAATCTTGACATCGGCCTACTTTAACTTAAACTTGAACGCCAATACTGAGCATCGCATAAGCATTTTGCTCAAATAAATAAAAGAAACTAAATAAAAGAAAATATAAATCGGCCACTACAAAATGTGAAGATTGGAGAAATGTCAGCAAGAAGATTGAGTAGCACTCCACCCGCCCCGACCAGTGAAGAATTTAACACAGCAAACGACTTGCCATGTCAGAACTTTCATCCAAGGCCTACAGGAGCATCCTCTAAGTAGGTCTATTAAATCAATGCAATGTTTTCTACATTTAATCAAAAACATTCGGCATAGCGATGTAAGCATTAAGTCACCACTTACAGTATACAGCATGCTTCATACGTATACCAGGCCAGACTGTACGGACTTCTGGCCTAAGTGAAGCTGACAATTTCAATACGCTAAAAAGCAGTTTTGGCGCACCTATCACAATCATACCAAATGCATGTATGAAATCACTGTTGCCAGATCAAAAACACAGCTACTTGACCATTTCAGACCTTTCAAACCACACTATTACCCACACTTAGAAGTCTCGTGTCCATGCTACTCGACGTATACCTCACATTGATACGTCATGATCAGATCCTTAGCGGCCTCATCCGATTTCATGAATTTTACAAGCGTCTGGCGGAAGTAAGTAATGTCTGTGCAAGCTGGATGTGAGATCAAAAATGGATGTTAAAGTTGCTTTTCGTATGATATGGCTGCTATCTGTTCATAGATGTGTATCTCACAAAACAAATGGATGCAATAATGTTATGGATGGGCTCTGGAATGGCCTCTGCATCTTTTGCAAGCATACAAATTTGGACAGCTACTGTGCTATGTCACCTGAGAGTCAACTCCAAGGCATCAGCAAAATCAATTCCTTGAACGGCACCCGCTGCTGTGTCGGGTCTGACTGCAGCATAGGGTACAGTAGACAGCTACATCATATGCTTTTCATATTGCGTAATACCTTCCATATGGGGTATAGGGGTAGCCACTCTAATTGTGCCCTGGTCCTTAAGAAACACTGCACTTTCAATTGTCAATTCCTTTGAGCTTTGACAGCTGAATACTGCATCAAGCATGTCGAATGATGCTTGATCATTAATTCATTTTTAATGGCTACTTTGTTTTCTTGATTATTTCAACTAAAGATAGAAGGAAATGATGTTTTATTCAATTAAAGCCTTTTGGACATAATTGCATGATATTTAAACCACAGCTATAGAAGTTATAGAATTTGAAGAGAAGCAATAGAGGAACCATGTCACTTTAGTTAGTATCTAGCTAACATGAAACGGCTCCTGTATTGTTGCTCTTCAAATTCTATAACTTGGTATTAAGCTGTGGTTTCAACTTCATTGAATTATGTCCAGAAGGCTTTAGTGTGGCACTTCACAACATTTGACTAAGCCATATTTTTCCTATGAATGCAATCCAGTTGCAATGAGGACAATTTGTGTAAATTAGATGAGTCAACTCAGTACAAAAACCATCATCAATAATATAGAGAAGAACTAAGCAAACATAAAGATTATATAATGCAGGAATATAAATGAAGCTCCAAACATGAGAAATGAACATCTGCATATGGAAGAACTCATGTTTGGATCCTCCTTTATATTTTCTTGCTTTTTTATCTTTGCATTGATTTCATTTTTCCTTACATCAACTCTGTACTAGATTCATCAGATGATGATGACCCTAGTGCAGAGTTTAATCATCTAGTTTATCCACATGGTCTTCAATGTAATTGGGTTGCGTTGATAGTTAAAACAAAGCTAAGTCATATTTTTTTGGATCGTCACATTATAAAATGGCTGAGTGAGCAAATGACTAAAGTCAAGTGAAAAAATTCTTAATCTACCCTACAGCTACTCTTTCACTCAGCAGTACCTAGAATTATGTACCTTAGCTGTCTGTAATTTCATGACACAAATAGTAGCAAGTAGTGATTTCTAAAAATTTTAACAAGTGGGGCTCTTGGCAAAACCACACCCATAGTTTGGGTGTTGCCTATCCATAACCATGCCCATTTTTTCAAAAATGGAAACTTGGTAATTCAGTTTAACGCTGATATAGTATAGTCAACTATAAGAGATGCGTCAATAGCCATATAGCAGTGCACAATTGATCATAGCACTTTGGAAGCAAGGTCAATAAATTCTGAAAAGCCAAGCCAATGCAATTTTTAGGGGGCTAAGCCCCCCAAAATGAGCAGAAATTTTAACAAGGGGAGCTCTGCCCCCCCTAGAAATCACCCCTGATAGTAGCTAACCATGCAGACAACAAGGTACTGAATGTCTTCTTACTTTAGCTAGGTCTGCTGTGCTTGGTAAATTGTACTATACAAGTATCTAGTATGCTTTTTGCAGCTTTCTTTAGGCTTAAGCACAATGCTGAAACTTTTCACAAATACGTGATACCAGAAGATGGTATTCATTTTTGTCAATAATATTCTTCATGCAAATGCTTCTCTTTTTGTTAAGTGCCAGGGACAATCACTTAAAGTTCTGGAACTGACATTGTTTACGCACTAGATGTTGTGGATATTTCACATTTTTTGCTTGGTTTTCAACTCTTATACCAATTTCAAGTTGCTTCCTTCTCATTGCTGATTTCTGTCTTTTGTCCCATTACAGCTTTCTACCCCTTCAGTTCTTGGAGGCAGAGTTTGAAAACTAATCCATTTTGTCTGAGAGCTAGACAAACAGATTTTAAAACTTACAGTGTTGTTTTAATCTGCTTTGTGTAAGACACCATCCGTATTATGATGTTCCTGAAATCACTACAGGAAAATGCTCTACATTATGGAGCTCTTCATTATCATCTTCTTCTTCTTCCTCATTTGTCACAGTCAAACATGAGGTTTACAGTGTTAGAAACATGATGATTATGATTGTCATTATGGGAAATCATATCACATGCTATGTTACTGACATCTAATTGGATAATGGAAAACCTTCTAGTAACTTCTATTCATGTGCTTTTTCTCTTGTTATGTTTGATACATCATATAAATCACATTGTTTTGTTATGTTACTCTACATGAGTGTTCTTTGATGGCCTATATTTCTAATAATTTAGTTTGATAGAAACACAAATAACTTTTACATACAGTTCATTGTCACTGATCCAAAGCCATGCAGGCCCTCGATGTTTGGTGTCTCATCATCACCTGTTTTACTAATCTTTCGTCTGACACTCTAGCAATGTGACCAATTCTTACTAAGTGGCTCCTCTCTACTTTGCTTTGGACTTTCATCACATCTAGCTCATTTCTCACATCCTGCATATTCATGTGATTTCTCTCCATCTGTCTCAAAGGTTCCTCCTTCTTGCTACTCCATATGTATCTATACCTCTTGTCTATCCAGTTTTGAATTCTTTTTCTCTCCAATTTTGAATAAGGTCTCAGAGCAGAATTGAAGAAAATGGTACTTTCTATGCAGGTTTCTCCTGCTTTGGCTTGCATCTTGCTGTGCGTACATTTCATGAATCTCTTCTTTATTTGCATCCTTGTCCTAGCTACTCTTTGTATTCCCATGTTGGTATTGGGTTCATTTCCCATATGTGTTCCTAACATTCTGATTTCCTCACAATCTCTTTATCCAAATTCCATTTTCTCCTCCTTGTATTCATTGGTTCTCTCTTCAAACTCCCCCATGGCTTTCTTGATTATTTGCTTGCTGTTATGTTCCACAATTTTGCAAGCAATGTATGTAAGTACAAACCACTGTGTTTCTTGTAATCAATACTTATAGTTATGAATAATTTCCTTAAATACTTCATGTAAATAATATAAAAATAACGTAATATCTCCTTTCTCAATATAAGAGCATAACAATAACAAATGCTTGAAGCACAACAAAACAAAATGATGATGGTTCATTTGCAAAGAATATATGAAATTAAAATGTAGAATTTGGATCTGCGCAGTCTTGCAGGTGACACGGTCTATGCACAATGCGGCCAGATCTAGTTGTAGTAAGATGTTTGTGGATGCAGTCATGTTGGTCGAGCTGCACTGTTCGATCATCCTGTGGAGGTGGTGTAGCTACTTGTGGGTGTGGTTTTTGAATGATCATCCTGGTCAAAGTCCAATAAATCAAAGTTTTCAAATGGTTCAATGCTTTCTTTGGTCTGTAACAGATGTCTTCTGTTTCTGTGAATAGTGGTTCCTTTGTCTGTAACTATGTTGTAGGAATGCGCCTGGTTGCAATTGTCTAAAATGACTCCTTTGCAATCCCATGCTTCTTTACCTCCAAAGCAAGCAAAGTCTCCTGCTGCAAGTGGCCTAAGTGTGTGAAGAGGCTTATTAGCTTTACTTTTCTCTGCAGCCTTCAACTGGCTGGGGTTGTTAGTTGGCTGAAGAGTGTTGTTAACTGTCGGTAGGGTAGCACAAAGCTGGTGGTTCATGATAATGGTAGCTGGAGCTGGCTTATCATGGGAGAGTGGAGTGGTGTGGAGAGCGAGTAGTGCCAGATAGGGGTCATCACCACTTTGAAGTGCTTTCTTTAGGGTCTTTTTGACAGTATGAATGGTTCTCTCAATGAAGCTATTGCTTTGAGGGTATTCTGGGCTAATGGTGATGTGGTCAAAATTCAAGTCACAGGCAAATGTTCCATTTTCATGGGAAGTGTACTGCATTGTTTGAAATAACTTCCTTGGGAATCAGTGGCATAGCACCGGAGTATTCAAGGTGTTCACTGAATGCCCTAAAATTTTCAGAAAAAATAAGGAAATGCAATGTTAGTGGTCATTGAAATGGTAAATGTAGTTCCCTTTCATCCTTTTAGCTCTTCTAAACTTCAATATAGTTAACGCTGAAGCTGCAAGGCCATAAGATAGAGAAGAACTTCATGTTAAATTTAAATCTGTTACAAATACACAGTGAATACCCTGGATGGTGTGCAGCCAATCAAAATGCTCCATTTTAATCAATAAATTCTCATTGATCTGCAAGAGCAATAGGACTGGATGCAGAAGTTTGCCCAGCGTAAAGCCTCAGTTAGCGCTTGAGCAACAGTTGCCTGCAGCCAAAGTTTCACTTCGAAGTTCATGAAAATGACCATGCCTGTTGTCGAAAAGGATGAAAAGTACTTATGGAAGAATTAAAAGAGAGCTCTGTGGTTATACATTTTTCAGTAAACAATCTATGATTGCACTGGCGTGTCATTTTTCTGGTAGTAGCAATAGTGAAGACAAGTGAAAGGTATGTCATTCATTCGTCTCTCTGACCTAATTCGCCTTAGGCCAGTTAATTCACCATATGAATCTCTCACCTTAATTAAGAAGGGCACTATAATGTGTATGTGTGCTTAAGTGGTGAATGCTAATAGATTTTAATTAGCTCCCTCGACTTCTCAAATTCATTGGTTTTTTATAGTTCAAAACATGTGTGTGCTGTTCAGTTCATATTTTTGAGAAAGTCATTTCTACTACTTATGCTGTGATGTGTACTTCTTGTTATCCAATAAAACAACCTTCAATATGGGATGTTTACTATACAACCTGTTTTGCCATATTTATGCTCAGGCTCAAGGGGCTGCACCAAGCCACACCCAAAAAATTCTAGAAACTTATGGTAGAATACCCAGTCAAAGACATCACTATGCCACTGTTGGAAATGCCAAATTTTGAAAAGATGCATTTGGTATGCATAATAATAGTTGAAGCATTGGTATCTTCTACTTGACTGAGGTCAAAGAATTTAGATGTGCAATGAGCTATAATGATATAGTCCTGTTTCCAGAGTGAAAATAGGTCTGTGGTAACTTTCTACCAAGTGGTTGCCGGAATGTCATGAGAAATCATTGGTATTTGCTGCAGGATTTAGTCATGTCCCCTATTGCTCCATTGATTTTTGGCCAGTACATTGTCTCACAAGCCCGAGTCTTTGTCTTTTCAATGCCAATGTGGCCAGTGTGAAGTGATTTTTTCATTTCAGCCCGTGATTTTTTGGGAATGATGATACATAATCCATTGAGTAGGAGCCCATCTTGGAATGTGACCTGATCCTGAAAATTGAAATATGGACATGTTGCTGGGTGAGCATCATGACATGATTGGGGGCAATGGTGATTCACATACTGTACTAATTGTTGCATTGTGGGATTGGTTTGTGTTTCTGCAGCAATCTGATGGTACTTTGTGCGACTGATAGAGTGGACATAGCAGGTGATTTCTGGTTCAGGCATTTTTGGAGTTTGTCACTCAGTGGGGCATGACTAAGGGCATCAGGAATGGTAAGCTGGCTCCCGTTGATGTAGTGCATTTCAAAGTCATTCTGTTGTAGGCTTAATAGAAAGCGTTGAATGCAAGTGGGGCACTTTGTCATCATCTTGTTAACAAAAGATTTGAGCGGCTGGTGGTCATTATACACACACACACACACACACACACACACATACACACACACATATATATATATATATATAT
>OLMO02000278.1:6574592-6599003 GCA_900291935.2 Cassiopea xamachana | reverse complement strand
TATTGAATCTCATAATCTTGAGATCCTAGATGTTGTTAAATATATTTTGGACTGTCACTTTTGTAGAACGTTGTTGAATGCCATAAAATTTGCGATAATGTCGTCATTCCATTATCTAATTATTACAATTTTATAATTTGGTTTTCTTTTGCAGCTTCATTTTCAATTCTTAGACAAAGAACTTTGAATTTTTCTTAGCTTGCAATTCTAGGTCCTCAAATATTAAATCTCACCATCTTCAGCTCAGCAGCCTCCATCTTTTCCTCCATCCTTCCTGTCACCACCACCGTCTCCATACCATATAAGATTGCCGGCCTTACAACACACTTGTAGATCTTTCCTTTCAATCTTGCTGATAAGTTCCTGTCGCAGAGTACTCCAGACGATCTCCTCCAACTTTGCCATCCCGCTTGCACCCTTCTTCTGATTTCCTCTTCGCAGCTCCCATCTGCGCTCACCACCGAGCCCAGATACTTGAAGTGATCAACCTTTTTCAGCTTCTCCCTCTGTAAGTACACCGCTTCTTGCTCGGTTCCTCCTGCTTGAAGATATTCCGTCTTTTCCCTACTCACTTTCAATCCTCTTCCTTCAAAAGGCTTCCTCCATCTTTCTAGGGATACCTCGAGCTCCTCTTTATCTTCTCTGCACAACATAACGTCGTCAGCGAACATCATGTCCCATGGAGCTTCTTTTTTCACATCTTTCGTCAGCACGTCCATGATTATGGCAAATAAGAACGGGCTGAGTGCCGATCCCTGATGTAGACCAAGTTATGGCCCTATGGGGGTTTTCTTGAAATAAGATATTATTCTGTAATTATGCTTCCCCTCAATAAGGCCCCATGAGGCTTATTCGAGGGAGGACTTCTTTGTGAAAGGGTCTCCTTAAGTGGGCGCTTATTTTAGAATTTACGGTACTTTCGTTACTTATTATGTACTGAGTTGAAACAAGGGAAGTTTAATTTTAGTAACAGACATTTCCCGAAAAAAAAGATGCTCATTAGTGAAACATCTAAGGAAAATTCCGCTAGATGTGGTGTTTTCTGTCTCCGCCCTTTCATGTAAGAAAATAGATAGATGTTTTGTATAAGTCAAAGTACAGTAGCGGTTAAAGAAATATCATAATGATTTCGTATACATCTTCCTACTCTCCAGTCCCGAATAAAAGCGGATGTGGTAATAGTCGGGGGTTGGAGAAAATTCTAAAGCTAAATATATGGGGGGCTGCAATAAGTGGGGGGTCACTAAATGTCGTAGTAATGGCTATTTCCAATATGCAAAACGAGTAATTCCATTATCCTCACTTAGTGTCATTATCACTGGCATGACTTTCAGCTACGTTGTAAGTGCTTCTGAGGGCAATTTACCTCTTGTGTAGGTTCACATCTGGCGATGCGAGTTCTGGGTCCGAGCTGGAAAATCTTATAGAAAAGAGTCCCATACATTTAACAACTTCAAAAGAAAAATTGAAAGCTATCATTTTGATTACAGTTGTAGATTGTTCAGATTGTATAAACGTAATTTAGGGTTTTTGTATTTGTATTCTTTAATAGTATTATAGCATCTTGTATTTAAGTTTCGGTTGGCTTAAATTTGCAAGAGGGCTAGAAATAAGAGCCAACCTTAAATAAAGACATTATTGTTATTAGTATTATGTATCCCTTTTTGTTCAAAATTAATAAGCGAGGGGAATTGCAATAAGAATATCGTGCTTACATTTTTAGAAAAAAATGTAATCGAGGGGGTCAAATTCTCACTCTTGTTAATCAACGGACACATAAATATACTATGCTAGATGAATTCTTCGCGCTGATTTCAAATGTGTGGCGTATTTCCTCTTATTAGGGCTCCGGGCGCCTATTTAAAAACTGACAACAAATTATCCTATACCGGATTATCCGGTATCTACTGTATTATGTCAACGTAAAAGGCTTGTTGTTTATTGTCTTGCCTAGTTTTCTTCAAGTGATTTTTATTTCTATACTCTTTTCTTTATAAGAACATGAGCCTGAAATTTGGTGGAAAATTAAGAACAAGGCGGAAGCACTGTTGTAAAGTGTTTTTTTTTGACAATGATGCATGAGCTTTCTATTAACATACGGACATGAAATGTCCTTTCCTTGCTAGCCAGCCTTTTCGTGCTATTATTGTCCATTTATATTTGTGTATAAACTTATTTCAATTGATATGCAGGAGAGAACATCTTGGATTTAATATTTAACTAATGGGCCCTCAAGCAATCAAAACATCAAATGTCTTGTGTATTCTCATTCTATTGATTTCTTGATTGCCAACACCCAACTAATGTAAGAACAAATTAAGAACAATGCAGCCTCAAAATTTCGGAAAAATTAAGAACAGCCAGCCTGAACCTCAAGTTTACAGGTTCTTACTAAGAAAAGATTGTATATGAACTTGTCGTCTGGTCCAGTCATGGTAAACCCAGTAACGACAGTTAGTGCTCAAATTCGTTCATAGCTATATGATAGTAGGCCTAAGTATACCAGGCACAAAGCTTCAAATACCATGAGCAAGCAATAAACTCACAAAATTGGATACCTAGTCGTTGAAATCTGACATGTTACAACAAGGCTTTGAAGTTTCGTTCATGGTTGGTATATTGGCTATTTATAATCCAAACGTCAAGAAATTTAGCTTTTTCCAAACTTATTTGGCCGGGAAAATATAACTATACTTCGGCTGATTGCTTTGCTTTTTCAGGCGTTATTCATTTCTTTTAAAAATTAATTCTGCTTAAACATTTGCTAGCTTCGTTAAGTTAAAGGCAACAATGCTGAAGCGGATAAACTCGACGCTTTAATTTGATTATCATGAATGCATGGTTTTTGAAACTTGGTTTATTTTCGGTTTCCCGTATTTCTATATTTTAACATTCACGCTTTTATCCTCTGATACATTACTAGGACAGCCAAAAGTCATTAAAGTCAAAAACTTTTTACGTTCTTTGTGACCTGAAACACCAAAGCACACCTTTATTGGGGGTACAAACCCATTGGAAAGAAATTTCAAGGTCAAAGTCAAGTTTTTAGGTCAATAAAGTCAAAATTGCACATAGGGTACAGGTTAAAATACGGTTAAAATTCAACAATTTTTGGTCAATCAAGTCAAAATTGTGAATAAAGTCAAATACTCTGAAATCTCTACTTATTTCTGAATTGACCATCAGATCTTGCTTCCCTGTGTCTTGATGTTCCATCGTCTTAAAATTGTTTACTAATAAAATGGAATAGTATAGCTTCTTTTATAAAACGGATTTTACCTACTACAAACTTAGGCAAACTCGTTACGTCAAAATTAGGTCAAAATCACCAAAAAGTAAGGTCAATTTTTCCAATTACAAAAGTCAATTTCTGTCCGCCCTATTCATTACACAAAATATACTGGCCTCATTACCATGTTTATTGTTCTGTCAAGTTTAGCTTAATTTGACTGGTATGGCTTTTCACACCCTCATTTGGCATTGAGTGTTCAAACATTATACCAACATTGGTTTTGTTGAGAGGCAAGGTACTACTTCTGGGTTCATGCAAAGTAACAAACTATATATCTTTGGTAAAATCAAAATATTTTATTTCCCTGAACAGTAGGATCTGCAGTGCTATAGTGATAAAAATGACTATGATTCTGCTCTCTAGGGTCAATGATGTTAGACGGAAATTTGAATTAAACATCAACTTATCGTTTGAACATAAATTTGAAACAACAACTACCATTTTATCATAGAAACTTGGAAGATACTACCTACAATAATTATAACTGGTAAATTCGCCGCGGGCAATAGATGGATCACCTGTACCATTATATTGCCTTGAAATGTACTTTCAGAATGCTTGGTAAAGAGGAATAATTTTAGTGCAAGCCTAGCAATCCGCTGAAAAACAGGAGGGGCCCGCGCCAACTTGAGTAGTTCGCATAGGCCCAATACAGCTTTCCGTGAGCTTCTTTTTACACTTTTGCCCCGTCGCAAATGATGAAAGTAGAAAACCTCAATTAGCGATGTGATCACAATTCATTAGGCACAGAAAAACCGCCTCATGCTTCTTGGTAAGGCCTAACTTTGGTCATAGATGCGTCTTAATTGAACTGCTTACCAAGTACCGATTTGGGTGCAAATGAAGCAATTATATAGAAATAGATGCAGCCTCCTTTGCCGAACTCTTACATGTACTTAGCCGTGCTCCTTGAACTTCGACTACACTAACATATTTACTGAGCTGCCTACTGCGGTTTTCTTCGCGCTCGGAGTGCTACCGAAGTGTATGAAACATGATACGAAGTTGAAATGAATTTAAAATTATTCTGTTATGAATGTTGAGCGCAATCAATGCATGTCAAATTAACAAATTGTAAGTCACAACGATTGTTAGTATCTCGAGCCTAATATCTAGTGCAGTCGGTGATTCTATGTTATTAACATTAGATTCAGAAGTAAAAACATTTCTATATGCCTTTTTTGATAAGCCCCCACGCCTGCTTCCCGCAGACTTGATTGATCAAGAGAATGAACTATATTCACAGAGTTCAGTTCTCAAATATGTCATACATTGAGTAAGCATATTTTTGAAAACTACAGCATTTCTTACAGTTTTCTATCATAGTCAATATTAACATGCTTATTCACAAAAATTTCCAAGAGCTTATTAATACATCTGGATGTAGTTATCATAGCAAATTTGGTCGCAAACATGTAAATTGCGCACTAGAGTTATGCATGGACACTAAAGTCTCTATATCTAGTTGTATCGCAAGGACCCTTGCCTAGTAGAAGATTTATAAGTGCAGCTGACGTCACATTCCACAGTAGGGCTGATTGGACGAATGTTTAGACACGTCTCTATATGAATTCAAAATTACCTTGGGAAAAAATGTCGCTATCAAACATATTACCTTGGTCAGCATTTACTACAATAGCATTATAGTGTTATAGTTCTAATGTACAAATCTGACAGATGATCTTGAGAAACTTTAGAGGGGCGATGGGCTCCTGGTTATTCTATATTCAACGAAAACCTGCTGGAGGAGAAGAAAAGTAAAACTTTTCAAATGGCAGAGCCATGCCAAAGAGTAAAAAGAGAGTTAATATTTAGTAAATCCAGGGTTATTGCTTTCGATCAACATAGATTATTTCTGTGCTCCATTGCAAACCTCATTCTGTTCTCAGTTTGTTCTTGGCGGTGATGTTGCTTCAACAAGACAAGAAAGTAAAAGTCAATCAATGATGAAATGTACTGCTTCTACTTCTTGAGGACCATGTCATCTACTTCTGAATTCGCGACAATATATATCACCTCTAGTTGGATACTTTGATCTACGTGCAGAGAAGAATAAATTAAACTGGTATCGCCATTTCGTAAGATTGTCATAGATACTTCAAAAATTGCAATTGTCAGCTACTCTGAAATACTTAACTGATGTCAGCCAGGGACGCCGGAGCACCGGGGCAAAGGGGGGCAAGAGTGTCCTTCTTGTGCCGTCTAATGATATGATTTTTTCACATTTTCTTCTTACATTCCTTCTTCTCTCAGGCTCGACCTCCTTTTATCATCAGGATTTCATGACTAGCCACGAAATTCAACAATGGTTAGGAGCATATGTTTGTGAAAAGTAACCCTCAAGTTTAAGCTGAGACGTCATTATGACGTCATAATAAGTGCAAGTGCCCTTTCCAAACTTCTGCCTCCCATGCCTTACTATTGCCCCGGCGTCCTTAATGTCAGCACAAGATAAACAGAACTGTGGGTTTATTGGCATCATAGGTACCCAAAAATATTCGAAAGTTTTGATCCCAGTCTTTCATATTTATTCAAACTCCCATTGGCTTCAAGTGCCTTTGACAACTTTCAGACCCCATTCACACTATAACAAAAGGCTATCGGAGCATCTAGATTTTACATCGGATAAGGCCTTCTGCAGGGGCGCAAATGCAAATTTTTTAGGGGGGCGTGCGTTCATGGGATCGAGTTTTCATCATGACGGACCGACTCTGCGAAGCAGTTGCTGGGGCCCCTCCTGTACCGCTAATAACATGGAAATGAGATTAAGTATTGTTTCGCGCAAAAGTCATTGTTGTCATAGGTAGCTAATTTTTCTCTCAAAGCGTCAAAAGGCAGTAGAAATTACTTCAATGATTAAATGATGAAAAGGAATTGCAGGAACACTCCAATTTCCCTAGCAGCCATAACTAAATGAAAATGCATCCAAATTCCCAGACGCGGAGCAAAGTCTTTTACAGTTGATACTCCAGCCTACCTTGGAAATAAACTGTGGTAGATTTGCCACTCGACATAAAATAATCAATTGCCTTCTCTATTTTCAAAAACGAATTAAACATAGGAACGGTGCAACCGTAGGCTATGCAGACCACAGGCCAGTACAGCTGAACTGGATTGGGAAGCATAGATATAGAAATCAAATTAATATGCTTGAGTGTTTGCATGTAACATAGTAGTGGAAATAGATAACAAGTATATCCCAAAATAGCCTGTTTTCTTACGTATATAGGGAGAAAATGGGGGTTTGGGGGCTTGCCCCCAGAAATATTTTTCGAGGGACAGCCTCGGATAATATCCTTTTTAAGAACAGAACGTAGGAGCTCTCATTACTGATCTTCATGATAAGATGGAGAAATTGGTCCCTTCTCCTAGTTTCATCAAAATTTGAAAATTCAGAGGGAAATGGCTAAGACTTTTTCTTTTTGTCATTATGTCTATGTACTCCGATGGTAGAAGTAAAACAATCTCATGCCAGTACAGCGAGGAAAGGAAATTTCTTACCACAGATCGCGGGGTGAGTGGCCAAGCGGCCCAGTCAATATGGCTGGAAAAAGTTGCTTGAAACATCACAAAATATATATTGTTCTATATAGAAGTAGCCATAAGCGTAGGAGGTGGGGGAGCATTGGGGCTGTAGCCCCCCTAAGTTGGGCAGAAATCCATTTCACCATGGCAAATTTTCTGAAAGAACAATAGGAAATTAGTGCAGCTCTTCTGCCTGCTCTCCAGCTCCAGCTCTATGTGATATTTCGGGCAGAAAATTTACAGCCCATGGTACTAACATATGGTATTTGTTTGCTAAGATCGGTATTGCTCTTCACACTACTTTGTACTTCATAGTAGACTTTTCCAAGAAATACCACTGGTCAACACATATTTTTCATCTGAAATCTCAATAAAAAGTCCTAGCGTATTTTTTTGCGTTGATTTCAGATATGTATTTAGTTCTTCGCTAGCACTTCAGGATTTTGAGATACAGAAGACCCCCAATTTCACGAAAGCAAATCAAGTTCCACAATCTGCATAAAATTTATGCAGTTAATATCATGCAAAATCTAGTTATTTGTGCTAAATAACATATTGTTGATTAATGACGTGCAACAAGTGGAGTAATTACCAACATAACTTGATTAAAACATGCTTTAAAAGCCATTTTTAACTCATTTGGCTGAGATGCTATGCATGGCTTGTATGTAAGTGGTTGAGTGTAACTTCATGGGAAACAACAAGGCCCCTGATTACGAAGATAGTACCAATAATTTCATTGAAAGCTACATATAAATTAGGTGCTTAATGCTAATAAAACAAACGTCGTGACTTCCCATTTTGACTTTTTCTGAGAATCCTAGGCAGTAAATAATGAGCAATGTGAAAATTTTCCATTTGTTGTTGCATAGGCAAATTTATTGAAAAGAAAATAAATGAAGTTCAAAATTAAAATACCAAAATAGTAGAAAAGTCCACTATAGCATAAGATGTAAAAAAACATCTATGTGGTTTTGTTTAGGCTACAAGATGGTTGGAAATGGTTCAAATACAGTCCTGGAACCGTGGTAGCATAGGCAAATCTTCTGTAAGTTGCATTTTATTCACATAAAAAGATATCTAAATCAAATAGCTAAATTACTTGCAATACTAATTTCGACATGATGCCTCATATTTGTTTGTTTTCGGTGAAATAAGAAATTATATATGTCGTAAAAATTTGAAATGTAAGAGAAAAACTAGTTAAATATCTGAAATCAGCGTGAAACATCCATTTATTGTTTCTTTCGCCAGTGTAATAGGATGATACGATACGGCAAAAAAGCTGAGGAGGGTCTAGCTACTTGTCTAAAGGACTTATATTGTAGATTGCAATAATATATTGCACTTAAAATATGCCAAATGGAAAGAGGTATAATGAGCACCAGGAGCTCTATAGGTGCCTTAAATATACCATTGGGAAAAGGATTTAGCAACATCGTTACAAAAGCTGGCCAATTTATTGGATAGTGCTATCGAATCATGGGTCTATGATTAAATTCATCTGACAGGGTGTCCACTGAGTTATAGTTGACATTCCAGCCAAAGTTGCAGAAAAAAGTGACCTTTTTCCAGCAATTTCGGCAGACAAAAATGTTCTTTTCCAGCCATACCATGAATTTTGATATGAAATTCCAGCCATTGAAAATACTGTCACTAAGTATCAAGTGACCTTAGAATTTCCAATAAATTGGAAATTCCTGTATAAGTTCAATATCATCTGGCAAACCATATGCGGAGGGTAAGGATCTACCAACCATCCTAGCACAACACAGCGAAAACTTCCAATCCTAGGTCGACTTTGCGTTCAAGGCCTGAAATTGAACAATCT
Organism: Cassiopea xamachana; assembly: GCA_900291935.2. Lineage (NCBI taxonomy): Eukaryota > Metazoa > Cnidaria > Scyphozoa > Rhizostomeae > Cassiopeidae > Cassiopea > Cassiopea xamachana. The sequence goes on along the minus strand of OLMO02000278.1, from coordinate 6,590,355 downwards.
TTTGTTCTTTGACCCTGTTTCTCGATAAGATCATTTTTCATCTAATAATGCCGTTAATTATTAGTACACCCAAAAACAAAATTCCAGCTTTTCCAACCTAAGTAGGAGAAAAACCTACGGTTTCCCAGCTTTTCCAGCAAAATTCTGAAAAAAGGCTCATTTTCCAGCTTTTCCAGCTTGAGTGGACACCATGTCTTAGCCTAACGTATTTGTCAGTTGCAGAGACACAAGCATATTTAGATAAACATGACGTAAAACCATGATCAGCGACAAGAAGGTCCTTCAGTACTCAGTAATATCAATGAATTTTCCGGTATCAACGTTCTATGACAGAAGAATTGCTCTAAGTGCAACTACCCCGAAACGCTAGGAACTATGAAGCGCATGGCTTGTAGCCAGGACTACCTGCGCGTACCTAAGGCAGGGGGAATTCTGGTCTTCAGATTCTCTTCTAGAAGGAGAATGCTTGGTGCATTGCTTTCACAGTTATACCCCGGAAGCGTGAGGGTCTGGAGTCCTTGCCCCCAGAATAATTTTTCTTGAGTCACTATCTACAAAGTCGGAAAATGCCCCTTCACAAGATAGGAGAGATGGAAATGGACATGGAGTTAAAGAAATCCTTTCGAAAACTAACACAACTAAACCGGCAAACATTTTGGCAAGCTCAAAAAGAATTCACTCTCAAGAGCACTTCTTGCCCCCTACCTTCCTGCCTCCAGCGTAGGCACTCCTGCTTCTAGAAATGCATAACGATTTTTGGTCAGTTTGTTGATAACAATAACTTTAAAAACTCTACAGCAGAGCCAAGAAATGAGCCAAAATGATAAATTTTCTCATTCTCAACGAGGAAAGTGAATGGATACAGGATTTTCCATTACCTCCCAATCTAGCATTTAACATAATATATGACAAAAGTCATAAAGTATAAATTCCTGAATGGAAAATACTGTATGGAAGATCAAGGCAGATGAAGCTCTATTAGGGGAATCTGAATGTGTCATACACCTTGTCTCTAAATTCTTTGGACAAATTCTATACCCTTTGTATTTTTAATAATCGTGAAATCTTACGACTGGAATGTTGAAAGTTGAAGCCCTACGTCCTACACTTCCCAAAAAGTTAGGCAGGTTTACTATGTAATTTCATTTTCCCTGCACTATGTGTTGTGAAAAAATTTTTGCAACGTATTTTCCATTCACTTTTAACTGATTTCGTACAAAAAAGAGACCGCACCGTAATGCTGAAGACGTTGTAAAAATCACAAACCTTACCTTTTTTGCACTACCGCTAATGGAAAGTTCGCTTTTGGGACTGCATGAATCTACCAATGAACTTCCTTGATATCTCTTCTCAGGTAGGGAGGAGTTGCTTGTCCTCCGTCGTTTCTTCTGTTTCATAAAATCTTAAAAAAGAAACTTTTCATTAAAGTTTATGTTGCCCAATGCTGACATATGCAATTGACTTACCTGTGTATAGATGTGCAGATTGTACATTGCAGAGATCACTGAATACTTTAAAAGAAGCATTTTTTATTTTTCTTTCACAAAGGATACAAATCTTTGTCGTCTTGCCTCAGTAATAGGGACAATTTATAACTAAATGGGGGTCACACATAAATGACGTCAGCAAGGAGGAGTTTACTGCACTTTAGACTTCTCTAGACTATGTATTTGAGAATTTAGACGTCCCTTTTCTAGTTTTATCTTCTTTTACAAGCAAGTAGATAAAAGCAGAATGCATAGCACTTCAGAGGCCTATCCACCACGAGAGCGTTTCTCATATCATTTTATGGTAATTTTTAAATTGTTCATATGCTACAAAGGAACGCATTTCAAAAGATTGAGGACAAGAGTCATTTAGGCTGCAGATATTAAGACCATAGACCCCCCCTCAATATAGACATACCATTCAGTAAATTCTGCAATATTTTCGTAAAATATTCACTGTGCTTTTGTAGTAATAGGACTGCCTCTAAAGTGAAGCCTTGAGGCTTTTTTTCTCTAGCAAAAAGCAAAATTTTAGGGCGAGACAATAGCGAAAGTGAAAAATTGACGAGACATCATCATCCAGACCTCTGAAGGATGCGGTCCCCAGTACTCTCAGGTTTCAAATAAACGTCCACCCGCTTATTAATTTTTCGATTTTTTTCTAGCCCCTCCCTACTTTAATAGGACCCCCGGAAATCAACTTTTTTACTAACCTCTCATTTCATTTCCTTTCTTTGTTAGTACTAATTACGCCCAATTTTCATGGCGAAATAGCGTACTGCTGTATATATTTTAGTTTTATGCTTTATGGCAACCTGGTTTTGTTTTTTCTTTGTATAACCATTTAAAGCCTTTTCCCATTTTCCACCCCCCATTTATTTTTACCCCCCGTATATTAAAGTTTGGATTTTTTCTGAGCCCCCTGCTTATTAGGAGCCCCCGTTTATTTGGCACTTGAAAGTACCCTTCATAACCCTAATCCCCCTGCCAATAATCATCTTTTAAATCCACTGATCAAACGTCTTATTTGCTCGTTTAGAGCGTATAAACGGGGGGGGGGGTCAATCGGAAGTTGGAACTATCGGGTGAGAGGCCATTCGTCAACAGCAGCGGCGTGGTGCAGAGCAGAGCACATGGCTAGCTCAATTTAACTGCTCCAGAGGGAATTCCAACGATCATGGACCATGACACAATATGCGTTCCAATTCTTGAGAGAAAATCCTGTGAGATTTTGACAAGCTTTTCTCGTTTCAATGATATTTCAACAGCTAGATCCTTTATGTAGCTGAGTGGGAGTGTTTCTAAAGTTTTAAAAATATTTTTCCATATACACGTTTTTTTTCATAAGAAAAAAGTTTATAAGAAAATGAGGCTCAAATCGTCAAAATCGTAAGAAAATCGTAAGAAAATCACGAGGCTCAATTTTTACAAAATTAAATGTTTTTATAGGCCAAAAATCGGTATTTCGTCGTTGTTACATTCAAAATGTTAAAGATGGAATTCAAATTTAAGTATACAATATTATTAACGAAAGAGTAAACCACTCTAGCCAGTTTAGTTCAGTAAAAGTTAAGAAAAATTTAAGAAAATCTCAGGCTCAATCTTGAGAAAAGTTAAGAAAATTGAGGCTCAGGCAAAATAATGATTTTCTTATAAATAAAAAACGTGTATTGAAACACGATTTATGTATAAGAGGGACGCTGGTGCGAATGAAGTACGTGCTTTTCGTTGCAATTTTGAGGGTGTACACATTTTGTAAGCGCTCTTCACCCAGTACCAGACATTTAACGTCTTGTGGTGGCTTTAGGGGAGCGAAGGCCTCTTGATTGTTGCATTTGAAGTCATTTTCCATTGTATTTGAATATAGAAAAAATACTATGGTGTGCGAGTGTCATCATGGCCCCCCAGGTGTCTACCTCTGTATCTGGCTTCTTTCCATGATTTGCAACAGTTTGGTATGATATTCATGGAGGTTTAGGGTGACTTCGACCCTTAATAACTGCCCAAAATGATTACTGTGTATATTGCTGGGAAATTCCGTAATGAATTTGATTCACATTCGCCTTAGATTTTGTACTGATCAATAAAGTCTTTTCTCACCGTGACAAATAGGTCGAGCAATCACTTAGCAATTACATGCTCGTCACAAGTTGTGTTGTCAGCAGAAGATCAAAATGATGAGGAAAGATCAAAAAGAAAGTCAATAGAGTTACCTGTAATTGTTCTACACTGCCTTTTTCTCTTTCTTTCTAGAACCAGAGGACCTTCAATATCAGCTGACGGGTTCTCCGATGTAACAGCATCAGGCGAAATCTTTAACTGTGAATGGGTTGTGGTAGTGGACTTCACTGGCGTGTTTGGTTGGCAATTGAACATTCCATCACTACAATGTATGGTCTCACTGTGCAAGTTAGGAACCCGTTGTTCTTTACAAGGTTTTCCTTGTAATTCAGTTGAGGGTTTTTCGTCATTTCTCTGTTTCATTTCTTCCCAGACAAGAGGTCCATGTTTAACAGGAGTCCCTTCTGCGAAGTTGAAACACCATTCCTCATTCTTCTTCTTTAATTCTCGACTCAGTTCAAAATCAAGTATGTTTGAAAGTTCTTCGTGGTCGACTGGGCCAAACAGAGTTTTACACAATCTTTTTGATGGTATTACTCCTTGACTTAGAGTTGGTAATGTTGATGAGCAATTTTTTATCTCGATAGCCTCCATTTTGTTTACAAATTTGAATTTCCACGGCGGGAACGTTGATGAAAACCGCTGGTCAAAAACCTTAGGCAAGAAAGAAACAACACTCACTATTCAGGAAAACAAAGCGTCGTCTGAGTAGTAAGACTCTGGTTGATTGGCCAATAGGAGAATAATAGAATGAGCTTGATTGGCTAAATAACAATGCACATTATTTGAATTAAGTCTATGGACAATAAGCCCTCTGTTGATTGGGCATTTGGCGTGTCTTCCATGCTTGCTTGCAGCTGCCACTATTGTTTAAAACAGTTCCATACAAAGGATTCCTGTTGTTATAGAGACATTGAAAATCCACTCAGCACCAATCAAGTTCGCTAAAGTCACCCCCCAGAGTGCTACCATTTTTCGACATTTCAAGGGGGCTTGAAAACTTTATTGATCAATAACTGGACTGTAGGTGTCATTTTTGGAATAGGCAGGGATAACTCTATCAGTAATTCCTTAAACTGCCGTGTTGTCAGAGAGATAGAGTTACCATTCTTTTGCATCAGTTTTGAAATTATTTGTTGTATTCAGTTTTTCAGATTAGTACCATCTTCTCCGCGGAAAGACCAGTGATTGCAGCATCTTAATTTTATATCTCAAAAGGGTGTTTCCCGAAGTTCTAGAGGGCGTAACCCTCAAGCATTTTTCCCAGGTGGCAAACCCCGGACCACCACTTTCTTTCCGCTTATCTACTGTGCCAATGCCAGGTGTTTCTTGGTTAGAACGTCTAACAACTATGCTTCTTTTCCAACATTATAGCCTACGTGAAGGGCGAGCTCCCAACTACCTTCTTGGACCATCAAACCCAAGATATGTTTAAATACCGCCAAAACACTGTTTTGGACCACTGTACAGAGCAGCCGAATGCCCCCAAATGGCCTCCATTGGCCATTCCATTTGAAAAATAGTAGCAACGAAAAACTCGCAAAAGCTACATTTTATTTAATGAAATCTGATGCCTCAAGAAGAGAATGCTCAGTTAAAGTGAAATGGCAAGCAGTACATTTGAACGACAGAGTGAAATGTAAATCCCATCGCCACGAAATCCATCCGAACTTTTTGAAAGTCGTGCGGATTTTGCAACGATTTTAATAAATCAAGGGGATGTTTAGTATTTACCTGTTAAGATAAATTGATGAAATGTTGATGACAATTGCTGACAGGACTTTTTGATCGCATTTCCTTTGAATTTATCAATTTTGTTCGACTTAAGCGGAGTTATTTGTTGAAAGGAGTGAACAGTTTATTTCACTTATCGAGTTATTCGACTTATCCGGAGTTTGGCTTATCAGGGGGTATTTTTTTTGTACATAAAGCACACAAAAACGAAGGGAAATGAGAAAATGTTCGAGATTTCCTAAGCACAATAAAATATGTACGAAGATACCCTATTTCAATAGACCCCTATTCCTGGTGCCTTGACGTCCTTTGTGAATGACCCCCAAAGGGCAAGGTTGTTCAGTGAATTGAGCATGATGATGTAGAAACGATTTGGCTGTGTTACGGGATGCATGTATCACGATATCGATCCGTAGTTTATTTGCAGTTGTTCCTGATATTTGTGGACCTTTTCATCAACTCATTTGGTCTTCTCTTTGCAGAGCAGAATGTAGTTTCGCTGGTTATTTTTGTGTAAGTGTTTTAGATTGCGCTCTTTTTAGGCCATTAGTTAAGGTGTCCTTAGTCATACTTAAGGACTTAAGATATAGGCTGAAGGGAAGATTTTTGGCTTTAAAAGGAGAGGAAGTGTAACGGCGCTACTGTAGGTTATATTTTTTAACTTATTGCAGCTCAACGTGTCCATTTACTGGCTGTTATTTGATAGTCCTTGATAGTATTCATTGCAAACTGAGTACTTCGCCGCGCTCCTGGTCTTATTTTTTGCAGTGTATACCCTTGAGTTTTACGTAATTTTGATTTCACTTACCTTTGTGTCAATCCTCTCCTCATTTCAAGTAAGATAGCCTCTGTGAATTATCTGTGTGTAAAATGCTATTTATGTTATGTAGGCTCTACACCGATCTAATTTCTATTATTCACTAAGATTTGTCATTATTTCAAGTACACATGAAACTTTTTCATTTTCCAATTTTCTGCATGTGCAAAGCATTGTAGCATGACAATTTTGCTAAGAAGTCGTAAAAAGTTTTGACACTGGAAGTGTGAAAAGCTAAGAAAGTTTGAGTACAAGGGCTGATACAACCTTATTGTCAAACATGTGTAAATATTTGCATTTAAAGAAATAAGAAGCATTTAATAAGTTAGAACATATTTGTTTAGGGAAACCCTCACAAGCAATCAAGTGCAACTCTGTAGACTGAAAAGAGGATTTGTAAATTTGCAAATTTATATGTAAGATACATTTTTCTGTCTGTAGACCTGTGGTTTTCAACCCTTTTGCTGGAGTGGAACTTCCAGTGGCTTGAAGAACTCTTGTTCCCATATCTTCAGAGGAGAATTTGAAGTTCCTGCTAATTGTAACATATGTGCAGGTTCTAATGGAACGCCTGGACTGTACTGACAAGCTCAGGTTGGAAGCCACTGCTCTAGACAGTAGTAAACACCCACTTAGCACTTAAGAGTATTGTCAAGATGCTACTTGGGACCCTTGAAGTGAATTATTTGTAAATTCAGCCCTGACTTTTCATTTCACTTCATTTCAATTCTTTAAGAAAGGTTAAGTATGCAGCTGAAATTGGATTTTTGCACTGCCCTGCAAAATAATATGAAACTAGATAGTCTAATTGTAGCCATATGGCCATATTGAAATAAATGCTAAAATTTCAAAATTGCTTTTTAACTTATTAAAAAGTAATATTAATGATTTTGAACATTTATATTGAAGTAAGTATTGTTATGGCCCTTATGCTCTTCAGTGGTATGTTTGAGCAACCAACTACTCTGCAGTACTCTACTACACACCTCCCAATACAAATTGGTATCAATGCCATGCGTGTTTTAGGATGGTATCCATAGCAAGTTTAAGAGTCAACCTAGAAACATTGAACAGAATGGTATATCAAAAAAGGGAAATCTTGGTAAAGTCAAAGGACTATTCAGAAAATCTTTATGTCACTAGCAAGTCAGGGGATATTTATTTTATGTACAAGTATTGAGAATTCATACCAAAGGAGCTTTGATTGTTTGTGTGGTAATGCTACCTAAGTATTGGCATTGATGGAAGACAACTAGTGAACAGAGCCTTATAACTGACTGTTGTTTTCAGCAGTGAAATGCAAAGTTTTGATTTTTTTTGAGTTATAATATTTAGATTTCACTTCTTGTTACCTTTGTAGATTATGAATATTTTGTCATCTTCACCACTTTTAACATTATTCTACTGTACCAGGACCATTTGAGCAGTGGTGATTGGTTGATTGTTTAGGTGCAATGGGCTATCATTATCCAGCTATTACTAGTGCTGAGCCTCTCACTTGTTATTGATTTTACACATTCTGCCATAGGATTCAAGATGTGTGCCTTGTATTTGCCCTGATTGTACTATTCCTTGTTTTCTTCAATACATATATATTTCAAGCTGGTCTTGTATACCTTCTTGTTCGAAAATTCCGAACCACCATCATTATTACAGTCCTTTATTTGGCATTATCAGTTGGTTTACACGTTTGGACTGTGGTAAGTACAAGTTTTTCATCTGTGGCAGATATTAAGCATGTCATATTTTGTGAGATGATAGTATCAAAACCTTTGGTAAATATTGACAGTCACCAACTGAATCATATCAAAGCATTGTGATATTTACATCATGGTGTTTCACTCTGAAATGGTGTTTCATCTTGTCATTGTATTTGCTCAGTGGCTATGATATTTTGAATAGATTTGTCATACTTTGCTGCAGTGACTGTAGAGATACTGTAGAGACATTGCAGTGACTGCAGAGGTTAATTAAGTAGGTATGACATGCTAGAAGAGAAAAGAATCTTCTAAGGAGGCTCTTTCATGAATGTAGAAAGTTATGACTTCTTGGTAATTGTTCCAACTATTCAAAAGCTAATTGAATAGCACTTCAAAAGAAGATGAACAACTGTTACAACTAATACCAAATCAGTAAACTAGTAAATAAAACAAACCTATTCATGTTACACTGGCAATTCCCTTATAGATGTATTTACATGGGAGATTGACTGCCCACACTAAAGCCCAAGTTTTCTTCATCAGCAAACCTTCTAGAAAGCATAATCATTGTAGTTTTCAATGCACTGTGATTCAGCAATCAGTTTTAGATACAGAACATAAGTTGGTGTCAATGCCCTATGTGGACTTATCATCAAATGGCTTTCAATGCAGAGTTAAAAGAAGTTGGTTCACATTTGTAATCCTGTATAGTAAAATTTATCAACACTTGGCACCTACTTCATATCTAATTGGAGAGGCATTCATAGTTAGTTGTAAAGTAGATCAAAGTTTTGATCACATGGATTAACATAACTAGCAATCGGTATTGCTATATAAGCCATCATTCCTTTTGGATTAAGATAGGGTTATTCCGTTTCGTCTGGTCCAGGCCATCTCACCTAATATCTTAGATTGTGCTTAAAGGCAATGTACAGAGAGAATTTTTCATCCTGATTCTTATAAACTTTCTTTTTTCAAACTTGGACTAGGCTTCATGAAGTTATGGAACATACATAATGGTATGTTTTTGTGGTCAATGAAGTGGAACAAATGTCATAAATTCATTGCCAAACTTCAAATTCACAGTATTCTAATTATACTTATGTAATTGTAAAACAATTTTGAAAAATGGTTGCCTTGTGTATGCTTTAACAATTTGTTGGGAGAAACTATGAAAAGCTATGCGGTTACCCCCATAATGGGGGGTAAAGACTAAGGTTGCTCTCAAAATCAGAAGAAATTGATTAACAGCTTTGATCATTGCACCACAAGTATCTACAAGGCACCATCATTACCTACAAACCATAATTGAAATGCAAACTATCCCAACAAAAGTATAATTGCCTATGAGAACAGATGTAGGAATTGGGGGAAGGAGGGGTATGTGCCCCCCATTTTCTCACAAACTTGTATGTAGAGTGCCCCTTTTCAGCTTAAAAATTGCCCTTTTTAGCTTATGAGAGTGCCCCTCCATCCATTTGCCCCTTACACTTTTAGAATGCCTACAATGTCACTTCATACGAGCAAATTGTAATCATGGCTTTTTGCAAGAAATTGGGAATTATATACCCCCTCCTGTGTTGCATTTCAGCATGCTCCTGCCTTGTAAAACTACTTAGTAGTCAGCTTTCTTGTAATAGCCAGCTTTCTTGAGACTAGCTGCTGGCTACATCGAATTCATGAGTGACATGGAACTTATTCCAGGAGTAGTATTTGGTTTTTGCTGAACACAAAGGAATCTAATCACCAGGGCTGGAACACTTTCACACATGAAGGTCTTTCTATGACAAATGCAGCACTTCAGGCAACATTCTCTGCTGTTGGATTCTATTGATGTTATCCTTTTGGACAGCAAAGAACAAGTAATACATTAATTGACCATTTCTCTTCCTCACATTCCAAATATATTATAGAGGCGGGTGTAATCAAAACTGACATGGTTGACCACTATCTGGTGTATGGAATTCGGAAAATTAATGCCTGGCGAAGTTTCAAAAGCAAAAAGCAAAAGGTAATTGAATCTCGCAATATGAGAAAATACAATAAAGCGCATTTCCGAAATGACATACAGCAGGTAGAATGGGAAACTATCCTATTGTGATAATACCACTGATATGGCGACCATATTTCAGGAGATATTCGAATCAATCTTGGATATCCATGCACCATTAAAACGTAAAAGGGTTCGAAGTGATTTCGCTCCATGTCTTACCCTCTCTCTGAAAAGATCAATTCTTGAAAGAGATAAGCTGAAGGTGCAAGCGGAGAACTCTCCCGAAATATGGTCTTCTTACAAAAGGAAGCGTAATCAAGTAACAAAAAGGATACGTATATCTATTAGGGAAAATGTGGCGAACTATAAGTAAAGTACTCGACAAAAATTTTGAGACAGTTTCACACTTCAGCTTAGAAGTAGAGGGTTAATATCTAACACGTGAGCGGGATGTAGTGGAGGCAATGAATCGCCACTTTGCTTTAGTTGGTCCTAAGCTAGCAGAGAAGATCACTTCGAAGCCAGATGATGATTGTCTCTGCTACATTACACCTAAGTCAAACGTAATGACATTCAAAACTATAATTGAAACTTCTATGCATAATGCTATTAAAAATTTGAAGAATGGAAAAGCGGCGGGTCCAGATAAGATCCCAACAACTATCATTAAAGATGTAGGGGATATTATTACAAAACCACTGACAATGAGTTTTAATTCTTTGCTAACGAATGGAGTTTTTCCAGATATTTGGAAAATTGCTAGAATTACCCCAATTTTCAAATCAGGTGCAAAAAATGATGTCAATAACTATAGGCCCATTTCAGTCATCTCGGTTTTCTCAAGGATCTTAGAGAGAATAGTTCATGAACAACGTTATGAGTTCCTGAAAACAAATAAAGTAATCACTAGCAATCAATCTGCATTCCAAAAACTATACTCAACAGTAACATCTCTGATCTGTAGCACAGACTATTGGTATGAAAACATAGACCACAAAAAACTGAATTTAACGATTTTTTTAGATCTAAAAAAAGCATTCGATACGGTAGATCACAGAATCATGCTCGAAAAGCTGATGTCGTATGGCATCAGAGGGATCACTGGGGACTGGTTTAAATCTTACCTACATAACAGACAGCAATACTGTTCCCTAAATGGCAAGAAATCTAAAAATAGAGAAGTTACATGTGGCATACCGCAAGGTTCCTGCCTAGGCCCCCTCCTATTCATATTATATTTAAATGATTTTGAAAGATGCTTAAAATACAAGAAAGCGAACATCTATGCTGGTGATACCAATATAACAATAGCATTGAATGACAAAGAGAAACTAGTAGTTGATGCACAAGCTGAGCTGCATAACATTACCGAATGGATGAGAGTGAACAAGCTTAGTCCCAACCCCTCAAAAACTGAATATATGATCATAGGTCATCCGATGAAAGCAAGGGGTGCAAATGCTCCTACTGGATTAGAGTTAGGTAGTAAGGAAATTAAGCGAGTTTCTAATACTAAATCACTAGGAGTAATGGTAGATGAATATCTCAATTGGGATGAGCGATTTAAAAGTGTTAAGAGTAAGATTTGTGGAGGACTTGCTTCACTAAAGAAGCTGAAAAACATTCTCCCTCAGTCCAAGCTGAAAAACATTCTCCCTCAGCCCAAGCTGAAAAACATTCTCCCTCAGTCCAAGCTGAAAAACATTCTCCCTCAGTCCAAGCTGAAAAACATTCTCCCTCAGTCCAAGCTGAAAAACATTCTCCCTCAGTCCAAGCTGAAAAACATTCTCCCTCAGTCCAAGCTAAGTTGTGTTTACTATGCTATTGTGGAAAGTCATCTTCGCTACGCAGATGTTATCTGGGGAAGTCTTCCAGCGAGAAAAATGGAAACTCTCCAAAGATTGCAGAATAGAGCCCATCTGATAATTAAAACTGCTAGAGTGAAAGATAACTGGTCCTGTGATTGGCTGAACGTCAGTAATCTAATCTCGTTTGATCGACTAGTTATGACGTATAAGATTATAAACAANAGTTAAGCCCTGAAAGTCTTTGGGATAAATTTGAGTTAAGATCAGTCCATTCGAAATATGAAACAAGGAATTACCATGATCTTCAAATCCCAAGACTAAATACGGAACGTGCAAAAAGTGGCTTTAAATGCTCGGCTTTAAAATTATGGAATGATATGCCTGCTGATATACGAGAGGTCTCAACTCTCAAATGCTTCAAAAAGAAATTGAAAGCACATCTATTGGCTGATCAAAAATAACTGAAAACACGACCCCCTGGAAGACCAGCAATATTAGTATTATCCCTGTTAATTTTTTCTTTCTTAATGTATTATTTAAATTGTATATAAGAATATGTAATATTTTAGTTGCTGAAGGGCTATGTTTGTTCGTGTATAAATAATTGATTACATTACATTACATTATAACTTACTTCGGATATAACGTACGAGATCAGCCAGTCCCTTGAAGTACGCCATAACCAGTTTATACTGTGTATCTCGCAACTTTACTTGGAAGCAGTATCCAAAATTCATATAAATGAAGCTTGTTTCTTCATCAGAGTTTCCACGCAATTATGCTTAGCCTACTATTGTTCATTTCATGTAGGGCCCATTATAAACACTTCATTCCCTGTCCGCCCAGTAGCGAATTCAAGGATATAGGGATACCATATGTAGGGTAGAAGGGAGCAAGCACCCCTCCAAGAAAACTTTTTTCAATCAAAGACTTGAAGCTGTCAATCAAAGATTTGAAGCTGATAGAGTTCAGCAATAGATCAACAAGAGATTATTGATCAAGATGAAACTGTTTATTTATCAAGGTTCGTGCAGGTCCTTGAGCTCATTGAAGTGTGCTGAAATTTGAAATGTCTTTTTAAGGGCACTTGAAACTACTTGAATATAAGACCTTTTCTCTTGAAATTGATCAGGCTACTTAAAGGTTGTGAATGCTTACTGTTGATTTCGTTCCTAGCAGGGCGGAATGGCTATCGTTTTCGGCCCGGGCACTGTTTGACTAAACCGGCCCNCATGAATTTTAGAAAAGCGTAAATCGATGGGCAGAGATATTGAACAAAGACTGCAAATTTCTGATAAATCCACAATTCTAATGTCAGTTCTTACATCTATACATTGTGAAGTTTTCCACATTCAGAATTTAACGTTGTCTCCACTTTATGCAGCCGGCCCTTCGGGCATTCACCCGAATGGCCGCACCGGCCAGTTCGCCTCTGGGTCATAGCAAGAAACAATGCAAAAGCAATTAAAGATATATCCGAATAGGTTAAAGAAGGGCAAGAAGTGAGCTCGTGATTTTCCAAAAATATCTCGTTTCAGTGTTTGAATTCGTAACATTTATGTGAACTTTTTCAAGAGAAATTAAACTTTATGTTTATGTAATAAAAAGCACTCTGGCTTCAGCCTTGATGTTTCTTAATACTTCGTCATATCGAGCCTTAAATGTGTCTTAAATGTTTCTTAACTTCTTAAGACCTCCAATGATAGTAACAACCCAGATTAGGCAACTGTGATGCAAAAAAATAGGATGTCCAGAATTTGTAGGGCATGTAATGGATTGTGCTTCTATTTTATGTCATTTATGATCAAAGATTTTCTTAGAAAAATAGTTTTTTCAAGTTTGGTTTGAAACTCAGCTTGCCATTATTTCTTGGATGTTTCTTAATGTTTGCCTAATTTCAGTCTCATGCTTCTTACAGACATGTATCTTATAAAAATTTTGTGTACTCAGAAAGGTCTATTAGTTTAAAGCTCCTTAACAAGTTTTATTTTAATTCTTAAATTAGTCTTTTAGAACTCCTTCAATTTTTTTTCAAAATCCTGCACAAACCCTGTATCAAAAGCATGCGTGTTCTGTTTTACAGGAAACAGGTTTGTAGGATACTAATGTTAGTTTCTTATAAAAACAAGTTTAAAAGAAAGTAATATTAGTTTGNGTTATAGACCAGTTTCTTTTAAAAGAGCATGTATACTATGCTTTGAATCTCAGACATGTCTTATAGAAAGGAGCTTGTATAGCATAACTTTGAACCTAGAGAACAATCAGGGGAACTTTCCAAAAACAAGATGATTTGATATAGAATGAACAGACAGTAGGGTGGCTGCTACTCCAGAAATCTCCTGGAATCCAATTTACCTCCTGGGAATGTAGAAACTCCAGGAAACTCCTGGAAGTTAATTTTATGAAATGCAATTTACATTTGATAGCTTAACTAACCACCCCATTGGGGCACAACTTTTGTTTCATTTTGTAGGGGAGGGCGTTTTCCAGCATTTAGAGCTTCTAAAATTCTCTTCTGGGGGCAAGCCGCCAGACCCCTTGTTTTCCCAAGTACACTTGTATATCTACTCAACTACTTGGGAGCTAGGTGGTTTCTACTTCTGCTCTACTGTGCTGACTCCAACTTCACCTGAAATAGCTCTTGATATTTGTAAAAACTACTTATGCAACATATTATTGGGATGGAAAACCGTCAGATTCTCCTACAAAACTCCTGGAAACCCCCTAGGGAAATCCTGGAAAACCTCTGGAAAACTCCTGGAATTTTGTTTCAAAATATGAGTAGTCACCATTTGACAGATCGATTTTGGAGTTTTTGCAAGTGATTGGTTTTCATTGATGCACAACGCTCGAAGCAGAGCAGCGAATTTTAAAATTGGAGCTCCAAAGTAGATACCTGTGTACTCTCATGGGAACAACATTTCTAAGCTCTTCCCATTTTTCAAATAAGTGGTGAAATTGGTACATTAAGTAATGTTGGCATCATTTTGTGACATGTTACGGAAAACTAGACCAGGGGTGGGCAAACTTTTCAGAGCAAAGGCCACATTCACAGATCCTAAGTTTTAAAGTGCCGCACAAAGGGTGACCACCGGCTTCTACCTATGAAAAATCCCTGATTTATGCCTGATTTCTCTTGCAAATGCAGGCCCTTGGACAACTGAATGATCAATGTAGATGTAGAAATCCAATTCAGAGTTGGGAGCCCTTTTATATGTCGCAGATATTTGGTGATTGATTAAATCTCATGTGGGAAAAATTCTTTCCATTGCCATTGTGCTGAAAAGTGGGGGCCTGGGGGCTTGCCTCTAGAAAAATTTTTTCGAGGTAACGCCCTCTAGAACATCAGAAAACGTCCATTTGCAACATAGCATGTATTTGTTTCATCATTGATATACATGCTGAGAAGGAGAAGCTGATCCTTCAACCTGATTCCATCGTACTTTAAAGGTTTAGAACGAAGAAGAAAAGACTAGGTCAAGCTTTTCTTTTTGAATGGAAGCTAACATTACAAACAAAACAATCTCACGCTGGTACACCAAGAAAAAGACAAGTCTACCGCAAATGTAGGCTACCTGAATTGCACTCAGGTTGTAAAAAGAACATTTTCCCTAACGTGGTCGTCATCTAAGCACCACCTTTGCAGTGAGAAAGCAAATCCAAGAATCGAAATTCCTATTACAACTTGCGCCAATTCTGAAAAGTTATCGGAGGGCCGCAAACAATTACTTGGAGTGCCGTAGTTTGCCCACCCCTGAACTAGACCCTACACAACCACATATTTCCTAGTATAAAAACATCTTGTAAATGAGTTTGCAAATGAGTTATATCAACATTATTTTCAGTTGAAAAACAGCTGAGAGTGACTCTTAAGGAGCACCAAAAGAGTCAGTTGAAGAGTTTTATACAAAGTTCGTACTTTCCATTATTTTCGCAGTTGAAAATCAGCTGAGCGCCAATAGAACAAACACAAAAATTTCAATTAAAAAGTTTAAATATTTTCTTTATTTTCGCAGTTGAGAATCGCGAGAACGTGACTCAATGGGCGCTACAAGAGGAAAATATAGATTTCAATTGAGAAGTTCAGATCTTTTTCTACTATT
>OLMO02000278.1:6551927-6563325 GCA_900291935.2 Cassiopea xamachana | reverse complement strand
GCCCTTGTCCCATCTGAGTTGTTTTTGAGTTGAAATTTCATCAAGAAACTAAGCTAACCTTTTCAAGGATCCTGATTCACATACAATATTTACTGACTATAATCTTGTCATTAGTGGATGCAGCAAATTTAAAGAGTTTTTAGCAATTTCTGAACCCTTGAGCTGTAGAAGTAGAATGACATGACAAATGCTTTGCTTGCCTGAAATCACTTGAAGCAAGATAATTTGTTGCAATTTTCTGTCTCATTCTGAAATAGTTCATTAGCCATGTGATCAAAGTTTTTATGATTGATTTTTCATTTTATTTATATAAAAGTATCAGTTTTTAAGCATCAAAATGAGTTTCTTAATGGCTTCTCCTTTTTGACGTTTCTTTTTCTTATAGCTGACTTTAATTAATTGTTCTAGGTCAAATATTGGAGGCATATTTGTGATTTATTTGTACATGTTTTGGATGCAAAGCAGCATTTTTTGGATGGATTGAATTAGACCTTGTGATTGGAATAGACCTGTTATATAAACATTGACTCAAAAGTTCATTTTAATTTCATTACTATGTTTTAAGCAGAAGAGTGTTCATTTATTTTGGAATTCTTGTAAGCCTGTTATACAAACATTTACTCAAATGTTTGTTTTAATTTCATTACTGCCTTCTAAGCGGGTTTTTCATGGAGGGGGCTCAGCCCCCCCCCCACTATGGACCATCTTCTACAACCCAATGTTACTTTTCTCCTTCTTTGTAATACAGCATAGCATGAAAATTGTTCCCAGACCACTGCTTTTAAGCGTTAAGAGTGTTCTTTTATCTTGAAATTCTTGTTATTAGTTAAAATCTTTGTCTGAAAAGCATAAATTGTTGGCTGTGTTTACATTTGCAAGGATAAGGTCCTTTCAGATTTGTTAGTTTGGCGAAGATTTTGTTGAATGTCTAAGCTAAACAGTGTGTATTAAGAAGCCAATCAGAGATGCAACTAGCAATATTTATTTCTCTTTGGAGAATATAAGAAAATCTATTGGTAACATGCAGCTACGTTCGAGGGTTCTTCCAAGTGATGTTTATGGGCCAAGGAATCCTTCCACCTAACGTGGGCCAGGGCGACTCCTTTTGACAAACAGCTTAAGGTTTAAAATCATATAAATTTGTGCATATTTTAAAGTAGCGCTTTAGAAATGAAATTTTTATCTCTTATTATACATAGGTTGGTTATGTTCTGCTCCATGACAGGCCTACTTACTGGCGAAAGGAGTTGTTTTTCTGTAGAGAACGCAACTTTCTCTTTGAAATTCAGCGATTATCACAGCT
Organism: Cassiopea xamachana; assembly: GCA_900291935.2. Lineage (NCBI taxonomy): Eukaryota > Metazoa > Cnidaria > Scyphozoa > Rhizostomeae > Cassiopeidae > Cassiopea > Cassiopea xamachana. The sequence goes on along the minus strand of OLMO02000278.1, from coordinate 6,562,022 downwards.
AAATCCATCATAAAAGACTTCAAGTTTGAAGCTGTCACACGATCTCCGAAATAAATGCACGAAATTTGTGAAAACATTTCGAGAAAGCAAGGGAGACTGCTACGAAGCACTCTCTACTGTGACTTCTTGCAGTTTTCTTGCCAACGTGTTGGTACCATTTTGATTTCCCATAGTCATTATGCGTCACGTGACTAAGCACGCATTCTAGTCCTTCTAATTCTATGTCTTTCACGTGCTGAGCAAGATACTAAAATCTATTTTAAGATTGTGCGACAGCACTACAAAGCATCCTTTAGGCATACGGTCGCACAGGAAAACGATATGATTGGCTACCTCAATTCATATGCAAATTGTGCGACAGTGGTGCTACAGTGGTGCGGCAGTGGGAAAGAAGCATCCTGTGCACAGACATCTTACTCTATGTACTTTGTTGCCCTGTTGAGATTCAGTAAAAACTGTAAGATTTAACAATCCGGAATAAACATGGGATCTACTCTTTCTGATTAGCTCCTCCACAGAATAAGAAAATGCAAGACACTTCTACATAATTACCTACTTGCTTAGAGCAAACAGAAAAATCCATCTTAGAGCTGATTTGATGTAGTACAAATTGGAATATTGTTGTGCAGCTGAATGTTGACTGTCGCATGTGCGACCTGTGCGACAGTCTAGATCCACCCCTGTGATCACTATGTAACGAGAATAGTTTGGTAATGTGCGTGGAATTGTAATTGTAACTCTCAGTGTTAGTTGGGTGTGTCGTCACAGTGAGAGTTGGGTTTGTATTGTGTGCACTGTCGGTTAGTCATCAAGCGTGCTGTGTTAGTGTCATTGGGTAATAAAAGAAGTAGCGTATTGTAATCAGGAGTTCGTTGATTGAAGGAATAGCTGGTAGTCACATCAGCTTGTTGTATTTCCTCAGGGGCTAGGCCCTCGGGCCTTGCCCCACAAATGCCTTTAGATATCCATATGAAAGAACCCAAAAGAAACGCTACAACTAATTTAATTAAATTTTGTTATAAGGTTTCCGAAAGACCCTGAACGACGTCAAAAATGGACTGCCAACTTCCGAAGGGACAATTTCACACCTAGCAAATACATTGTCATTTGCTCTGAGCATTTTCACAGCTCATGCTTTGATAGGACAGGCCAGATTGTCCGTCTAGGGCCAAATGCGGAACCAGCTATATTCCAATTTCCTGAACATCTAATAATGGTAATGCTTTTTCTTTTCCTATACACGTTTCTTTTTATAAGAAAGTCATTATTTTGCCTAAGCCTCCATTTTCTTAGCTTTTCCCGAAATTGAGCCTGAGATTTCCTTAAATTTTTCTTAACTTCTACTGAAATAAACTGGCTAGAGTGGTTTACACTGTCGTTAATAATATTGTACGCGTATACATGAATTTGAATTTCATCTTTAACATTTTGAGTGCAATAACGACGAAATACCGATGTTTTGCCTATAAAAACACTTAATTTCGGAAATTGAACCTCGTGATTTTCTTACGATTTTCTTAAGATTTTGACGATTTGAGCCTCACTTTCTTATAAACTTTTTTCTTATAAAAAAAGCAAGTATTCCAGTAATAGCATGGAGGGGCTCAGCTGTCCATGCTAAAATAGATACAGCTCTTGGGGGCTCAGCCCCCTCTTGCAAGCGTACAGTATCATGACTGAATTCTTAACTTGGCCTGAGCTTCAAAGTTTTCATAGGAAAGTGATTATACTGAGACTGAAATGGGCAGTATACAATATTTGCATGCAAATGTTTTACACTTTGTCTATTTACCATTGGATTTACACAACAGGGACAGATACACCATTAACATAAATCCAATAAAATGTGCAGCAAAGTGCATACAAAAGATAGATGGGGTTCTTACTTTCTTACAATGATGATTCTTACAATCCTGCTACCTTCCCAAAATCATTCAAAAGGGAGTGACACTAGAAAGTGTTACTTGCTGCATTCCTTTTATCTTCCATAGATAGATACTAAAAGAAAGGCCCTAGCATCTAGAGAAAGCACTGTGGATGAAACAGCAATGCCAGAGCCCTCACACTCAGTACAATTTCAACAGCTATAAAGCCCTGAGAATAAGATTAGAAAACTTATTTCAAATGAGCATGCATACAGCCTATCTCATTCTCCAAGGAAAATAAAGAAGAAATTAAATTATGCTTACACAAAACTTGATTTATTGAAAAAGAAACTTAAGACTTCACAACAGAAAAGAAGACGATTAAAAGCTAATGTCATATCATTAAAGTCAGTCATAAAATGCTTAAAGGAGAAGAGCTTAATTTCATCCAATTGTGAAAGCATTCTCCACGAGTCACTATCTGGAACAGCAATTGCTCTCATGGAAAGAGTTGTCTCCAGAAAGAAATCAGATAAGAGATACAGGTATTCAGAGGAATTGCGTTCACTTGCTATCATATTACAATTTTCTTCTAGTACAGCATATTACTTTGCAAGGAAAACTCTAAATTTGGCACTACCACATCCAGCACAAATTAGGAAATGGTACAGTAAAGTTCCGGCTGAGTCAGGATTCACGGAGCCAGCTTTTGCTGCACTTTGAGCTTCTGTTATTTCTGCAAGAGAAAAGGGCCATTAAGTTCTCTGTTCACTTATGATTGATGAGATGGCCATCCGCACACATGCAGAATGGGATGGGCAGACATACTGTTGGTTTGTAGATCATGGCACTGGTATAGATGATAATGATTCACTTCCACTAGCTAAGGATGCACTTGTTTTCATGGTGGTTGCTGTAAATAGCACATGGAAAGTTCCATATGCATATTTTCTAGTTAATGGATTAAGCGGTATTGAACATGGAAATCTAATCAATATATGTCTTAGAAAGCTATTGGAAGTTGGGTTAAGGTTATCTCTTTAACATGTGATGGCCCTTCATGCCACTTCAGCATGTTGTCAGAACTTGGAGTAAATTTGAATCCTTATAATTAAACAACAAGTTTTCCTCACCCACACAATAGTGGTGCAAGCAACAGACAATCACATTTAAATGCAAAGACGTGCGAAAAGAAAATCAGGAAGCAACTAACAAAACTAGTTCTGTTCAGGCACCAATACCGCACCAATACCGCACCGTTGACCATACCGCAATATTAGATGGAGAAAAACTGATTGAAATGCACACAAATATGTAGATAAACATAAAGTAAATAAAGGTGCTACAAACCTTTGACTATTTTCACTGTGTGAACTTTACAGGAATATTAAACGCTTAGTTTCATAGCCTAAAATGATTTCCGAAACCTATTTCAACAGGTTCTGACCTTAGTCTAATCTATAGCAACTGCTTTTTAACTCCTCGGCAGTTCTCTCAATTTTTGTAGTTCGGTAGACCAAGATGGCCGCCAAGCAATTCCTCTGGCCTCGTGTTCTGATAGCCAATGCGCGATCCAGTCTTTCTTTTGAGATCAGTGTCTCGACTACAGCTAGGCCAGATCGAAAATCGCAAGTTAGTACCCAATGCTTTCGTTTAATTAATATATCACGCATTCTGCAAACTGCATGATACCACGTGTCTAGAAGGTGACTTTCCGAGCTTTCATTGGTGTTTAGCTAAAGATTTGCCCGATAAAAACATTCAATTTTGCTATGACATCATTTTAGTCATGCAGTTTTCAAAAGTACTTGCTTTCAATTCCAAGCAGTTATAGAGGCTGACAAAACATGCAGTAAACGTGGTACACATTGGGTGTGAAATGGGCTTGGCTTTTGCATTCACTAAAGTTAAAATCGTGGATAATACTTGTAGTAGCCCTATCTTATTTTAAGACTATTCTTACATTCTAACTTGGGACTTTTGTCAGATATGACCTGATGAGATACTCGGTGCTTTGTGCCGTCACTTGCAATCACGTTAAGCTGCTTTTTGGAACTCATTGCCGATGCCCTTTTTTTGGTACTGCGTTGCCATTAGAAATTTATTAGCCATTTTTTGAGAGAGGTAGCATTACATGCATTGCATTTTTGCATCTTCTCCAAAATTAGATTTGCTGTTTCTGTGTGGGAGTCAAAGTTCCAGGAGCTGGGGGTAGTTTTTCTACTTCCATACTGTGGATGTACAGCTCCAATCTTGCCCACTAACAGTAGATATTTTTGTCGCAGGTGAATAAATAAGACGCAAGAGCTTTTGAATGCAATCTGGGATTTCCTCCAAAACGAAATTTTCTTTGCCAAATGATATTGCAGTTTGGATTTTGCAAACATCGTCACAAAGCTTTAGGAGTCAAATTATCTATTTCAGCTTCGAACTACCAGATAGCCTTATCACCCCATTCTGCTCTCTAAATTGCATATAGGTCTATCAAGATATTTGTGCTTTACTTGCCAATTTGGTCTGATTAAACTTTCCCTGTCCTGTTGTGAAGCTGTTATCAAGTCCTGCTCTTTGATCTTGCGCAAAGGGCCATCAATAATATCAAGACTTCAGTACCTAGGAATCGTATATCAATGTTGGACAGAAGGAATGCATTTTATGCATCAAGTATAAAATGCATCAAGTGGGATGATGGTGTCTATTTTCTCGTGGTTATGTTGGGAGATTTAATTTCAAATTTTTAAGGAGGGTGGCCCTTCAGTGATAACTGATTTTCAAGGGGCCCTCCGTCTACACTATACGTATCTCACAAAAAATTAATAATTACAATATATGACACCTAATTCCAATGTTTAAAAAGTCTGATTACAAATTTTAAAATAACATAATATACAATTTACAACGGTTGTGAAAATCTGTAAATACACTAAATTAGGCACTTAAAGGCTTTATTTGAAGTAGTTTTTTTTGGCCTCAGTTGAAAGACAATTCCAACATTTAGCACCTCTGAATGAAAAACATTTTTGTCCGTTACCAGAGCTTTTTAAAGGCAGCCTCAAATCAGTATTTGTATTTCGAAGACTGCGTGTGGCATTAACGGTGTTTTTAGTTAAAATATCGCAAGAGTATTTGGAAGCAATGCTTTAAGCATTTAAAGACTGTTAGACTTACTTGTCTATTAATCAACTCCTCAATTGTTTTCGAACCTAAACTTTGCATCAGAGGTTTGCTTGGAGCATCAAAATGACTGTTGGTCACGATGCGTGCTGCTCTGTTTTGGAGCCTCTGAAATTATAAAATGTCAGTGGAATCGCAACAACGCCAAACAGAGCAGCAGTATTGAAAATGAGGCTCAACAATACTAGCATAAGAGTTTTTACAATTGTCTCAGGGAGAAAATGCTTGGCATACTTTAGAAAGTCAATTGCATGAGAAGCTTTCTCAGTGGCTGATTTTATCTGATTCTTCCATGTCAGATTTTCATCTATTTGAACACCTAGATACTTAGAATGGCATATAACTTCTATATGTTCCTCACGAATAGAAGGTTGTAAAGCTTGGTTTCAAGCCGTGAGATGCTTCTTCTTTTGTTTCGTGGTTATTAACATAGAGCGAGTTTTAGCTACATTCAGAGATATGTCATTTCCCTGAAACCACCTATCGAGCCTCCGAAGTTCTTCATTTAAAGCCATATTTAACTGCATAATGTCCTTGGAAGAATGATAAATACTTGTATCATCAACATACATAGAAGCTTTGGACTTTTTTACAATTCAAGGAAGGTCATTTCTATAGACAAGAAATAGGAGTGGACCTAGGTAAGACCCTTGTGGAGCACCTACATTGATATCATTTATGTTTGAATCCACACCATTAATTCGAAAATATTGCTTTTGTTGCTAAGGTAAGATTTAATCCACGATAGTTCCTTACCCACAACTCCATAATGCTCGAGTTTTTGACAAAGAATCTCATGATCAACGGTATCAAAAGCTTTTTTGAGATCTATAGAAATTAAACCAGTAAAAAGTCCTTCATCCATGCCACTGTACCAATCATCAGTGCATTTCCGTAAACAAGTGGTTGATGAATGAAAAGCCCTGAATCGAGATTGCTCTAATGTCAGGAACCCACCCCGTTCTAGGTATTGGTACAACTAGTCATAGATAAGTTACTCGAACAGCCTAGATAAACCAGGTGGCACCGATATTGGTCTACAATTTGACTTTTCACCTTCTTTGTAAATCGGGGTAACTCGAGCAGTCTTCCAGCTAACAGGAAACGTACTTGTTTCAATAGAAGTATTGAATATTAGCATTAGTATTCTAGAAATATATGGCAAAGCAATCTTCTGAAAATAACCAGAGATGTTATCATTGCCAAAGCTGTTCTTTACTTTCATCCTAAGCATTGCTCCATGGATATCTCTTTCATTGATTTCCCTGAAATCAAAGATCCTCCCACCGCCATTGATACTAATCTCTCTAGATAGAAGGGGGTTTGAAGTATGAACAATTTCTGCAGCTAACTTTTCTCCAATGGAGCAAAAGTACTCATTCATTTTATTCGAAATACTTTGATTGTCAAAAATGGCTTGGTTAGATTCTTTCAAGCTGACAATATTCGTAGATTGGGATCGTTTTTTCAGCAACGATTAATGGTCTGCCAAGAGTCCTTCATATTTCCCTTATTGTTATTGCTCTTATGTGAGAAACATTGCTTTTCTAACGCTGTATATAAGGCATTTACTCGATTTCTATATTGCTTATAGGAATTCAGCAAGTGCTGTGGTTTATGTTTCACAGCAGACCTTTTGAGTCAATAGTCCTAATCAGGTTCTTAAATCAGTTTTTCCCAGGATAGTTTATTTCTGAAACACGAATTTGGTGAAGTGATGCGTGTTTTTCAATCACCTGGGAAAGTACATTTGAAAATTGTTGAACAAGCAGATTTGCATCGCCAGAGAACCCCAAAGTTTGCTCCCAATCAATAGAAGCAACTTCTCTTAAAAATGCCTCTTCAGAACTTTTTCATGTTTCGTGTTTTTATGGACTTTTGGTGCNCTTGCTAATGGGCCCATTTAACTTCCTAATGCAATACATCTGAAATGGTCACTCAGTGCAAGCCCTAGGATTCCCTATTTAGAGATACTAATGGGGCAAGTCTTGGCAATGTGGTCTATTAGAGTTGCTGTTTCACATGTAACCCTAGTTGATTCCTCCATAAGTTGAGTAAAGCTCAGCAGGTTATAAATTCTGCGGAGATGCATTGCATTCATGTCATTGGATCGGTTGGCAGCTTTCCTAGCAAAATCACAGTTTGTGCCGTCAAGTAAAATAATTTCCTTGCCCTTTTGATCTAAGTATGAAAGGATTGTCTCAAGCTTGTTAAAAGAGTCAACAGCGTCACTTGGAGGACGGTTACCAAGCAATCACAATGCATGATTTGCTTTTAGGGGGTTGTATTTGTACACAAATGAGCTCTAGATCCTGAGAGGGCAGATCAATGCGGCGGGTGATGGCACTGAAAACACTTTGATGGCNCTCGAATGTGTCTGTACCTTTCACTACAATCAATGAGATCTTACTTCTCTGTTATGCATGCAGCAATACATTCTCCGAGTACTCTATGAAGCATCTTCTGCCTCAATATGGAAAATTTGGATTTTAATGGTACATGTTTGATGTTGCTTGTATTGCTTAGATAGAAGTGCATTTCATTCTTTTCTGTGCTTTTAAAGAATGTTCAATGTATCGAGCAAAGATTGCTCTTCTTTACTTATTTTGATAAATAAATAATGATGGTTAACGATCTTAATGTTAGAAACCTGATGAGTGGAAACACGAAACTTTGCGTGATGGCGTTCTTGCTACTAGAGAGGCTTATCTTCGTTCTGCTAATGTTTGCATGCAAAAAACACAGCTTTACTACTTCTTGTGCATTAGCAGAGTCGATAGATGATTATAGCAAATGGAATTTGGAAGAAACATTCATATACTCATCGCTTTGGACAAAAAAGGAGACCAATTTGTTTTGGCTTAGGCCGCATCGCCAAGGTTTCGCGACATTGCTACTCCTCCTTGCTGGAGATATCGAGACCTGCCCAGGGCCTGCATCAAGGAAAATGTGCCGTGACTGCCATAAAACCTTGCGAAAAAATCAAAGGCGATCAAATTGTATACAGTGTAATGAGACCTTGCATCTAAAATGCCTTGTCGAAGATCTAAATGCATCGACTGAGGGCCCAAAATGGCAGACATGTTTTCTTGCAACGGCTAAATGTTGTGGACAGCCTATACGAGAAGCTGATGGCTCAGGGACTGAAAATAAATGTTTTGCAGAGTTCAAATCATATGTCAGAGCGAGAGGTTTAAAGCTCTTTCACCAAAATGTTTGTGGCCTAGTTAGAGTTCATGATCAACTAAAGATTTTGCTACATGAAGTACAGAGTATTGACTTGTTTGGAGTCAGTGAGAGTCATTTAAATCCAAATATATCGAATGCAGAATTAAAGATACCTGCTTACGAACTGCACAGACTTGATCGGCAAAATGGACCTGGAGGGGGCGTAGCAGTGTATGTGAAGGAAAATATGAGCTGTGACAGAAGGCATGATCTAGAGGTAGAAGGTATTGAATGTTGCTGGCTTGAAATAAATGCGAGAAATTCGAGGTCTTTATTAGTCGGAGTTCTTTACCGGCCTCCTGATACGGCTAGATACCTAACTGAGGATTTTGAACAGTCATTTGATGATATGTTGGGTACTGCCATAGCCGAGGAGAAGGAAACAATCATAATGGGTGACCTAAATTGTAATTATCTCAAAGATGCAGATCATAAAAGCATAAAAAATATTGTAGCTGGCTATGGATTTAAGCAGCAGATTAAGGAATCCACGCGGATAACATCTGACACGAGAACCTTGATTGATATAATTGCCTCCACCCACCCAGGGAATGTAAAATCATCTGTTGTCCTAGGTTCATCTCTCAGTGATCATGACATAGTTGCAATCGTCAGGAAAATAGATTGTCAAAGAATAAAACCAAGAAAAATTTTATCCAGAGATTTTAGTAAATACTGTCATGAGACCTTTCAAAAAGACCTACAAGCTGTCTCATGGGATGTTGTATTGACAGAAGATGATGTGAATGGTTGCTGGAAGTTATTCAAAGACTGCTTTTTGAAAGTTTTAAATCAACATGCCCCTCTCGTTGAGAGAACTGTCAAGGGACGAGATCTTCCTTGGCTGGACAATGAAATCAAAAAGAACATTCATGAAAGGGAATACCATCATCGCAAAGCTAAACAAACTGGAAGTGAACACCATTGGTCAACATATAAAGGAAGAGGAATGCAGTCACATCTATGATCAGGAGAAAGAAGGCCCAATATCACAAGACGCTGATTCAAGAAAACAAATCAAACCCTAAGGGATTTTGGAAATCAATAAAGAAATGCCTACCTGACAACAAAACATGCCAACAAAGATCTAGCTCATTCAATATTAATTCGACTGTAACAAAAGACAAACAGAAAATTGCAAATGCCTTCAATAAATTCTTTGTAAGTGTGGCTGCAAAACTTCGAGCTGCTTTGCCACCCTGTGCCCCTCAAAATGCTAGCGGCATCGAACGTCAACTAAATCTTCAAAATAAGAGGTTTCGTTTCAAACCAGTTACAAAAAATGAAATTCTTCAAGTGCTCATGTCTTTGAAAAGATCAAAATCTCCTGGAATAGATAACATTCCTCCAGGAATCGTGAAGGATGCAGCAAAAGTGATTATCCATCCTCTCCTCCACATCATAAATCTATCTTTGGCAACATCAACCATCCCCCGGGAATGGAAAGTAGCACGATGCGTTCCAATTTTCAAGAGTGGAAATGCAAAGGAATTCGACAACTACAGACCCATCTCCGTACTGCCTGTTTTTTCAAAAATGTTGGAAAGAGTTGTTCACAACCAACTCTATGAATACCTAGAGAGAAATAGATTTCTGTCCTCGCAACAGTTTGGATTTAGAAGAAACCGTTCAACATCTTCGGCTGTTGTCTACCTCACTGATATTGTGAGAAAAAATATGGACAGGGGTCAACTTACAGGTGCCTTGTTTGTAGACCTAAAAAAAGGCTTTTGATACAGTGGACCACTCAGCTCTTATTTCAAAGCTTCCTCTTTATGGTATTGAGCATGCAGAGCAAAAATGGATTCAAAATTACCTTACACAACGA
>OLMO02000278.1:6505710-6519140 GCA_900291935.2 Cassiopea xamachana | reverse complement strand
AGTGCAATCCTTAAGTGCTTTATTTAACAATTCTGGTGTAAAAATGCAAGTGTTGATATGTATATTTTGCTCTGTGTTTTGTGGTTTTTAGTTGAGTTAAAATAAATACTACCCATCAATGGAGTCTTCTTATTTCCATCTTCAGCTGAATGAAAATGAGAATCCTCTTGTCCAGGCAGAAGTTCCTTGGCAAGGCCCTTTTCATGTCTCATACAATACACAACAGAATATTGTCACCCTGAATCACGCATTCTTTGAGCAGCTTTACAAAGCAGTCTTTGGACCAAAAAAACCACTAGCAAAAAAGCCAAAACCATATTGCATTTCCACATTGATAACCATGGCATTTGGTGGATGGACAGTAGTGAGATGTAGTGTTGGAGAAGTTTCAGAATTGCAAAGACACCCAATATGTATATCTCCTCAATCTCTTAGATGAGCTTGAGCCACTTGCCTATTATTTCTACCGTCATTTTTCGTTCTGGAAATTTTGACCTGTACATGGAATTTCTTCAGCATTTTGCCTTGATGTTTATCTGCCAACGAAGAAGACACTATGATAAAGCAACACTGTCCCAAATCAGTGATATATTGTTTCACCAGAAGGATGAGCCATCTCTCCATGCATTGACTAAAGACTACCTCAACAATTTATCTGAGAAGAAAGTTGAAATTATGCATTCACTACTGAGAAGGTACAGTTCTACAGTCTTAACCTCAGAACATGCTAATAAGTTTATTACTTAAAATGGTGTTTGTGGCACATTTGGCTAAGATGCTTTGTGTTTTATAATAAAATCAGAATTTATTCTATAGAAATTCAACCATCAAATGCAATGAATCATTAATCTAATGTGAATATATACTTAAAACTAATGGCAATGATTTCTTTTTCAAAGCTTGATGAAATATCTATTATTGACAGGCATTCCTTCACTGCAGGTCTTTTTACAACGATTTCCATTTAAATTCAATTTTAGTCATGAAATCTCTACTACAAATTTTGTTGTGAATTTCCAAATAGCTTAATAAATTTTTATCAAGACTAAAAAATTGTTGACGACGGTTGAAAAGTTGCATTTCCTTGCAACAATGAAACTGTGCTAAAACTCTGATCCTATTTAAAAGGTAGACCTAATAGATTTCCCTGCAGGAATACAAAAGATCAATCTGAGAGGCAAAGGACTTCTAGATTTTCATTTATTTCTTGTAGAGCTACAATTTACCTACCTTACATACGACAGTGGACACAAGAAATTTACCGATTGGATACTCCACACGATGTCCACCAGATCCAATGGTTGTGTGCGACCATGACCTGTACCTTGCTCGAGCCCATGATGGCGACAAAACAGGTAGGCCTAGTGGTATTCCTTAGAAAGTGCTGCAATGTGGACACATCTACCACAACATTTGTATCGGCGATACTAAGTGCAAGAAGTGCCATAGCTTCCTTTCAAATCGCATAGAAGAGCTTACAGAAGCGTTTAATGAGGGTCTGTTGACTGACGACGAAAACGATGCAAATCGAATTGAAGAAGATGCATCGCAAGACTTGTTGCTCGATGATGATGACGAAGATGAGATAATCGGACAGACAACAACACCAATTTTCATTGATTTCGAAGGGCTAGAACTGTTTCGCCGTGAATTGTCGAGACAATTTGATTCAGTAATATGACAGGGTAACGATATTTTCCTGTTTGTGCCAGTGAATGTAAATTCTCCGCTTCCTCGATGTTCCTCGTGCCTCGCGCCATTTTGTTCTATGAAAAATTGTAATACGCATGCATGCATCGTTTCCACTCTGTCAAATAGAATAATACTGGTTCTAAAAATTTCATCTTAGCAAAAAGTGGGGAGGCCAAGGCCCCCCGCCGCCCCCCCCCATCGCCGTGTAATGGTCAAAAACTGAGTTCGACTCATAAATGCGACAGGTTTTCAATGTAATGAATGAGACTGAATTCGCGTGTGTACAGATTCATAACCAATTCAAGACTAACTACAAATTATAATCTCTAATTTTACATACTACAAGAAAACAAAAGATGATTGACATAAAAGGAAAGAGTGCTTAAAATACTATTTGAAATGAGGTTATGACGTATGACGTATTTAATATGTGACATCCTGTTACAGCCTACTCCTCCTTACAAAAAAATTTTCGAAGCAAAATGTTTTTTTCGAGTATTTAAGACGATACGAATTTAAGCTATAAAGTACTGTAAATGTCCAGCAATATTATGAAATAAACTAATTAAGTGCTACGTTTGAGTTCTTCGAATAAATCCTGGTTTAGGGAAAGAACATAAGTTCCCCCCTGAATACTACCATCCATTTGGAGGTATGGACATGACTTAACAAGACCTTTTAGTTTACCGTGTCTGGCCAGAATTTCTCGAGAGGCAGGGAAATGTTCGTAAACATATTTGCATGCTTGAGAAGAAACTGCGGACTTGTTTGGTAATGATTGTAGATATTTACCAAATTCCATAGCAAAGGTAGCTAAGTCCGGATTTGCAGTTTGTCTAAGTTGGTCCGGGAGCGGTTCTAAAATAGCCTCATCCGGAATACGGAGATCTCCTGGTTGATGGTCTGGTACTACAACAACTTTTTCAATGTTGACGGGGCGCGGTGTTAATTCGCCTGTCACTACATTGCGTACGGTTAGGAGATCTGAACGGTTGTACAGGTGACCTATGACTTCATAAGGACCATCAAAATTCCTAATGAACCTGGTGACTTTACCATCGGTGGATTTAACATGATCCTTTCGGGTATAACCAATTTTTCCGTCCGGTATTTCTATATTGTGGGCTGCGATGTCATAAAGCTCGCGCTGGCACCTGCGTAAATAAGCTTTTATGGCGCTAAATTCACTATGTGCGTCCTTCATGTTGGTGATTAAATGTTGCGCATAGTGATCGGCGGGTACGTGAGCATAGTCTGGCATGTTCAATTCTAAGGCGTTCACAAGTTCGTTGAAATATTGTTCAGACGAAGGATCGCAATGTGCTATCGCTGTTGGCGGAAATGCATGCTCATGTACTGACTTATCCTGATCTAAAAATTGCGACAATAAGGAGGAATCGAGTGCTGAGGCAATGACATTAGTTGGCAATGAAACAAGCGCGGCTTTGTTTTCGGTATCGTGAGAATGCGATGTCGTGCCATTCCCGGGAGGAGTGGCACCTGGAATGATGATATAGTTGGGATAAGAACCATTCATTGAAGCAATATTGGAATACCACTTATCCGACAAAAGTTGGTGATTAGCGGCATTTTGAAAAGTGTCGGTATCAGCCGGAGTGACTGACCCAAGTGTGCCTAAGGAGATATTGCCAGGTAATTTGGCGGAGCCCTTTGTAGATCGAATCAATACATTAGCAATATAAACCTCATTGTGTATAGCTTCCTCTAGAACTTCCTCACTTTGAGAGGCTAAAATAGCAACGCAGTACTTGTCCACTGGGGGTACAGGACGACTTGTGCGACACTTGGAGTGTGCAGGGAGGCTGGAGGTGAGAAACGAGGGTGGAATATCACCAGGAAAAACAATGTTTTGAATAGACTGAAAACCTTTGGGGCCACTAAGGGTCTCTAGGCCTGGTGAAAACTGGTTACCCTCCAACCATAAAGGTCCCGAAAACAAGGGAGAACCCACTAGCAAAGCTGTGACAAGGAAGCAAACCATGACAAGGTTGAACCCCCGTGCCAATGAAATGCATCCCCCTGGCTCGCATGATGAAGGCATTGCGGTCAGTAGGCATGTCACATTGGCAGAGGAGCCCGGGCTAGACTTTGGGTTTCTCAAAGTGGGAAAAGCCTGCAATGGATTTGAGTCGTAACAAGAAATTTGAAAATCCATTGTGCGGTCCGCAAAATATACCTTGAGCTCGCGTGAGGAAATACGAGCATCAGTCAAACGTAAATGATTTTGTCAAAACAAAATAGGCCAGGAAAGTTGTGGAACTACTAGCATCGTGAATGTGACTTTACGACCATTTTCCCAAACAATAGGCACTTGCATGGTTCCTACTGCCCGAAGGTTTGAGGATGGCCCAGCTACAGAGACAAGGATGTGCTGCTCCAACCTGGTGAACTTAAGGTTGGGATGTGACTTGGCTACTGTTTCTGCATGTTTTTGGCTGACCAATGAAACCGAGCAGCAACTGTCAAGGGGCAAAGGAAGGGATACCCCAGCTGAGGTGATTTTAGTCCACAAAATGTTTTTATTCGCAGGATCCATATCCAAAACTTGTGAAACCGGGGTCAAGGGAGTAGTGGCAGGCATGCCAAATATTTGGTTTTGCGAACTTTCGGCCGAGGCCGAGGGCGTAGCCTGGGGTGGTGGAATACGTTTTTCCACTTCATGCTTGATGCTAGTAGTTAATTCTTGCTTTAAAGTACTCAAAGATTCATTAGCTACCTGTTTAACAGAGCTAAGCAATACGGATTGAGATTCCTGTGCTGGGTCAACAATATTTGCTGAAGCATTTTGAGACGAATGTTGATTACCAGCTTTACGAGTAAAACTTTTGCCATTAACTTGAAAGTTTTGAGTTCCCTGTTTCTTGTGAGAACATTTACAAGCCTTACATTCGTATTTGTTACACGAAGAACATTTGTGTAATTAGCCACGTTTACATTTATGGTCAGGCAACTCGCAAAATGATATAAAATACTTGTTATATTTTCTATATATTTCATGCGAATTAGTGAAATCTTTTTCTTCAGAAGTAGAAACTTTCGTACCTTGGTGGCAAGTTACCGGAGTGACAGAATACATGGCATTAGCAGATGTGGGCCATGTGGATAGGACGTCTGAATGTGAACAGACTGCTTCATGTCGTTTTGCTGCTTCAATAACGGCTGTAATGTTCTGGAAAGGGGTGTCACCACTCAGGAGTTCCTTCGCGATAACTGGTTTCAATTTCATGGAAAATGCGTGAATGAGCTCCATTTGATTTCCATCATGGGAATTGTGAATGCCAGGAATTAGCTTCTCCAAAGCATGTTGGGTTTCCAGAAAACGATGGGCAAAATTCGAAACAGTTTCTGTCGGTTGTTGCGCCATTGCATAATATGTGGCCAAGAGGTGGCGAATTTGTTGATCCTTGGGAATACCACGTTGTTTGTGGAGGGTATCACAGCAACGATCATACAATTCCAAAAACTCATCATTAGTTGTTTTGTGAGAGATCTTGGATGCATTTGCCAACTCAAAGGAACAGATGATATCGAATGCACGCGAATCTTTCTGGCACTGTTGCTTAAGATAAGTGAGCCAGAATTTCGCTGCAACTCCAGAAGATGAGAGAATTTGCGTGAGTTGCTCGATAAATTTGTCCACTTGTTCACCGCCAGTAAATTCTCGTAACGTAAGTTGAGGCAGACGTAAAGGGCTGTGTGCTGAGGCCTCTTTCAAATGAACTGATTGGGATAAGTTGGTGACGGCTTGTGAAAGATGTTGAATCTGTTGTTGCGTTTGAAGTGTAACATCTTTTTGAGCGGCTTGTTGATCTCGAACCACGGCGGCGATGCCTTGTATGAGGCCGAGAACTTCTTCGTGCATAGCCATGAAGAAAAATGCTAAATGCTTTAAAAGCAAACGGGTCCTACACCACTTTTGTAATGGTCGAAAACTGAGTTCGACTCATAAATGCGACAGGTTTTCAATGTAATGAATGAGACTGAATTCGCGTGTGTACAGATTCATAACCAATTCAAGACTAACTACTAATTATAATCTCTAATTTTACATACTACAAGAAAACAAAAGATGATTGACATAAAAGGAAAGAGTGCTTAAAATACTATTTGAAACGAGGTTATGACGTATGACGTATTAATATGTGACATCCTGTTACAGCCGCGACCGCTGAATACAAATAATAGCTATTAGAGGTCATAACTTATTGATGAAGGTGTACTTTAAAGTGGCATAAAGTACACCTTCATAAGTCTCTTTTACCTGTAGAATGTTGCTAGTACTGAAGAACCTGACTTCTGACACTTTTTATCACTATTATTTGTGCACTCATACGCACAGCAACCTGCCATTTTTGTCTTAAAAATCGCATAAATGAAAAGCAAGTGTCTGACGCGGAACTAGCTCTAGGTAGACCAAGATGGCGTCAATCAAATTCCGCGGGCTTCAAAAATCTCAGCCGAGACAATAGCAATGCTCGATCCAGTCAGTCTTTCTTTAGAGATCAGTGAGTCAAGAGGCTATGCGAACTATATTCTACGTTATTTGTTATGGCTGAGCTACGTGCGCAAGAAATTGTCACAAATAGCGATGTTGTACGAGAATTGATCCTTAAATCGTTTTGGCGAGTGGTGTTGCTGAACAACGGTTAATTGTTCAACAGAATCGCCCCCAACAGAAGCTTGACATTCAAAGCCATGGGAGAGGGTTTTGATCAACAGTGGTATGAGAGAAAGATTGCTTGTGTGGAATTCAAGTAAGGCAAGGTCTGTTTTGCTGGCCGTGCTTACTTTTTAAATCTGGAGTTTCTTCTACATGGACCATAGTAGGCTATAAAAACATGCAAAGTTTCCTCTTAGATTCCCAGACCTTTTTTGATGAGCTCAGACGGATCACCTCCAGCCATCTCTATTGTTGTGAAGCCACCTTTGAGGAAATATGGAGACTCTCTGAACGATAAACTAATCATGCAAGCCTATGGTGGAGCATCAGTGATATCTGGCAGTATTTCTGGGCTTCAACGCTTCTTCGTAAGGACTACCCTTTTGCTTACTTTTTCCATTGTGCTGCTCATTGATTGAATCTCGTCTTATGTCAGTGAGCTTCATCTATTCTAGTGAAGGTATTTTTTTGCATTTTTCTCTGCTTTTAGTCAGGGATGTGCAGAGTGGGAGCGTGGGGGTGTCATACCCACAAATATTTTCAAATTTACAAAAAAAGTTGGTCAAAAGGCAGCTATGCCGAAAGAGAGTTGGCAATAGTAATTGCTGTGATCTTATTTTTTTTTGAGTAACAATAGTTGGTCAATTGGTCAAAACACCCCCCCCCCAACAGAATGTGTTTGGCACATCACTGCTTTTAGCTCACTTACAAGTATGAGCTCTAAAAGAAAGGAGCTCATTAGGAAATATGGTATTGAGATGCCACAGCTTGGAGATACACAATGGTTCAATCATTTACTTACAGTAGGTGTGATTTCTGAAAACTGCTTTGCAATCTATAGTTGAAAATCCACAACCTTGGGATGATTTTACTCTTTCAATGTCAAGTGGATTATTGCAGCAGCTTAATGGCTTTCTCTTTCATTTCTTAATTGCCCTTCTTAGCAAAATTTTGAAGCAATCATTTATTCTTGACATGGTTTTGTAGAACAGAAAAACAGATCTCAGTTATTGCATTGGTAAGATAGGTTTCTTGACATCCTTGGTGAGTTGAGGTCAAAATAGTCCTATAATGAGATTTTTGCTTAAGTAGTTCCTGGTGAGGCAGCCAAAAGCAAGGTCGGGTATGAGGCACAATTATAGAAGGCTTTTCTTTGAAGTCATTGATAATGTTTCTGGTCTGTTATGGGAGCAATTTCTTGACTTTAAAGACTGCTTTTCTAGATCTAGTCAATCCCCATTGTTTCATTAATTTGAAGAATGTTGTCCCTGCTAAGAAGTTGGAGCTGTTGGAAAAGATATATAGTGCTGTTTTTAAACTTTCTTTGCTTGAACAGCAACTTTTGTTTATTCATAGAGATTCTGATTTCCATAAAGCAAGTTCTCAAGAGCTATTAGATTACATCAATAATCTCAACTTGCAATCATGTTTTTCAGAGGTTTTCAAACTTCTGTTATTAAATGCAACAATTCCAATATCTTCTTTATCATTAGAAAGGTCTATTTCATGCTTGAACAGAATTAGAACCTATTTGAGAAATAGAATGGAGCAAGAACTCCTTGCATGCTTGTGTTGAATATCTGTGGAAAGAGACATACTAAAAGAGCTAGAAAATATAAGTCTGTTGCACCCCTTAATTTTAGATAAAGTCATAGAAAAACCAAGAAGTGTTAATCTTGTATTCAAATAATCTTACATTTTTCTGATATGCTATAATCTTTCAGAATATGGCTTTGATTATCATATTATGTGCCAGATGGATTCTCTTTCCTAATTTGAATTATTCTGATAGAAGGAATCCAGCAGCATCTTTAGTAGAACATCTTATATTTGCTGATCACATTTTCTCTCTGCTTATCATTCAAGGAAGCTCCAAGCACTCCCTTATTTTTTAAGCAAATTAGTAGCTCCTTTTATATACATACTACTTGTCATTGGAATTTTATAGTATGTAGTTTTGGGGAAAACCTCATAGTCTATGCCAAAGCTTCCAAATAGGGAATGAACAGAAAGAGGATAATTTATAGGAATCTTGTAAGAAAGATGGAGGTATGGCACCCCATAGATTGCTAGTGCGTGGAAGGAATAATTATTTGTGTCAGAAATGTTGCAAGACACTTTTCATTGAAGGGGGGGAGGGCATTTTGACCATTTGACCAACTACTGTTACTAGAAGAAAGAAAATACTGTGACCAATTCTCTTGCAGCATGGCCAACTTTTGACCAATTTTCATTCATTGTTGAAAATATTGGGACATGCTGCCCCCATGCCTCTCATAAGCATATCACTGAACTGTGTTTTAGATTTTGAGGATTAGATAGAGCAAGTTGGGGAGGGTGGGGTAGTAGAAAGCTTCTTGTGTTTCTGGCATGCCTCAATGGATCTAGAACAATGCTGCTATTTTCTTGTTGAGCTATGTCCTTCGACATACATAGAACAATTTAAAAGTCAGCAAACAGAGGAAATGTCATTACTTTGTTGGAAGCCAAAGAACATATTTAGGTTGCTTACCCCCATTTGCTTCATTGCCATGGAATTGGTGGGTTCCTTAAGCCTAAATGGAAACTCAAGCAAGAGGCAAACCCTTGACGTGGGGCTAGAGCTTAACTCAATATACTACATTGAGAACTAATGTGCCTTGGCAATGGTAGTTTTTGAGTTCCATGCTGCACCTGAGAAGTAGATAGTAATCAGGTATACTTGCAGTAATGTAACCAAGGTCAATTGGCTGATTGCTCATACTTCTTGAACAGGATTGCATTGCGCATGCAGGATCGTATTTGCGCATGCGCAGTGCATTTTACATGACCAACTCGTCGGAGCTAGCCTCGCCACTGAGTTAAGAATATTGTCTTATGTGGTTATCTCGCAACCAGACGGATCGAAATACAGCTGGTAGATCGGAGCAATAGCGAGATACAAACAAAGACGGATTTGTTTGAGCCTAACAGGGGCGTGGCCAGGCTTATAAAAGTAGGGGGCATAAACAAAAACTTTTGGCCACTCCCTCTACTTCTATGAAGATTTGGTGCTACGCCCCCAACTATGTTCTCATCGATTTTAATGAAATCCCGTGTACCATCGTGGCAAAAGGTGGGGTGTTCCCCCATACCCTCCGTAGTCACGCCATTGGAGCCTAGTGTAACCCAGAGATGCTTGAAGACGGAGTGGTGGTGTGATTTCCACCTAAGAGGTCATAACAAATAAATCTATTACGCCTTAATATATCAATAC
This sequence comes from Cassiopea xamachana, assembly GCA_900291935.2. NCBI lineage: Eukaryota > Metazoa > Cnidaria > Scyphozoa > Rhizostomeae > Cassiopeidae > Cassiopea > Cassiopea xamachana. Next base: position 6,509,532 of record OLMO02000278.1, on the reverse strand, counting down.
AACATTTCTTACTAATGTTGATATTAGTTTACAAGTTAACGAAGAAAAAACTTCGGTCAAGCACTGTTCTATAGTATATAGATGAACTGATTTTTCATGCACTCTATTTGTAGCCAAAGCATTTCAAAATGGTATGATTCTTCTTCACACCGAGAGCAGTCTTTTCCTTTCTCCCCTCTTCGGAAAAATAATATTTTGTAGTTGCTTTGTACTTAAAATCTGCCATCAATGCTCTGTTTGCTCTTCAATTTATGAGCACAAAGCGTCAACCTACTCTTCTCTTATAAAGCGATTTAAATACTTTATATGGTAGTTCATATTCATATTCTCTACAGAAAATGACAATGTGATTTATTCGATCGGAAGTTTGAAGATAAATTTCTTAAAATTGCTAAGTTTTTATAAATTTCTTTGTTAACATTAGATTGGTTTTTACAGTAGTACCTGTTCCTACTAGATTCAAGAGAATAATGATTATACGTTAACAAATAAACATGTTTCTCGCTAGGGCAAGCATGTACTTGTTGTCTCTTCAGGTTAGTACCAAAATGGCGCTCCCCATCCTCCACCTGTCCATCCTGGATGGAATGCACCCCAACCGGCACCAGGTGGCCCGTAATAGTGACAAGGAACAAGCTGTCTCTTCGACTTCTTTCCTTTCTCCTTCTTTTTGTCATCTTTTTTGTCATCTTTCTTCTTATCATCATCTTTTTCTATTTATATATAAAGGAATTTCTCAATTCATCTTTAAGTCATAAAGTTGATGCACTTAATTGTTTACATTGTATTGTTTAAGTATTGTCTTGTATTGTATTGTCAAAGTAATGCAGCATTTCATTTGACTTCCATAATGCTGCCATTTTACCATAAAATTCTGTTTGGGATTTCACGTATGGAGCTTTATCTAAGTATGAACATTTTNTTCACAACTAGGGGCTATTTAAAAATTATGTAATCCCTGAGGGGTGAGGTGTATGGTCACTTTTGTTACGAACTACTACCAAAATTTAGGGGTGTGGGGATCATAGCTCCTTTGTTATCTAACAGAGATTTTTTGAAATTTTTGTTTCTTGCAATTATATTAAAGTTAAGCTTAAAATCCAATGCTGTTTTTGCACGTATGTATCATCCACTCTTCTATGACTTTGTGGTAAAATTGTTTCTTTTCTCTGATATTTCATCTTTTGTGCCAAAGAAATGGCCCTGTGATATCATTCTCTCACAGCAGAACATTAGATTGAGTGATCATTTGTTACTTGAGGTAATGGGTACTATGAAGCATGAACAGATAGCGGAAGCGTTGATAGGGAGGATTTCAGACTCAAAATTTTATCCAATAAAGGGGTTGGGTGGTACTAGATTTGTTGCGATGCATTGCAGTGGGTGGATTTATAGTAAAAATAAGGGAATTTGATTGTTACTTAATTACTGAGTAGCCCCTTATACAATGCAATATAACATTTTCATTATATCGTATTAGCTGTAGCTTGCTCTTATTCAAATTGAAGGAACTGTGAGTAACTACATAAAAATAACCAAGAAGACGTACCAATGGTGCAAAGAGGGAATGGATATGGCAAGGGCATGCACCCAGGCATGCAGGGATGGTGCATTCCGTGGTGACTGCCAGGCACATAAATGACTGATGGTCTGTCTGCAATTCGAATATGATGGCCACGGTGAGGGCAGAGATGAGGATATCCGGCACAATGAGGAAGTCCAATTCCATCATTAACTGGGAGGCCAATTGGCACATGGTGGGGAAGTGTATGGAAAGCTCCATGATAGCCACCGTGGTACCCACCATGGTATCTGCCATGAATTGGTCCGAAAAAATGCTTTTTATGTCCTTTGTGGTGTTTATGATGTCCTTTCTCCAATGGCAACTCAGCATTGTCTCCATCATCAATTTCCTTGGCGTACATTTTTGTTATGGATGGGTCATCCTCGTTTGTTTCAATATTGACTTCTTCTCTGTTGGTAGCAAGTACTAAACCATAAATTTGAAAACAAACAAGTGCAAGTACAATTGTTACTGTGGACATTTTGTATCTAGTTGTTTAGCGCTATGTGCATTAGACTTCACCCTGTTTACTAACATTCAATTGCGGTTTTCAAATTACAAAGTCAACGAATCTTCAGTTTACTGGTGGTTTTAGTGATGTGACCTAATTTCAGGTTTCTATATTGAAAATCAATAATTTTCAGGTATTCTTTCATGCATTGTAGCTTCAACCACAGGTTTTCTTGTGTGCGAATGAATCTAAGAACTTCAGATGCTGTGTTCAATGTTCCAATATACTAAACAATATGTAAACTAGCTTAGTAATATAATATCCTCTACATATACTCATTGAAGCAAATTATAAAATTTTCAAACCGATGGTTATTAACATAGTGAAACGTATACTTTTTTGTTTTCATAACTAGCTATGTAATTTTATTTAAGGATACACTCGTCATTGCTTTTCAACTTACTATGGTGCAAAAAATGCTTTCCCGTATTACTGCAACGCATCAAGTATAAGAATTTTCCCTAAGTCATCAGAGTTAAATACTGTTAGATGCATATTGATAGCTATCGCCTAAGGCCCTGGAGTCAAACTGATCTAGCATTTCACCTAACATTTGTAAAATGTTACATCAGTTTGACCACCCTTTTAGACGTTGTAAGATGATATTAGGCAATGTTAGATGGTGTTAGGTAAAGTTCGATGGAAGTTAAAAGCAAATTCTGGTTATGCTATGCAAAATGTTTAATCTTTTTCATCAATCCGTCAAAGAATTCACCGAAAATTGGACCTTTTCTCATTGTTCTTTGTGCGTGCTTCAGAGCTTCTCGAACACTGCACTCAAGATTAAGAGATTCTGCACATGCTTGACAAAATGCTAGATGAATTTTTATGGGTAGGTGGTCAAACTGATCTAACAATTCACCTAGCATTGCCGAAATGTTAGGAGGAATTTTTTATCTGTTTGACCTGGGCCTAACTCGCGCATCCTCAGGCCAGGAGATGTGATAAAGCAAGAAAAAGTTGAATGCCGCTGAAAAGACGCAATTCCGCATTTGAGCAGAGACAACAGCAGGTCAATCTGCAATCAAAATCAGAAGAAGACTTTTTAGTGCTGTGCGATCTTTGATCAAAATAATGGCTGAAGCCATCAGTGGCGGGGCACTGTAGCTTCCATGAAAGCGTCGTGAAGGGATTACAGAAAACATTAATTATTAATGCTTACCATTGCTTATACGCAAAAAGATTCCTTTAGCTATGTTACAAAAGAAGATAAAATGTAAAACCGAGTAAAAGAAAACAAAATTTACCAATTAACTAATACGATAGAAATAAGAAAGGGAATGATGTTCCAGGGAATTGTGAAGTAAGTATTCAGTTCCCCAAATGTGCTTTGAGGTTTTCTTTGAATTTTTGCAGGGTAGGTAGGTCCCTGACGATCATAGGATTGAATTTCAAGTCTTAATGCTAGAGTAACAGCGGCTTTTCTTCGAGTATTCTAGATTAAACCTCGGGATTTCAACATCTTCTAGTGCCTCGTTCTATATTTAGAGCATTGACCTCTTATTTTGTATTTGTTCAGCAGATCTACAGGGCAAATCTAATTCACTATCTTGCAGATCAGAGCTAATTGGTCAAATCGTGATAATTTGTAAATTTTTTAACCAATCATTGATCCACTTGCCATTAATTTTTGCTTGTTGAATGATTGAGCGAGCTAGATTTTGAAAGCGTTGCAGAACTTCCAGCTTTGTGCTAAGTATATCTCCCCATATTGCATTTACATATCTTACATGACTTTAAAATGATA
>OLMO02000278.1:6445642-6461403 GCA_900291935.2 Cassiopea xamachana | reverse complement strand
ATAGTGGGCATGCTTGTCTGTATGCATACAAGTATGTTCTAATATGAGTCTGATGGATTAGCGCACAAGACTCTGAGTTGTACTATGTATTGCTATTTCAAGCTTAAATATATCAAAACTATTATATATATATATATATATATATATGTATATATATATATGTATATATATATATACATTTACATGATAAGTTATGCTTTGATTCAACACCACCCACCATGTAAATATAGTTTATAACCACGTCTTACACGTTTCGTGAAAAATTCAGGCAAGACTGCCCTAATGTAGAAGTACTCCAACTTTGGTAACATATGTCTTTCCATGAATATCCCCAGTGATGCACCAAGAAAAGAATTCTTTCTAGAAATTAATAGTCCAACATCTTTAACTGAGATACCTTTAAAGCCTTTTTCATTCATAGCCTGAAGATGTAGATTTTTCACATGAGGTTCATAATACCTTCCATGTTCATCAGATTGAGGAGAAAATTTTGAGTAAAACATAGAGTTGAGTTTAGAAGAAGGTTCAACTCTGTTGACAGCTGCTGAATAAAAGTTTGAGGCTGTTAATCTATACATTCTATACTTCAACCAATTTTCATTTGAAGACTGACCAATAGTAAGAGTTTGAATGAGATGTATTTCTGCCTGAGTCATGGAATGCATGCTGTTGAAATAAACATCAATCATTTCCTTAAAATTAGGAGAGGAAATATCATAGCAATCATTGAAAGTCATTGACTCTTCACTATACTCATGGCAAACCAATTCAAAATTTAAACCTTGAAAAGGAGAGGATAAGCTTGGCACTTCAGATACAGTGATAGGAAGAGAGTCAGCAGAATCAGAGATAGAGTTTGGCATATCATGAAAAGCAGAAAAGCAACTGTTAGGTGCATGTCTGGCAAGACTTAATGTCAATTGCTCAATATTATGAGTCAATACTCTATGACTTGGCAAAGGTGGATGAAATTGGTTGTATCTGGGCTTATATCTCCTAATATTATATGCACCATATTTGATTTTCTGTAAAATAATTTCACCAATGGACGCAGGTGCAACAGAAGATGAAGGAACATTCCAAGCAGATAACTTTATGTGCATGATAGTGGTCCTTGGATTGATGAAGGCATTTTCGATTAAAATCTTCCAATGCAAAAAGTACACCACCTACATGATCACAATTTCCAAAGCCACCTAAACCAGAACCTGCTGGGCAAGTGCATGCAGCACTGGATACACTACCAGAAGAATCGAGCACTACAAGGACCTTGTACCAGGTATTCTTCATAGAGGCTTTCATGCGACCATCAAAGAAAGTGTGGTCGCCATCTTTAGCAATCAAAATTCCCCTAATAAAGCCTTCATAAAAGAATTTGAAAGATTTTATCTTCTTGTAGCCAGTTTGCTTAAGGAAGATATGCTTGTATCTCGAAGTACGAAGAACCAAATAATCATATAATTGGACGAATGTATATGGTGGAGTACCTCGTAAGTCACAAACCTACGGCAAATGCCCACATTTCAAAGAGTACATCTCATGATACTTACAACTGGAAGAGTCTGTGCATCTAGATAAGGCGGCTGAACTACCTTCTTTAGCTCTAGAAAAGACTGCGTAGGTACGTATGACTAGATCTGCCTTATTGCCAGACACCTTCTCATTGTATGGACACAAGATTTTCTTTAGCTCACTCACTTTCAATGAGAGTAGATCATCTAGACAAGTAACCGATTTCTCATCTGGAAGTAACTTCATGAACTGGTCCATAGATAGACTACATTGCAGACAGAACAGAGTACACGAGCATGCTAACAGCTGCCAATGTTAATGGAGCTCAGATGGGAACATCATCGCTAGCCTCGACTTCGAGTTTGGCCATTGGAATATGAAAGTGGTCTATTAAGTCAACAGAGTATTCAATTTTGAAAGAATGGTAATGTATGTGAGATCTAAGGTCAAAGAAAACTGGAGAGGCTTTGTTTCTTTTTCACTCATTGAATACATACGAGGAGCTTATTCAGACCTGTGCTCTCATTCTTACTGAGCACTTATTCAGACCTGTGGACTCATAAACTTTGCACACAAAGCTTTCAGCATAATTAGTATCAAAGAAAAAACTACGAACTACGTTATATATGCAAAAAGTAGCCAGTAAAATAGAACAAAAAATAAAAACCTATCTAGCGTGGAGCTGCTCTTTCAGGGGATTGTGTTTAGTTATATCTTGCTGTTCATATACAATTATAAAATCTCAGTTGCCTTTTGAAGGTATTTGTTGTTGGTAACTCATTCATATCTTTAGGCGTATTATTCCAGTCTTTAAGAGCTGAGTAATGAAAGTATTTTGTAGCGCTCATTCCTATTTTTAGGGATCCGAAGATTCTGGCTATTTCTCATTTTTAGGATGAGAAACTAGACCCTGGCTTGTACTCTTCTAGAAAGCTAAGTGTACAAAGTTTGTGTATGATTTTATAGGTCATAATATTCCTATCACAACAAATTATGTTCCGACACTCATCCAAGGACATCGTCATCATCATCATAAAAATTAATTCTACAACCATTGCAGGTCGATAAAAATGCCTGCCTGCACATTACATAGACTGTAGAGGGATTCTGAGTTGCTTTGGCGTACTATATTTTCAGACAGGCTATTCCAAGTGGATATAGTCGAGAAGCAGAATGAAAATTTGACAGCGTCAACTTTTCCAAAGCTAGGTATAATCTTTTTGAGTTGGAATTTCTTATCGCTCTATAAGATGCCATAGAACAATAATTAAAATATTTTAAGGTAACCTGATTTTTAATCATTATGTGAACTTATTTCCACTGAAACAACAATCTACACAATTCGAGTGTATCCAATTTGAAGCATAGCAATTACTCTGTTAAACTTGATCGCTGATGATAGTCACCTTTTGCAAATTGGGCTCCATTTCTTTGTACTGCCTGAACTCTATGTTTTAATTCAGCTGCATGGGGGACCAAACTTGACAAGCATATTCCAAATGGGGATGCACAAGCCCAAAATAGAGCTTTTCTCATTTGTTTTGAACAGCTAGAGAAATTTTTCCGTAATAGGCTAAGGGATTTATTTGCTTTCCCAACAACCAGATCAACTGTTTTATTCCAACGCAAATTATTGCAGATGAGGTGGTAGGTGAGCTTGCCTCATCATCTGGGGGAAGTACCACCACTCTAGCTATTGGTGCTTTGAGTGGCCTTGTCTCTTTCAGCACTTGGATAGAGATTCCGGGTCTTTTGGTTGGTAAGGGTACTGTGATTAGTCGCAGCAGGAAGCTGATGAGCTAATTTGATCCCTTGCTATGCTTGAGGGTACCGTTGGGAAAGGTGGACTGCAGGCCTGCCGCCAGATACTACAGAGGCCCGAACCCAATGGTAGTGCTTTGGGAGGCTGCCTTATCAGCTGTTGTATAATTTCGGGCTGCCTGCTGTGCCAGTTCTCGACTGGCGCCACTCCTAGCTCACAGTTCCGGGGGGGGCCCTTCTGAGGCCACAGGATAGCTATAGGAACTTTCATAGGCTCACTGACATATGCTGCCTCTTTCATTTTGACCGACCCAATCATCACTCACTCATTTTATATTCGTATTATGCCTCTCTTTCCCACAGACATTAGCTCTACTGCAGTTACCACTGTGGCACATCATAAACTCTTTTGCAATATTCGTGGACTATCCTCCAGTCTTAACTCTGTACACCAACATCTCCAGTCCTCTAACCCTCATGCGCTCTTCCTCACCAAAACTAAAATCAAGCCACTGGGCCCAAATGACAACTCCATTCTCTGTCCTCATCTAAGATGCCCTTGATATTAGCTGTATTCCTCTTTCTTCCCAAATGGTAGTGTTTGTGCATTTATCCCCTCTGATGTGCAAAGTTCTCGTCTACCTCAATTTGACCTCGTTAATCCTGGTTTTCAACTCATCTGGATGAAAATTTCCCTACCTAGCACTTCAAAATTTATTTGCACCCTATACCGCTCACTTAACTCAACTAATCGTGAACTTCTATTTGACCACCTATCTAAGACAATTGACTCAATTACTCTTCAATCTCCCCGCTCTGAAATCACCATCTTTAATGATTTTAATTTCTACAGTCCGAAGTGGCTTACCCACTCTCCACATGTCATCAGCCCTGCTGGTCGTGATGCAGAGGCCTTTGCCATTATGAACGACCAATCACAATTAATACTAGAACCCACACGTATCCCTGATCATTCAGGGGACAAAGCCAATGCACTCGATCTGTTTCTTACATCAAACCCAGACATTTACTCTAGCCCTATTCTAGATTCTCCTCTTGGCACATTACAGCATAGCTTTGTCTCCCACCAGGATAGATCTTCCTCTTCTCAAAGAGTTTTCCACTATAGCAAAGCAGACTGGGACTCTCTTCGAAACTTTTTCGCTGCTTATCCCTGGTACTCTGGCTTGTCTAACGATCCTTCTTTTGCCACCTTCATCACTAACGCAATTCAACTTGGTATGGATCTTTTTATTCCATATTCCTATATACCTGGCAAAAAGTCATCTCCAAAGTGAAGTTCACTTCACAATGTGCAAAAGCTGTCAAACATAAAAACACCGCTTTAAACAATGGAAACTACACCAAACTCCACATTCAAGAGCTTTATTTGTACGAGCTCGTAACCTATGCTCCAAAACGATCAATCATGACAAATCCTCTTTTGTCAAACACATCAACAATAAAATTGCTTCATGTCAAACAGGATCTCATTCCTTCTGGTCCTTAGCCTAAGTTGTCTCACAAAACTGTTGCCATTCTTCTTTTCCACCTCTAAAAACAACTCTGGCTCATCCTGATGCACTCCTTCCTCTAAAGCTAACCTTTTCGCATCAATTTTTGCTTCCAATTCCAATCTTGATGACCAATATTTCCAAGCTCCTCTCTACCCCTTATCCACCATCACAATGTCCCCTATTAAGTTCTCTACACGCAAAGTCGGGAACGTCTTTCTTTAGCTCAACACCTCCAAATCTAGTGAACCTGATGGTATACCTGATATAGTTCTAAAGTTCTGTCCCCCTGAACTCGCCCCTGTTCTCAAGAAGCTTTTCCAACTCTCCTACGATCTTGGGATTTTCCCTTCCTCTTGGAAACTCGCCCATGTTTTCCCAATCCCTAAAACTGAAAAATCTATGTAAAAAATCTGACCTTTCACACTATCGCCCTATTGCAATCACTTCCCTCATATATAAGACTATGGAGACCATTATCACCAAGCAACTCCTTGCCTTCCTTGAAACAAACAACCATCTTCCTGAACATCAATATGAGTTTCGACAAGTCATATCTACCGGTGACCTTCTAGTCTATGCTGTTTATGCTTGGTCCTCTGCTCTAGAATCCTACGGTGATAGTAGAGTGATCTCTCTTGACATTTCCAAGGCCTTTGATCGCGTCTGGCACAAAGGTCTTCTTGCTAAACTGCCAATGTTTGGTCTTCACCGCATCCTTATTAAATGGATTTCTAGCTTTCTATCAGATAGGCCAATTGCAATTAGGGCTGATGGCTACTTCTCGAATCTTCATTCTATCAGTCTCATCAACAATCCAAACCTCCCATCGTCATCTTGTTGCAGATCATTCTATTTTCTACCTCCATTTTCATGGATATTGCTCTCAGGAAATCAAGAATATTATGCCTGATCCAGTGAGGCGTGTTCGAACCACCAAAAGCTCTACCTATTCACACCCTTTCCAATTTACACTATCTATTGCACGTACTCTAGCTCACAAATCATCTTTCATTCCTAGAACTTCCCAACTGTGGAAGTCATTGCCACCCACTACTTTCCCTGAATCCCAAAATTTGTCATCTTGTACATCTAATATCAATAAGCTTCACCTTATCTCCCTTTCTACTAAAACTCCCCCAATTTTCTCAGTATTTCCTTTGTCAGGGCTTTGTTATAGGCCCTACGGCCTCTCCCTGACATTACTTACTAAAATGAAGAAAAAAGATGTATGAAGCTAAATGCTTTTAAGACTGTACCATTTCAACAGGGACATCCGACACATAATATTCATTTGCAACAACACTTCATTTTCGCGTGACAGTAAATGATTAGCATTTAGTGGCATTGAAGTGCATGTCTCAATCACAGCTCCTCTGATAGAGCCTATCTAGGTTTTTACAAGACAATAGTATCCTTTGCTGATGCTGTCTCACGATAGAGTGCACAGTTGTCTGCAAATAGATTTATCTTGGCATCAACATCAGTAACTATGTCATTTATACATGCAAGAAAAAGTACAGGACCAAGGACAGATACTTGAGGGACACCGGAGAGAACATCACAAGGGTTTGACTCTTCCCCATCCATCGCCACTTTTGCAACCTTCCAAAAAGGAAATCTTCAGTTCACGAGAGATTCTTCCCACATATAACACACAATTGTAATTTTCTCAATTATTTCTTGTGACAGACCTTATCAATAGCCTAAGAAAAGTCAAGAAAAATGACCTCTGTTTGAACTTTTAAATTTTTAGACTCAGCAAGACTATGAACTAGAGTTAGTAGCTAAGAAGTAAATGAATGCTTTTTACGAGAACTATGCTGCCTTTTGGCAATGATTTAATAACTTGCCAAATGGGCATACATTGTAGATTTGATTATATGCTCTAAAAGTGTGCAGGGTATAGATGTTAATGAAACTGACCTATTATTTTTGTGATCTAACTTAGCTCATTTTTTAAATAGTATAGTGACTATTGCTTTCTTCCAGTCTTGAAGACTCAATGGAAAAATTAGGTGAGAAAATCGTTTGACAAAAATTTGAGCTGTCACAGTGATTACAAATCCATGAAACTCTTCAAGCAATATAAAGAGGAACTGCACAATTCTTTCACGCACAAGTGGTGTGGATCCAAGTATCGCAAACATCGTAACAAATGACCCTTTCATTTACTCGGACGCGCGCACTGCATAATCTACAGATATGCCGTTGGCATGGACGTAGGAGGACGTCAAATTTAGGGGGGCTGTAAACTTTCTGCCCGAATTTCCAATTGTTCTTTCAGAAAATTTGTCCGAGTGAAACGGATTTTATGCCCAACTTTGAGGCTGCACCCCCTGGCCCCCTCCTACACTTATGGCCGTTGGGAAATATTTGGCCCAGGATTTGGATGAATATCACCAGAGATCAAAAGTAGTAACAAGATCAACTGCTTACGGGTTCTTTGCTCGAGATGTGATAAAACAATTGGAAATTTGAAGTGAGAGATAAGATACAAGTCGCCTGATAGGTTTCATTACAATAAATACCATTTGAATTATTGAAAGGGATTGGAGAAGGATTACGATGATTATGCATGCATACGTTGACGGCATAAACAGAACTTTCAGAAAAATTGCCAATAGCAGTTTTATCAGGGAAAATGATAGAACATTGGAGTTGGGCCAACTTTAATCTTAAATTTTTTAATTCGAGTAAATTCTCTTTGTCTAAGTAAAAACTGAACTCGGGAGGCTACCACTATGGAAAATAGGGTACTAAATATGATGCTTACGGTAACGTAAAGTCTATGCTTTGAATCCAACTTTGCAAAAGCTTGAAGATCTCCTGATCAAAGCTTGACATGCACAGGACATGACCAAGTATCTTTAATTTTAGCATTTATGATTATTTTGAGAGCCTTTGTTTGGAGCCTCTGAAGGACAGCCAGCTTTGTTTTTGACAAACTACCCCAAACAACATCACCATAAATTTAATTTCTACTAATGCATAAAGACCATGCATAGGTGCGATTGTGGTAGTATATTTGTCAATCTCTTTAATGTCCAAATTCCAGACTTTGTAATCTCTAAGAGCCCCTTCACATGAAAAAGTTCGAAGCGATCTGAAACTCACACGACTTCACTGTGAAGAGAGCGCAAATTGAAGGCAATCAAAGTGAGATCACGGCACCGCTTGTTACAAAGTGCTACGACTGGTTTCATGTAAAGAAGCTCTAAGTTGGCGATTCCAATGCTAAAAAGTAAGCGCTACTGTGACAATGCTTTAGTGACCTAGACTAAATCCTGAGTATTTTCTCGTCATTAATATTTTGAATGCTTTGATTTTGTACTTAATACAATAATTGACGTCTCAAAACTTTGTTTTGCAAGATTAAGTAGTGTAAAGTTGAATCTCAAAACATAAGCAATGGAAGCCAAATGCTTAATAGTACTGGATTATCCACAGTCTTAATTCGTTAACAAAAGTGCTATTAACTAGATTCAATTACAGTGTAATTTCACTTTATGGTTGTGAAGCTTAATGAAAAATCAAATCATAAGATATAAATAGGAACGATTTACATGTAGGACTCATAATTGCAAAGTAATCACGAAGAAATTAGCACTTGCAATTGTACTATACCATTTTTTAAGGAAGTCAGTGATCAAAGCATTCTACTCAACGGCATAAGTAGTACTGCTACATTACGCTAATGTGTACTGTTAGTTTCTCTGAATTCTGCGACTGGGGCCAACCAAGTTAGTATACTGCAGCTCTGCGGGTGAAATGAGAAAATGATATAAACTGCAATGTGGTGGAGTATATGTAGGGCTTGTGAAAACAATTGAAAACTAAGATGAAATGTAAACAGTTGCAATTGCAAGAGTGAAGACGTCGGGATCAACATAGAAAACTTTAGTGAAGTGCTGGTGCTTAGCAAACGGAGACCTTTAAGTCTTGAAACCGAGTAAGATTAAAGAAATCGATAAAGAGAGATAAAAGATACGACATTGAGCGAGAGAGTGAAAAATAGAAAATTCAATGAGCACATTGATAGGCACATTACATAACCCAACCTGAAATAGCGCTTCTCTGCAAAGAGAAGTAGTTGTAGCTATACAGAATAAACTTGAAGTTGTCTTGCAAATCAGAAAGAAACTGAGAATAATTTAAAAAGTACTGCACACCAGGAAGTAATTATGAACCCGACGATATTCGAAACGACATAAGAAATGTGGGATCAACTTTTATATCATTGAAACAAAACACAAATATAAATGTTGCAATTTCATGTGTCGATCGTAGCAGAAATGGACATGAAGTCATTTGGTTCTGGCTACGAACCGCATTTACAATTCTTTTAAACATACCTAAGCACAAAAAACAGCAACAAAGCAATCTTTGTAGCATGGCATCGTCTCTAGCCTGGTTGCCAATGATTAAGAAGAAAGGTACTGGTAAAAAGCTGTAGTACCAGTGCCAAATTGATTGCCTGATTGCAAAAGAATGCCATGGGTCACCGAGAGCCATTTGAAGTAACTTAAACGAAAAGGGAAGTCGCTGATATGTAAAAAAGCTTAGTTAAGCTTATTTGTAGCTTTAATGTATGCTATTGATGCCTCTAAAATGCGTCGATCTTCGCATTCATTAACCGTTGGTCTCCCATAGAGAAGTAGGTAGAATAAGGCTTGTGGGTCAATATTGCTTAAATCCAGTTTTGGAAGGTATGAAAGTTGTCCAAGGAGATCTTAACGCATAGGATCAAACAAGGGGCAATGCTGGAAGAAGTGCACATTATCCTTAATTCCAGTTTTGCAAGCACACATTGGACTAATACACTGAAAATTGTGTCTGAATCTATGCTCATTCAATGTACTAAATTCATGGCGAAGCATAGTCATTTTTTACACCACAAATATCAAATACTTCGAACAAGGAATTTTTAACCGGTCGTATAGAAGTAGCCAGCTTACTTTTGAACTCAGCCAAAATAGCAGAATTTCTGACAGTTTCATCAAGCAAGGTCCTTCATGAAGAGCATGTTTAAAGCATGTATTTGAGGAGCGCTTCGTCTTGCTAAATGATACGTCATATTCACGCTTGTTTCAAAGCCTATACTGTTCCGTTCTGCCAATAGCCAATTCTGCATAAAGATAGCTTGGAGTTCCCGTTCTTCTCAGGTTGAAAACATGAACTATTCATCTAGACCATCTTCGATTGTGTAGACTTTCCAAGCCCGATTGCTTGTAGAGCTTTTGCCTATTTATTCCTCTCCAAGCTCCTGAAACAGCAAGCGCTGCTGAATACTGGGTTTTTTCATGTCTCAAGTCTTATTGTGAAATTCTGCAAAATTTCAGGGTCTTTTCGGTGATAAATGATGTCCCCATAATCCAGATGTAGGTGAACGTATAGCTTGTAGATCTGATCAAGGACATCTCGAGATACGTATTTAGACAGATGTTTTATCATTCCTATTCCCCGTCTAGCTTTTAATATAGCTTGTCTGATATGACTATTAAAGTCAAGCTTGGAATACAAAATTAGTCCAAGATGCTTGTGTTTGTCCTTCCTCGTGACATAATTTAGCCCCAGGTTGAAAGTCGGGTGCTCTATTTTTGAGCTCTTTACTGAGAATAGCACATCTTCCGTTTTATCGCAGTTAAACTTCATCTTCCATTGCCATGCCCATAAGCTTACTCTCTCTAGTTCCTGAATAAGGTTAGCAGCAGCTTCATCTTTATCCTTGAAAACCGAAAAAATAAAAGTATAGTCTGCCAAAGTTTGATATCATTTTGGAAACCATCAACTATGTCATTATGTAAATCGACTCACTGTTTCAAACAAAAAAATGAAAACCTACTTTTTGCGTCAGTAAAAGAAAACGAACAAAGCAATGAACAATCCAGGAACTATCCCCAAACATACTTTCTGATAGGCCAGTGTCGTGTTCTTTTAATTCGTCCTTGTTTTTGGTATGAAAGTTAATATGTTGTTTGCATTACTAAAAGAGTATCGTGCTGCAAAATGCTATGTTGCCCTTATAGTCAAAGGAACATAAAATTTTGATTCGGTTATATGGGTCAAGTTCTATCACAGAAGCAAGATAAAGCTAGAAAAAACTCTTTTCGTGTTCTACACGGCCAAAGTTTTTCAGGAATAAGAATTTTTACAGCTTAAAGGTGCATTTACATCATGCAACTAACCTGGAAAAATTTTTCTAGTGATTTATCTGGAATAACTTATCTTTTAAGCAAATCTAACAGAATGCACAGCAAGCAAGGTTTTTCCTTCAAAGTTTAATGCAGTATAGCTACTTTCGAAAATTAGCAAACCAGGATGTGAACGTCCTTTTGCAAAAGCACTCACTCAAGAAGATCCTTTATATGTAGAACGGAAAGCAGTGCTTCTAATGGCGTAATCTGAGGTTAGACAATGAAGAATATGGGTAATTTGACGACATTGCATTTAGGGGTGCACATTTTCCGTCCAACAGTTCCGTCCAACAAATTTTCCAATCAGTTTAATTTAATCTAAAACCAGTTCAAAAAGAATTTATGAGAATGGGAAAACTGGCTGAAATTACAGGTAGGTCTCTAAAAAATACAGCAAATGTGAAGACGTGGCATCTATGTTAAAACTCTAGATAGAAAGTTCGTTGTTGTTTGATAAGCAAAAAAGCCATTTTCTATTGTTCCGTCCAACAGATCACAGATCTTATAGATTATCTCGACAAACAGGTGCGGCTCCAGCGAATCAAGTGACCGGGTTCAAGCTTGAAATTCTGGGGGACCACAAACTTTTTCAACTTAGGGCACACTCATTTCTATAATGTTTCTATTCCATGCCATTTGACGGATCGTTTTTGGAAAAAGCTATGTAAGCTCTATAGACGCTGTCAAGTCTTTAGAATCTTTCTCTGATTTCATTAAACCCTGTTTTATTTACTGTTTTAACAAAAGATATCGACCTTTCCTTGTTGTATGCTTTTAACTGCATTTAAATTCTACGGGGCTCCATCAGAACGGCCTAAGCACTCTCCAGGAGCTACTTTCCTATCGCAACCCGGTCAAACCCTGTCAATCCTACAGGATTTCAACAGAGTTTCGTATTGCGTAGCTTTTTCAGGGTTTTAACCGAATTCAACTATGTAAATGAATGGTTGACCGGGTTCAAATATCCCTTTCTTACGAAATTCGAGAGCCATAGCCATTCAAAAAGGACATTTGTTGTGCTTTTTGATATGGCTCTGTGAATGATTGATAAACATTCTGCTGGCCTATTGTGTATTTTGTTCTGTTAAGAATAGAAGACAATAGCCACAAGAAGTTTGATATATTAGAATCCATTCAATTGCAATGAGAGGAAGGAAGTTGCTAGATGACAAGAATTGGTACTATGTAGAGCTCCATGCCTGAAATGTGATTACAAGAAACTTTGTAGAGATTTGAAGTACTATTAATAGTAATCACTTAGAGTGAAATTTTTAAAACTTCTGGATCCGCCCCTGACATAGAAAGCTCTAGTGAACAAGCTGTTTTGCTTTCATTGCAGCTTGGTGTGGCCATTTCTTAAAATAGATGGTTCTTGAGAGTTCAAAGATATCATGTAACTTATATTTATTTTCAAAGTATCGATTTCAGTCCAACAGAGAAGGAGTTTTAAAACAGGACAATCTACATACCATACTCAAAAACACCTGCATACCATGTAAGTTCACATGTGGTACCAATGCTATCTAAACAATAATTTTAACTTACAATATTGACTTCTTGAATGTCGAATGACACCACGTACTTCGTAAGTGTATATTCATTATCACTGCTGATTTCACACATTATATGGGACCACGCAAATAGGATTAAAGTGTAAAACTTTATGGCAGAAAAGCTTATCTATATCGTACTTCAACATTTTCCTTCACCTCTTGGTATAAGGTGCAAAATTTGCAAACAAGCTGCACATGCATGAGCAAGAAGTTTATTTTACGTGATTGCCTTCAATACAAGAGAATCTGCTATAGCGTAAATGTCACATTGCTTTTCATCGTGCATCTACTTACGGAAAAACTCAAATCTGATAAGGATGAAGATTTCCTGTAACATCATACATGCCTGTGGCTGTAACATGAGCATATTTTCTAACAGGCACCGGTCTAACTGTGTTGGCTATGCACAATAGATTTTAGCTGGATTCTCTCTGGTTGGATTTTCTTCAAAAATGCTTAGTTGAAGGGGAAAGGTTTTCATTAAATGAAGATGGGTAATGAACTTTTCAAACAGCTGCAACCGGGCCCCCATACTGTTCGGTGAAAAGTTACGAGTTGAAAGTAATTCACTATGAAAAGTTACTATTACAAGGCAGGCCAGAGGATAGCTGAGCCGGTTTTGGGGGGATTGCGGTGTTTTTGTAAAGATTCAATTAAAAACTAGAAACTCTCACATGCCACATATATTTGCTAATGGGTCAAACATAATGTGCCAGAACAGACTTCCATTGCTATGGTGTTCAAATTTTAGGGTCAGGGGGCATGCCCAAGGTGAAATAGTAAGGTAGTGCCCTCTCCAAGAATCTGCTCTTATTTTCACCATTGAGGTAGCTTATATAAAAATGATTCAACTTTTTACCTTGCAGTGTATGACCAACAATCATTGTGAGGATTGATGATAAAAGAAATTGGAAATTATTTGATATGAAAAGAATTTGGCATTCATAATTATAAGGTCATCAACATAAGTAAGCCAAAATTTTCTCATTTTTTTAAAAAAAGACATCAGAAAAAGTAGAGGAGCCATGCAGACCAAACTTTTTACAAGTACTCTCATGATGACTTTCTATGGCTAGGGCTAAAACATTGGTCTAAAAAGTACCAGTAAACAATAATATTTGATCAAAATTCTAAAGTTTCAGCTAGCTTGAAAATCACTAATTAAATTTAGATTAGTTTTAGGTAACAAAGTGAGCAGATTTTTCGCTCTAGCCCTTCACAAAAGACATAAGAGTGTCAATGAAAAAATATGATGGCATATCTGTTACCATCTAAGAAAATCTTCCCAATGCATATAAGTATACGATACTGGACGTAATTATTGCATTAAATTTGCATGATTTGTGCAAGACATCCCAGTCCTCAAAATTTCGGAACGGCAGGCTCACCTGCGCGATCAACATCCAATTTCAGATTGTGGACCAAAATTTTGACCAGCTGAGCTTTGATTTTTGAGTTTTGTTCGTCACACATGCAAAGGTTCCTTCGTTTGCTTTTGCAAAAAAGGCCCTCAGCACGCCAACATCTCAGAAAAGCAGTCTTAACCGTCCGATCAGCATCTATTTAAAGATTTCTGATAGAAGCGTGAGCCTGTTGAGCTATTGTTGATTGTGTTTCTGTTCATTGCTTATAAAAATAGTACCTTTTCGTGAATTTCTTAACATATCCTCCGTAGCAAATACATTGACACTTCTTTATACATCTATATATCTTTCCTTTGCTTGGATGGTTTTTCTTCGCTATCTACAGTCAAATATATTAATTACAAAATGTATTCATGGTAGGTAATTTTCTGAGTTTTCTTATTTGAGCCCTCTCCCTTGAGTATATCAAAAGTCGGTGCCTACGCTAGATTGTGGTAGTTCTTGGAGCGTGATGTCATAGCTCTCCAACAGTCCCCTCGTCTGGAAAGCTGTCATTATTTATCACATTCTTTGCACCCCTCAATCCCTATTCAGCGTGACGTATTGTTGGAATTGTCTTTATTGAGTAGAATGTTGATGATTTAAGCATTTTATCAGTTGGTTGTACACATAGAGTTGATAGGACTAGAGCGCTGACTGACTAATCCTATCGTATACAAAACGGTGGCCTGGTATGCAAACCCATAATGGCGCCCTAGTAAGGCAGAAAGTTAGTGTACACTAGACGCAAAAAGGAAATAAATCATGTTTCCGCTGCTTATTTCACAGATATTATAATACATTATGGCTTTGGAGAGAGACTAAGAGTTTTTCATGCTTTTTTGGAGAAACTTTTGCGTTTATTAGTCGTGGACGTAACCGTGGTAGCTTAGATATCGAACATTGTTGCTGCGTTGCTGTGGACACCTTAACTAAGTTTCCTCAAATGCTGAAGGTATTTACGCTCTATACTTAAAACAAGCAGTAACGATGGTTAAAGAGTATGGCTAAGATTCATTTCGTAGCACATACTTTTCAAATTAAAGAGCTTTTCAAAGTAGTAACTAACTATGCCGTCTCAGGAATGAGTTTAAGGCCTGCAAGAGCTTAAAGTATCTGCCTTATTTATCGGTCTATGTGCGATAGAAATAATAAAAAACGTAAAGACATCTTCTGTCAATATTGTATATTATACAATAAAATTTTGTTTGTGAGCATCTGTCTCCTAGAAGGCGTACTTTGTCCTATAACGTGGTAAGTGTAAATTCTGCCAAGCCTGTGAGAAATGATTGTTAATACAATTCTGCCACACACTCTATCAATATTGTTACTTGGCCATCTCGTAGGCTTGAAACAAGAATATGGCTTTCAATGGAGTGTTGTGCGAGTAAAGAATGAAGATTCTCTGTTTCAAAGAGAGCTTTCACTAGAATTTGAATAGTAATACAGAAGCTTAAATGATGTGATGTTTATCAACTGGTTGATAGAGTGATGCAACAGATTATGAACATTTAAGTTTTTTTTATGAATGTGAGATCAAGCCATTTGTGCACAACAGATCATCACTCTTCAAGATGGGATTTGAATCCAAAATAACTTTCAAGTTATCATTAACACAAAATGAAGAATTCTGAGGAAAATAGATATTCTCTATAATGCAGTTTGCATTGTTTTAATACCTCTATGCTCTTATTCTGGGACAATGTTTTAAAAATCTACTTAAGCTGCCTAGGATTGGGAGTAGTATTGTAACTATTATATCTTTGAATCTAGCTGTATGCCATTTCCAGAGGCCTTAAAGAAATGTGTATGTAAAAGCAT